>CANQJN010000008.1:2017500-2617500 GCA_947623535.1 Coelioxys conoideus
CATGATAATCATCATCATAGTCATCATCATTATCATCATCAAAATCATCATCATCATCATCATCATAATCATCATCATAATCATCATCATAATCATCATCATAACCGTCATCGTAATCATCATCATAATCATCATCATAATCATCATCATAATCATCATCATAATCATCATCATAATCATCATCATAATCATCATCATAATCATCGTTATAATTCATCATCATAATCATGAGCATAATCATCATGATAATCATCATCATAGTCATCATCATAATCATCATCATAGTCATCATCATAATCATCATCATAATCATCACCATAATCATCATCATAGTCATCATCATAATCATCATCAAAATTATCATCATAATCATCATCATAATCGTCATCATAATCATCATCATAATCATCATCATAATCATCATCATAACCGTCATCGTAATCATCATCATAATCATCATCATAATCATCATCATTATCATCATCAAAATCATCATCCTCATCATCATCATAATCATCATCATGATCATCATCATAATCATCATCATAATCGTCATCATTATAGTCATCATAATCATCAGCATGATCATCATCATAATCATCATCATAATCATCATCATAATCATCATCATTATCATCATCAAAATCATCATCCTCATCATCATCATAATCATCATCATGATCATCATCATAATCATCATCATAATCATCATCATAATCATCAGCATGATCATCATCATAATCATCATCATAATCATGAGCATAATCGTCATCATAATCGTCATCATAATCATCATCATAGTCATCATCATAATAGTCATCATTATAGTCATCATCATAATAGTCATCATAATCGTCATCATAATCATCATCATAATCATCATCATGATCATCATCATAATCATCATCATAATCATCATCATAACCGTCATCGTAATCATCATCATAATCATCATCATAACCGTCATCGTAATCATCATCATAATCATCATCATAATCATCGTTATAATTCATCATCATAATCATGAGCATAATCATCATGATAATCATCATCATAGTCATCATCATAATCATCATCATAGTCATCATCATAATCATCATCATGATCACCATCATAATCATCATCATAATCATCATCATAATCATCGTTATAATTCATCATCATAATCATGAGCATAATCATCATGATAATCATCATCATAGTCATCATCAGAATCATCATCATAGTCATCATCAAAATCATCATCATAATCATCATCATAATATTCATCATAATCGTCATCATAATCATCATAATAGTCATCATCATAATCATCATCATAATCATCATCATAATCATCATCAAAATCATCATCATAATCGTCATCATAATCATCATCATAGTCATCATCATAATAGTCATCATAATCGTCATAATTATAGTCATCATAATCATCAGCATGATCATCATCACAATCATCATCAAAATCATCATCATAATCGTCATCATAATCATCATCATAACCGTCATCGTAATCATCATCATAATCATCATCATAATCATCATCATAATCATCATCATAATCATCATCATAATCATCATCATAATCATCATCATAATCATCATCAAGATCATCATCATAATCATCATCATAATCATCATCATAATCATCATCATAATATTCATCATAATCGTCATCATAATCATCATAATAGTCATCATCATAATCATCATCATAATCATCATCGTAATCATCATCATAATCATCATCATAATCATCATCATAATCATCAGCATAGTCATCATCATAATAGTCATCATAATCGTCATCATTATAGTCATCATAATCATCATCATGATCATCATCATAATCATCATCATAATCATCATCATAATCATCATCATAATCATAATCATTATCATCATCAATATCATCATCATCATCATCATCATAATCATCATCATAATCATCATCATAATCATCATCATAACCGTCATCGTAATCATCATCATAATCATCATCATAATAATCATCATAATCATCATCATAATCATCATCATAATCATCATCATAATCATCGTTATAATTCATCATCATAATCATGAGCATAATCATCATGATAATCATCATCATAGTCATCATCATAATCATCATCATAGTCATCATCATAATCATCATCATAATCATCACCATAATCATCATCATAGTCATCATCATAATCATCATCAAAATTATCATCATAATCATCATCATAATCGTCATCATAATCATCATCATATTCATCATCATAATCATCATCATAACCGTCATCGTAATCATCATCATAATCATCATCATAATCATCATCATTATCATCGTCAAAATCATCATCATCATCATCATCATAATCATCATCATAATCATCATCATAATCATCATCATAACCGTCATCGTAATCATCATCATAATCATCATCATAATCATCATCATAATCATCATCATAATCATCATCATAATCATCATCATAATCATCATCATAATCGTCTTCATGGTCATCATCATAATCGTCATCATAATCATCATAATAGTCATCATAATCGTCATCATTATAGTCATCATAATCGTCATCATTATAGTCATCATAATCATCATCATGATCATCATCATAATTATCATCATAATCATCATCATAATCATCATCATAATCATCATCATAACCGTCATCGTAATCATCATCATAATCATCATCATAATCATCATCATAATCATCGTCATAATCATCATCATTATCATCATCATAATCATCATCATAATCATCATCAGAATCATCATCATAATCATGAGCATAATCATCATCATAATCGTCATCATAATCATCATCATAATAATCATCATAATCATCATCATAATCATCATCATAATCATCATCATAATCATCGTTATAATTCATCATCATAATCATGAGCATAATCATCATCATAATCATGAGCATAATCATCATCATAATCGTCATCATAATCATCATCATAGTCATCATCATAATAGTCATCATAATCGTCGTCATAATCGTCATCAGAATCATCATCATAATCATGAGCATAATCATCATCATAATCGTCATCATAATCATCATCATAATAATCATCATAATCATCATCATAATCATCATCATAATCATCATCATAATCATCATCATAATCATCGTTATAATTCATCATCATAATCATGAGCATAATCATCATCATAATCATGAGCATAATCATCATCATAATCGTCATCATAATCATCATAATAGTCATCATAATCGTCATCATTATAGTCATCATAATCGTCATCATTATAGTCATCATAATCATCATCATGATCATCATCATAATTATCATCATAATCATCATCATAATCATCATCATAATCATCATCATAACCGTCATCGTAAACATCATCATAATCATCATCAATATCATCATCATCATCATCATCATAATCATCAGCATAACCGTCATCGTAATCATCATCATAATCATCATCATAATCATCATCATAATCATCATCATAATCATCATCATAATCATCATCATAATCATCATCATAATCATCATCATAATCATCATCATAATCATCATCATAATCATCATCATAATCATCATCATAATCATCATCAAGATCATCATCATAATCATCATCATAATCATCATCATAATCATCATCATAATCATCATCATAATCATCATCATAATCATGAGCATAATCATCATCATAATCGTCATCATAATCATCATCATAGTCATCATCATAATAGTCATCATAATCGTCGTCATAATCGTCATCATTATAGTCATCATAATCGTCATCATAATCATCAGCATAGTCATCATCATAATAGTCATCATAATCGTCATCATTATAGTCATCATAATCATCATCATGATCATCATCATAATCATCATCATAATCATCATCATAATCATCATCATAATCATAATCATTATCATCATCAATATCATCATCATCATCATCATCATAATCATCATCATAATCATCATCATAATCATCATCATAACCGTCATCGTAATCATCATCATAATCATCATCATAATAATCATCATAATCATCATCATAATCATCATCATAATCATCATCATAATCATCATCATAATCATCGTTATAATTCATCATCATAATCATGAGCATAATCATCATGATAATCATCATCATAGTCATCATCATAATCATCATCATAGTCATCATCATAATCATCATCATAATCATCACCATAATCATCATCATAGTCATCATCATAATCATCATCAAAATTATCATCATAATCATCATCATAATCGTCATCATAATCATCATCATAATCATCATCATAATCATCATCATAACCGTCATCGTAATCATCATCATAATCATCATCATAATCATCATCATTATCATCATCAAAATCATCATCATCATCATCATCATCATAATCATCATCATAATCATCATCATAATCATCATCATAACCGTCATCGTAATCATCATCATAATCATCATCATAATAATCATCATAATCATCATCATAATCATCATCATAATCATCATCATAATCATCATCATAATCATCATCAAGATCATCATCATAATCATCATCATAATCATCATCATAATCATCATCATAATATTCATCATAATCGTCATCATAATCATCATAATAGTCATCATCATAATCATCATCATAATCATCATCGTAATCATCATCATAATCATCATCATAATCATCATCATAATCATCAGCATAGTCATCATCATAATAGTCATCATAATCGTCATCATTATAGTCATCATAATCATCATCATGATCATCATCATAATCATCATCATAATCATCATCATAATCATCATCATAATCATAATCATTATCATCATCAATATCATCATCATCATCATCATCATAATCATCATCATAATCATCATCATAATCATCATCATAACCGTCATCGTAATCATCATCATAATCATCATCATAATAATCATCATAATCATCATCATAATCATCATCATAATCATCATCATAATCATCGTTATAATTCATCATCATAATCATGAGCATAATCATCATGATAATCATCATCATAGTCATCATCATAATCATCATCATAGTCATCATCATAATCATCATCATAATCATCACCATAATCATCATCATAGTCATCATCATAATCATCATCAAAATTATCATCATAATCATCATCATAATCGTCATCATAATCATCATCATATTCATCATCATAATCATCATCATAACCGTCATCGTAATCATCATCATAATCATCATCATAATCATCATCATAATCATCATCATAATCATCATCATAATCATCATCATAATCATCATCATAATCATCATCATAATCATCATCATAATCATCATCATAATCATCATCATAATCATCATCATAATCATCATCATAATCATCATCAAGATCATCATCATAATCATCATCATAATCATCATCATAATCATCATCATAATCATCATCATAATCATCATCATAATCATGAGCATAATCATCATCATAATCGTCATCATAATCATCATCATAGTCATCATCATAATAGTCATCATAATCGTCGTCATAATCGTCATCATTATAGTCATCATAATCGTCATCATAATCATCAGCATAGTCATCATCATAATAGTCATCATAATCGTCATCATTATAGTCATCATAATCATCATCATGATCATCATCATAATCATCATCATAATCATCATCATAATCATCATCATAATCATAATCATTATCATCATCAATATCATCATCATCATCATCATCATAATCATCATCATAATCATCATCATAATCATCATCATAACCGTCATCGTAATCATCATCATAATCATCATCATAATAATCATCATAATCATCATCATAATCATCATCATAATCATCATCATAATCATCATCATAATCATCGTTATAATTCATCATCATAATCATGAGCATAATCATCATGATAATCATCATCATAGTCATCATCATAATCATCATCATAGTCATCATCATAATCATCATCATAATCATCACCATAATCATCATCATAGTCATCATCATAATCATCATCAAAATTATCATCATAATCATCATCATAATCGTCATCATAATCATCATCATAATCATCATCATAATCATCATCATAACCGTCATCGTAATCATCATCATAATCATCATCATAATCATCATCATTATCATCATCAAAATCATCATCATCATCATCATCATCATAATCATCATCATAATCATCATCATAATCATCATCATAACCGTCATCGTAATCATCATCATAATCATCATCATAATAATCATCATAATCATCATCATAATCATCATCATAATCATCATCATAATCATCATCATAATCATCATCAAGATCATCATCATAATCATCATCATAATCATCATCATAATCATCATCATAATCATCATCATAATATTCATCATAATCGTCATCATAATCATCATAATAGTCATCATCATAATCATCATCATAATCATCATCGTAATCATCATCATAATCATCATCATAATCATCATCATAATCATCATCATAACCGTCATCGTAATCATCATCATAATCATCATCATAATAATCATCATAATCATCATCATAATCATCATCATAATCATCATCATAATCATCATCATAATCATCGTTATAATTCATCATCATAATCATGAGCATAATCATCATGATAATCATCATCTAGTCATCATCATAATCATCATCATAGTCATCATCATAATCATCATCATAATCATCACCATAATCATCATCATAGTCATCATCATAATCATCATCAAAATTATCATCATAATCATCATCATAATCGTCATCATAATCATCATCATATTCATCATCATAATCATCATCATAACCGTCATCGTAATCATCATCATAATCATCATCATAATCATCATCATAATCATCATCATAATCATCATCATAATCATCATCATAATCATCATCATAATCATCATCATAATCGTCTTCATGGTCATCATCATAATCGTCATCATAATCATCATAATAGTCATCATAATCGTCATCATTATAGTCATCATAATCGTCATCATTATAGCCATCATAATCATCATCATGATCATCATCATAATTATCATCATAATCATCATCATAATCATCATCATAATCATCATCATAACCGTCATCGTAATCATCATCATAATCATCATCATAATAATCATCATAATCATCATCATAATCATCATCATAATCATCATCATAATCATCGTTATAATTCATCATCATAATCATGAGCATAATCATCATGATAATCATCATCATAGTCATCATCATAATCATCAGCATAGTCATCATCATAATCATCATCATAATCATCACCATAATCATCATCATAGTCATCATCATAATCATCATCAAAATTATCATCATAATCATCATCATAATCGTCATCATAATCATCATCATATTCATCATCATAATCATCATCATAACCGTCATCGTAATCATCATCATAATCATCATCATAATCATCATCATTATCATCGTCAAAATCATCATCATCATCATCATCATAATCATCATCATAACCGTCATCGTAATCATCATCATAATCATCATCATAATCATCATCATAATCATCATCATAATCATCATCATAATCATCATCATAATCATCATCATAATCGTCTTCATGGTCATCATCATAATCGTCATCATAATCATCATAATAGTCATCATAATCGTCATCATTATAGTCATCATAATCGTCATCATTATAGCCATCATAATCATCATCATGATCATCATCATAATTATCATCATAATCATCATCATAATCATCATCATAATCATCATCATAACCGTCATCGTAATCATCATCATAATCATCATCATAATCATCATCATAATCATCATCATAATCATCATCATAATCATCATCATAATCATCATCATAATCATCATCATAATCATCATCATAATCATCATCATAACCGTCATCGTAATCATCATCATAATCATCATCATAATCATCATCATAATCGTCATCATAATCGTCATCATTATAGTCATCATAATCATCATCATGATCATCATCAGAATCATCATCATAATCGTCATCATAATCATCATCATAATCATCATCATAATCATCATCATAATCATCATCATAATCATCATCATAATCATCATCATAATCATCGTTATAATTCATCATCATAATCATCATCATAATCATCATCATAACCGTCATCGTAATCATCATCAGAATCATTATCATAATCGTCATCATAATCATCATCATAATCATCATCATAATCATCATCATAATCATCATCATAATCATCATCAGAATCATCATCATAATCATGAGCATAATCATCATCATAATCATCATCATAATCATCATCATAATCATCATCATAACCGTCATCGTAATCATCATCATAATCATCATCATAATCATCATCATAATCATCATCATAATCATCATCATAATTATCATCATAATCATCATCATAATCATCATCAAAATCATCATCATAATCATGAGCATAATCATCATCATAATCGTCATCATAATCATCATCATAGTTATCATCATAATAGTCATCATAATCGTCATCATAATCGTCATCATTATAGTCATCATAATCGTCATCATAATCATCATCATAGTCATCATCATAATAGTCATCATAATCGTCATCATTATAGTCATCATAATCATCAGCATGATCATCATCATAATCATCATCAGAATCATCATCATAATCGTCATCATAATCATCATCATAGTAGTCATTATAATCGTCATCATAATCGTCATCATTATAGTCATCATAATCGTCGTCATAATCATCATCATAATCATCATCATAATGATCATCATAATCATCATCATAATCATCATCATAATCGTCTTCATGGTCATCATCATAATCGTCATCATAATCATCATAATAGTCATCATAATCGTCATCATAATCATCATCATAATCATCATCATAATCATCATCATAATCATCATCATGATCATCATCATAATCATCATCATAATCATCATCATAATCATAATCATAACCGTCATCGTAATCATCATCATAATCATCATCATAATCATCATCGTAATCATCATCATAATCATCATCATAATCATCATCATAATCGTCTTCATGGTCATCATCATAATCGTCATCATAATATTCATAATAGTCATCATAATCGTCATCATTATAGTCATCATAATCATCATGATAATCATCATCATAGTCATCATCATAATCACCATCATAGTCATCATCATAATCATCATCATAATCATCACCATAATCATCATCATAGTCATCATCATAATCATCATCAAAATTATCATCATAATCATCATCATAATCGTCATCATAATCATCATCAGAATCATCATCATAATCATGAGCATAATCATCATCATAATCGTCATCATAATCATCATCATTATAGTCATCATAATCGTCGTCATAATCATCATCATAGTCATCATCATAATAGTCATCATAATCGTCATCATTATAGTCATCATAATCATCATCATGATCATCATCATAATCATCATCATAATCATCATCATGATCATCATCATAATCATCATCATAATCATCATCATAATCATAATCATAACCGTCATCGTAATCATCATCATAATCATCATCATAATCATCATCGTAATCATCATCATAATCATCATCATAATCATCATCATAATCGTCTTCATGGTCATCATCATAATCGTCATCATAATATTCATAATAGTCATCATAATCGTCATCATTATAGTCATCATAATCATCATGATAATCATCATCATAGTCATCATCATAATCACCATCATAGTCATCATCATAATCATCATCATAATCATCACCATAATCATCATCATAGTCATCATCATAATCATCATCAAAATTATCATCATAATCATCATCATAATCGTCATCATAATCATCATCAGAATCATCATCATAATCATGAGCATAATCATCATCATAATCGTCATCATAATCATCATCATAATAGTCATCATAATCGTCATCATAATCGTCATCGTAATCATCATCATAATCATCATCATAATCATCATCATAATCATCATCATAACCGTCATCGTAATCATCATCATAATCATCATCATAATCATCATCATAATCATCATCATAATATTCATCATAATCGTCATCATAATCATCATAATAGTCATCATCATAATCATCATCATAATCATCATCGTAATCATCATCATAATCATCATCATAATCATCATCATAATCATCAGCATAGTCATCATCATAATAGTCATCATAATCGTCATCATTATAGTCATCATAATCATCATCATGATCATCATCATAATCATCATCATAATCATCATCATAATCATCATCATAATCATAATCATTATCATCATCAATATCATCATCATCATCATCATCATAATCATCATCATAATCATCATCATAATCATCATCATAACCGTCATCGTAATCATCATCATAATCATCATCATAATAATCATCATAATCATCATCATAATCATCATCATAATCATCGTTATAATTCATCATCATAATCATGAGCATAATCATCATCATAATCATGAGCATAATCATCATCATAATCGTCATCATAATCATCATCATAGTCATCATCATAATAGTCATCATAATCGTCGTCATAATCGTCATCAGAATCATCATCATAATCATGAGCATAATCATCATCATAATCGTCATCATAATCATCATCATAATAATCATCATAATCATCATCATAATCATCATCATAATCATCATCATAATCATCGTTATAATTCATCATCATAATCATGAGCATAATCATCATCATAATCATGAGCATAATCATCATCATAATCGTCATCATAATCATCATAATAGTCATCATAATCGTCATCATTATAGTCATCATAATCGTCATCATTATAGTCATCATAATCATCATCATGATCATCATCATAATTATCATCATAATCATCATCATAATCATCATCATAATCATCATCATAACCGTCATCGTAAACATCATCATAATCATCATCAATATCATCATCATCATCATCATCATAATCATCAGCATAACCGTCATCGTAATCATCATCATAATCATCATCATAATCATCATCATAATCATCATCATAATCATCATCATAATCATCATCATAATCATCATCATAATCATCATCATAATCATCATCATAATCATCATCATAATCATCATCAAGATCATCATCATAATCATCATCATAATCATCATCATAATCATCATCATAATCATCATCATAATCATCATCATAATCATGAGCATAATCATCATCATAATCGTCATCATAATCATCATCATAGTCATCATCATAATAGTCATCATAATCGTCGTCATAATCGTCATCATTATAGTCATCATAATCGTCATCATAATCATCAGCATAGTCATCATCATAATAGTCATCATAATCGTCATCATTATAGTCATCATAATCATCATCATGATCATCATCATAATCATCATCATAATCATCATCATAATCATCATCATAATCATAATCATTATCATCATCAATATCATCATCATCATCATCATCATAATCATCATCATAATCATCATCATAATCATCATCATAACCGTCATCGTAATCATCATCATAATCATCATCATAATAATCATCATAATCATCATCATAATCATCATCATAATCATCATCATAATCATCATCATAATCATCGTTATAATTCATCATCATAATCATGAGCATAATCATCATGATAATCATCATCATAGTCATCATCATAATCATCATCATAGTCATCATCATAATCATCATCATAATCATCACCATAATCATCATCATAGTCATCATCATAATCATCATCAAAATTATCATCATAATCATCATCATAATCGTCATCATAATCATCATCATAATCATCATCATAATCATCATCATAACCGTCATCGTAATCATCATCATTATCATCATCATAATCATCATCATTATCATCATCAAAATCATCATCATCATCATCATCATCATAATCATCATCATGATCATCATCAGAATCATCATCATAATCGTCATCATAATCATCATCATAATCATCATCATAATCATCATCATAATCATCATCATAATCATCATCATAATCATCATCATAATCATCGTTATAATTCATCATCATAATCATCATCATAATCATCATCATAACCGTCATCGTAATCATCATCAGAATCATTATCATAATCGTCATCATAATCATCATCATAATCATCATCATAATCATCATCATAATCATCATCATAATCATCATCAGAATCATCATCATAATCATGAGCATAATCATCATCATAATCATCATCATAATCATCATCATAATCATCATCATAACCGTCATCGTAATCATCATCATAATCATCATCATAATCATCATCATAATCATCATCATAATCATCATCATAATTATCATCATAATCATCATCATAATCATCATCAAAATCATCATCATAATCATGAGCATAATCATCATCATAATCGTCATCATAATCATCATCATAGTCATCATCATAATAGTCATCATAATCATCATCATAATCGTCATCATTATAGTCATCATAATCGTCATCATAATCATCATCATAGTCATCATCATAATAGTCATCATAATCGTCATCATTATAGTCATCATAATCATCAGCATGATCATCATCATAATCATCATCAGAATCATCATCATAATCGTCATCATAATCATCATCATAGTAGTCATTATAATCGTCATCATAATCGTCATCATTATAGTCATCATAATCGTCGTCATAATCATCATCATAGTCATCACCATAATAGTCATCATAATCGTCATCATTATAGTCATCATAATCATCATCATGATCATCATCATAATCATCATCATAATCATCATCATGATCATCATCATAATCATCATCATAATCATCATCATAATCATCATCATAATCATAATCATAACCGTCATCGTAATCATCATCATAATCATCATCATATTCATCATCGTAATCATCATCATAATCATCATCATAATCATCATCATAATCATCATCATAATCATCATCATAATCATCATCAGAATCATCATCATAATCATGAGCATAATCATCATCATAATCATCATCATAATCATCATCATAATCATCATCATAACCGTCATCGTAATCATCATCATAATCATCATCATAATCATCATCAGAATCATCATCATAATCATGAGCATAATCATCATCATAATCATCATCATAATCGTCATCATAATCATCATCATAATCATCATCATAATCATCATCATAACCGTCATCGTAATCATCATCATAATCATCATCATAATCATCATCATTATCATCATCAAAATCATCATCATCATCATCATCATAATCATCATCATAATCATCATCATAATCATCATCATAACCGTCATCGTAATCATCATCATAATCATCATCATAATCATCATCATAATCATCATCATAATCATCATCATAATCATCATCATAATCGTCTTCATGGTCATCATCATAATCGTCATCATAATCATCATAATAGTCATCATAATCGTCATCATTATAGTCATCATAATCGTCATCATTATAGTCATCATAATCATCATCATGATCATCATCATAATTATCATCATAATCATCATCATAATCATCATCATAATCATCATCATAACCGTCATCGTAAACATCATCATAATCATCATCAATATCATCATCATCATCATCATCATAATCATCATCATAACCGTCATCGTAATCATCATCATAATCATCATCATAATCATCATCATAATCATCATCATAATCATCATCATAATCATCATCATAATCATCATCATAATCATCATCATAATCATCATCAAGATCATCATCATAATCATCATCATAATCATCATCATAATCATCATCATAATCATCATCATAATCATCATCATAATCATGAGCATAATCATCATCATAATGGTCATCATAATCATCATCATAGTCATCATCATAATAGTCATCATAATCGTCGTCATAATCGTCATCATTATAGTCATCATAATCGTCATCATAATCATCAGCATAGTCATCATCATAATAGTCATCATAATCGTCATCATTATAGTCATCATAATCATCATCATGATCATCATCATAATCATCATCATAATCATCATCATAATCATCATCAGAATCATCATCATTATCATCATCATAATCATCATCAGAATCATCATCATAATCATCATCATAATCATCATCATAATCATCGTTATAATTCATCATCATAATCATGAGCATAATCATCATGATAATCATCATCATAGTCATCATCATAATCATCATCATAGTCATCATCATAATCATCATCATAATCATCACCATAATCATCATCATAGTCGTCATCATAATCATCATCAAAATTATCATCATAATCATCATCATAATCGTCATCATAATCATCATCATAATCATCATCATAATCATCATCATAACCGTCATCGTAATCATCATCATAATCATCATCATAATCATCATCATTATCATCATCAAAATCATCATCCTCATCATCATCATAATCATCATCATGATCATCATCATAATCATCATCATAATCATCATCATAATCATCATCATAATCATCATCATTATCATTATCATTATCATCATCAAAATCATCATCATCATCATCATCATAATCATCATCATAATCATCATCATAATCATCATCATAACCGTCATCGTAATCATCATCATAATCATCATCATAATCATCATCATAATCATCATCATAATCATCATCATAATCATCATCATAACCGTCATCGTAATCATCATCAAAATCATCATCATAATCATCATCATAATCATCATCATAATCATCGTTATAATTCATCATCATAATCATGAGCATAATCATCATGATTATCATCATCATAGTCATCATCATAATCATCATCATAGTCATCATCATAATCATCATCATAATCATCACCATAATCATCATCATAGTCATCATCATAATCGTCATCAAAATTATCATCATAATCATCATCATAATCGTCATCATAATCATCATCATAATCATCATCATAATCATCATCATAACCGTCATCGTAATCATCATCATAATCATCATCATAATCATCATCATTATCATCATCATTATCATCATCAAAATCATCATCATCATCATCATCATAATCATCATCATAATCATCATCATAATCATCATCATAACCGTCATCGTAATCATCATCATAATCATCATCATAATCATCATCATAATCATCATCATAATCATCATCATAATCATCATCATAACCGTCATCGTAATCATCATCAAAATCATCATCATAATCATCATCATAATCATCATCATAATCATCATCATAATCATCATCATAATCATCATCATAACCGTCATCGTAATCATCATCAAAATCATCATCATAATCATCATCGTAATCATCATCATAATCATCATCATAATCATCATCATAATCATCATCATAATCATCATCATAATCATCATCATAACCGTCATCGTAATCATCATCAAAATCATCATCATAATCATCATCATAATCATCATCATAATCATCATCATAATCATCATCATAATCATCATCATAACCGTCATCGTAATCATCATCAAAATCATCATCATAATCATCATCATAATCATCATCATAATCATCATCATAATCATCATCATAATCATCATCATAACCGTCATCGTAATCATCATCAAAATCATCATCATAATCATCATCATAATCATCATCATAATCATCATCATAATCATCATCATAATCATCATCATAACCGTCATCGTAATCATCATCAAAATCATCATCATAATCATCATCATAATCATCATCATAATCATCATCATAATCATCATCATAATCATCATCATAATCATCATCAAGATCATCATCATAATCATCATCATAATCATCATCATAATCATCATCAAGATCATCATCATAATCATCACCATAATCATCATCATAGTCATCATCATAATAGTCATCATAATCTCCATAATTATAGTCATCATACTCATCAGCATGATCATCATCATAATCATCATCAAAATCATCATCATAATCGTCATCATAATCACCATCATAATCATCATCATAATCATCATCATAACCGTCATCGTAATCATCATCAAGATCATCATCATAATCATCATCATAATCATTATCATTATCATCAACATAATCATCATCATAATCGTCATCATAATCATCATCATAATCATCATCATAATCATCATCATAACTGTCATCATAATCATCATCATAATCATTATCATAATGATCATCATAATCATCATCATAATCATCATCATAATCATCATCATAATCATCATCATAATCATCATCATAATCATCATCAAGATCATCATCATAATCATGAGCATAATCATCATCACAATCGTCATCATAATCATCATCATAATCATCATCAGAATCATCATCATAATCGTCATCATAATCATCATCATAGTAGTCATTATAATCGTCATCATAATCGTCATCATTATAGTCATCATAATCGTCGTCATAATCATCATCATAGTCATCATCATAATAGTCATCATAATCGTCATCATTATAGTCATCATAATCATCATCATGATCATCATCATAATCATCATCATAATCATCATCATGATCATCATCATAATCATCATCATAATCATCATCATAATCATAATCATAACCGTCATCGTAATCATCATCATAATCATCATCATAATCATCATCGTAATCATCATCATAATCATCATCATAATCATCATCATAATCGTCTTCATGGTCATCATCATAATCATCATCATAATCATCATAATAGTCATCATAATCATCATGATAATCATCATCATAGTCATCATCATAATCATCATCATAGTCATCATCATAATCATCATCATAATCATCACCATAATCATCATCATAGTCATCATCATAATCATCATCAAAATTATCATCATAATCATCATCAGAATCATCATCATAATCATGAGCATAATCATCATCATAATCGTCTTCATGGTCATCATCATAATCGTCATCATAATCATCATAATAGTCATCATAATCGTCATCATTATAGTCATCATAATCGACATCATGATCATCATCATAATCATCATCATAATCATCATCATGATCATCATCATAATCATCATCATAATCATCATCATAACCGTCATCGTAATCATCATCATAATCATCATCATAATCATCATCATTATCATCATCAAAATCATCATCATCATCATCATCATAATCATCATCATAATCATCATCATAACCGTCATCGTAATCATCATCATAATCATCATCATAATTATCATCATAATCATCATCATAATCGTCTTCATGGTCATCATCATAATCGTCATCATAATCATCATAATAGTCATCATAATCGTCATCATTATAGTCATCATAATCGACATCATGATCATCATCATAATCATCATCATAATCATCATCATGATCATCATCATAATCATCATCATAATCATCATCATAACCGTCATCGTAATCATCATCATAATCATTATCATAATCATCATCATAATCATCATCATAATCATCTTCATAATCATCATCATAATCATCATCATAATCATCATCATAACCGTCATCGTAATCATCATCATAATCATCATCATAATTATCATCATAATCATCATCATAATCGTCTTCATGGTCATCATCATAATCGTCATCATAATCATCATAATAGTCATCATAATCGTCATCATTATAGTCATCATAATCGACATCATGATCATCATCATAATCATCATCATAATCATCATCATAATCATCATCATAATCATCATCATAATCATCATCATAATCATCATCATAATCATCATCATAACCGTCATCGTAATCATCATCAAAATCATCATCATAATCATCATCGTAATCATCATCATAATCATCATCATAATCATCATCATAATCATCATCATAATCATCATCATAATCATCATCATAACCGTCATCGTAATCATCATCAAAATCATCATCATAATCATCATCATAATCATCATCATAATCATCATCATAATCATCATCATAATCATCATCATAACCGTCATCGTAATCATCATCAAAATCATCATCATAATCATCATCATAATCATCATCATAATCATCATCATAATCATCATCATAATCATCATCATAACCGTCATCGTAATCATCATCAAAATCATCATCATAATCATCATCATAATCATCATCATAATCATCATCATAATCATCATCATAATCATCATCATAACCGTCATCGTAATCATCATCAAAATCATCATCATAATCATCATCATAATCATCATCATAATCATCATCATAATCATCATCATAATCATCATCATAATCATCATCAAGATCATCATCATAATCATCATCATAATCATCATCATAATCATCATCAAGATCATCATCATAATCATCACCATAATCATCATCATAGTCATCATCATAATAGTCATCATAATCTCCATAATTATAGTCATCATACTCATCAGCATGATCATCATCATAATCATCATCAAAATCATCATCATAATCGTCATCATAATCACCATCATAATCATCATCATAATCATCATCATAACCGTCATCGTAATCATCATCAAGATCATCATCATAATCATCATCATAATCATTATCATTATCATCAACATAATCATCATCATAATCGTCATCATAATCATCATCATAATCATCATCATAATCATCATCATAACTGTCATCATAATCATCATCATAATCATTATCATAATGATCATCATAATCATCATCATAATCATCATCATAATCATCATCATAATCATCATCATAATCATCATCATAATCATCATCAAGATCATCATCATAATCATGAGCATAATCATCATCACAATCGTCATCATAATCATCATCATAATCATCATCAGAATCATCATCATAATCGTCATCATAATCATCATCATAGTAGTCATTATAATCGTCATCATAATCGTCATCATTATAGTCATCATAATCGTCGTCATAATCATCATCATAGTCATCATCATAATAGTCATCATAATCGTCATCATTATAGTCATCATAATCATCATCATGATCATCATCATAATCATCATCATAATCATCATCATGATCATCATCATAATCATCATCATAATCATCATCATAATCATAATCATAACCGTCATCGTAATCATCATCATAATCATCATCATAATCATCATCGTAATCATCATCATAATCATCATCATAATCATCATCATAATCGTCTTCATGGTCATCATCATAATCATCATCATAATCATCATAATAGTCATCATAATCATCATGATAATCATCATCATAGTCATCATCATAATCATCATCATAGTCATCATCATAATCATCATCATAATCATCACCATAATCATCATCATAGTCATCATCATAATCATCATCAAAATTATCATCATAATCATCATCAGAATCATCATCATAATCATGAGCATAATCATCATCATAATCGTCTTCATGGTCATCATCATAATCGTCATCATAATCATCATAATAGTCATCATAATCGTCATCATTATAGTCATCATAATCGACATCATGATCATCATCATAATCATCATCATAATCATCATCATGATCATCATCATAATCATCATCATAATCATCATCATAACCGTCATCGTAATCATCATCATAATCATCATCATAATCATCATCATTATCATCATCAAAATCATCATCATCATCATCATCATAATCATCATCATAATCATCATCATAACCGTCATCGTAATCATCATCATAATCATCATCATAATTATCATCATAATCATCATCATAATCGTCTTCATGGTCATCATCATAATCGTCATCATAATCATCATAATAGTCATCATAATCGTCATCATTATAGTCATCATAATCGACATCATGATCATCATCATAATCATCATCATAATCATCATCATGATCATCATCATAATCATCATCATAATCATCATCATAACCGTCATCGTAATCATCATCATAATCATTATCATAATCATCATCATAATCATCATCATAATCATCTTCATAATCATCATCATAATCATCATCATAATCATCATCATAATCATCATCAAAATCATCATCATAATCATGAGCATAATCATCATCATAATCGTCATCATAATCATCATCATAGTCATCATCATAATAGTCATCATAATCGTGATCATTATAGTCATCATAATCGTCATCATAATCATCATAGTCATCATAATCATCATCATAATCGTCATCATTATAGTCATCATAATCGTCATCATAATCATCATCATAGTCATCATCATAATAGTCATCATAATCGTCATAATTATAGTCATCATACTCATCAGCATGATCATCATCATAATCATCATCAAAATCATCATCATAATCGTCATCATAATCATCATCATAATCATCATCATAATCATCATCATAACCGTCATCGTAATCATCATCAAAATCATCATCATAATCATCATCATAATCATCATCATAATCATCATCATAATCATCATCATAATCATCATCATAATCATCATCATAATCATCATCATAATCATCATCAAGATCATCATCATAATCATCATCATAATCATCATCATAATCATCATCATAATCATCATCATAATCATCGTTATAATTCATCATGATAATCATGAGCATAATGATCATGATAATCATCATCATAGTCATCATCATAATCATCATCATAATCATCACCATAATCATCATCATAGTCATCATCATAATAGTCATCATAATCGTCATCATGATCATCATCATAATCATCATCATAATCATCATCATAATCATCATCATAATCATCATCATTATCATCATCAAAATCATCATCATCATCATCATCATAATCATCATCATAATCATCATCATAATCATCATCAAAATCATCATCATCATCATCATCATAATCATCATCATAATCATCATCATAATCATCATCATAATCATCATCATAACCGTCATCGTAATCATCATCATAATCATCATCATAATCATCATCATAATCATCATCATAATCATCATCATAATCATCATCATAATCATCATCATAATCATCGTTATAATTCATCATCATAATCATGAGCATAATCATCATGATAATCATCATCATAGTCATCATCATAATCATCATCATAGTCATCATCATAATCATCATCATAATCATCACCATAATCATCATCATAGTCATCATCATAATCATCATCAAAATTATCATCATAATCATCATCATAATCGTCATCATAATCATCATCATAATCATCATCATAATCATCATCATAACCGTCATCGTAATCATCATCATAATCATCATCATAATCATCATCATTATCATCATCAAAATCATCATCCTCATCATCATCATAATCATCATCATGATCATCATCATAATCATCATCATAATCGTCATCATTATAGTCATCATAATCATCAGCATGATCATCATCATAATCATCATCATAATCATCATCATAATCATCATCATTATCATCATCAAAATCATCATCCTCATCATCATCATAATCATCATCATGATCATCATCATAATCATCATCATAATCATCAGCATGATCATCATCATAATCATCATCATAATCATGAGCATAATCGTCATCATAATCGTCATCATAATCATCATCATAGTCATCATCATAATAGTCATCATTATAGTCATCATCATAATAGTCATCATAATCGTCATCATAATCATCATCATAATCATCATCATGATCATCATCATAATCATCATCATAATCATCATCATAACCGTCATCGTAATCATCATCATAATCATCATCATAACCGTCATCGTAATCATCATCATAATCATCATCATAATCATCGTTATAATTCATCATCATAATCATGAGCATAATCATCATGATAATCATCATCATAGTCATCATCATAATCATCATCATAGTCATCATCATAATCATCATCATGATCACCATCATAATCATCATCATAATCATCATCATAATCATCGTTATAATTCATCATCATAATCATGAGCATAATCATCATGATAATCATCATCATAGTCATCATCAGAATCATCATCATAGTCATCATCAAAATCATCATCATAATCATCATCATAATCATCATCATAATCATCATCATAATATTCATCATAATCGTCATCATAATCATCATAATAGTCATCATCATAATCATCATCATAATCATCATCGTAATCATCATCATAATCATCATCATAATCATCATCATAATCATCAGCATAGTCATCATCATAATAGTCATCATAATCGTCATCATTATAGTCATCATAATCATCATCATGATCATCATCATAATCATCATCATAATCATCATCATAATCATCATCATAATCATAATCATTATCATCATCAATATCATCATCATCATCATCATCATAATCATCATCATAATCATCATCATAATCATCATCATAACCGTCATCGTAATCATCATCATAATCATCATCATAATAATCATCATAATCATCATCATAATCATCATCATAATCATCATCATAATCATCGTTATAATTCATCATCATAATCATGAGCATAATCATCATGATAATCATCATCATAGTCATCATCATAATCATCATCATAGTCATCATCATAATCATCATCATAATCATCACCATAATCATCATCATAGTCATCATCATAATCATCATCAAAATTATCATCATAATCATCATCATAATCGTCATCATAATCATCATCATATTCATCATCATAATCATCATCATAACCGTCATCGTAATCATCATCATAATCATCATCATAATCATCATCATTATCATCGTCAAAATCATCATCATCATCATCATCATAATCATCATCATAATCATCATCATAATCATCATCATAACCGTCATCGTAATCATCATCATAATCATCATCATAATCATCATCATAATCATCATCATAATCATCATCATAATCATCATCATAATCATCATCATAATCGTCTTCATGGTCATCATCATAATCGTCATCATAATCATCATAATAGTCATCATAATCGTCATCATTATAGTCATCATAATCGTCATCATTATAGTCATCATAATCATCATCATGATCATCATCATAATTATCATCATAATCATCATCATAATCATCATCATAATCATCATCATAACCGTCATCGTAATCATCATCATAATCATCATCATAATCATCATCATAATCATCGTCATAATCATCATCATTATCATCATCATAATCATCATCATAATCATCATCAGAATCATCATCATAATCATGAGCATAATCATCATCATAATCGTCATCATAATCATCATCATAATAATCATCATAATCATCATCATAATCATCATCATAATCATCATCATAATCATCGTTATAATTCATCATCATAATCATGAGCATAATCACCATCATAATCATGAGCATAATCATCATCATAATCGTCATCATAATCATCATCATAGTCATCATCATAATAGTCATCATAATCGTCGTCATAATCGTCATCAGAATCATCATCATAATCATGAGCATAATCATCATCATAATCGTCATCATAATCATCATCATAATAATCATCATAATCATCATCATAATCATCATCATAATCATCATCATAATCATCATCATAATCATCGTTATAATTCATCATCATAATCATGAGCATAATCATCATCATAATCATGAGCATAATCATCATCATAATCGTCATCATAATCATCATAATAGTCATCATAATCGTCATCATTATAGTCATCATAATCGTCATCATTATAGTCATCATAATCATCATCATGATCATCATCATAATTATCATCATAATCATCATCATAATCATCATCATAATCATCATCATAACCGTCATCGTAAACATCATCATAATCATCATCAATATCATCATCATCATCATCATCATAATCATCAGCATAACCGTCATCGTAATCATCATCATAATCATCATCATAATCATCATCATAATCATCATCATAATCATCATCATAATCATCATCATAATCATCATCATAATCATCATCATAATCATCATCATAATCATCATCATAATCATCATCATAATCATCATCAAGATCATCATCATAATCATCATCATAATCATCATCATAATCATCATCATAATCATCATCATAATCATCATCATAATCATGAGCATAATCATCATCATAATCGTCATCATAATCGTCATCATAGTCATCATCATAATAGTCATCATAATCGTCGTCATAATCGTCATCATAATCATCAGCATAGTCATCATCATAATAGTCATCATAATCGTCATCATTATAGTCATCATAATCATCATCATGATCATCATCATAATCATCATCATAATCATCATCATAATCATCATCATAATCATAATCATTATCATCATCAATATCATCATCATCATCATCATCATAATCATCATCATAATCATCATCATAATCATCATCATAACCGTCATTGTAATCATCATCATAATCATCATCATAATAATCATCATAATCATCATCATAATCATCATCATAATCATCATCATAATCATCATCATAATCATCGTTATAATTCATCATCATAATCATGAGCATAATCATCATGATAATCATCATCATAGTCATCATCATAATCATCATCATAGTCATCATCATAATCATCATCATAATCATCACCATAATCATCATCATAGTCATCATCATAATCATCATCAAAATTATCATCATAATCATCATCATAATCGTCATCATAATCATCATCATTATCATCATCATAATCATCATCATAACCGTCATCGTAATCATCATCATAATCATCATCATAATCATCATCATAATCATCATCATTATCATCATCAAAATCATCATCATCATCATCATCATCATAATCATCATCATAATCATCATCATAATCATCATCATAAACGTCATCGTAATCATCATCATAATCATCATCATAATAATCATCATAATCATCATCATAATCATCATCATAATCATCATCATAATCATCATCATAATCATCATCAAGATCATCATCATAATCATCATCATAATCATCATCATAATCATCATCATAATATTCATCATAATCGTCATCATAATCGTCATCATAATCATCATCATAGTAGTCATTATAATCGTCATCATAATCGTCATCATTATAGTCATCATAATCGTCGTCATAATCATCATCATAGTCATCACCATAATAGTCATCATAATCGTCATCATTATAGTCATCATAATCATCATCATGATCATCATCATAATCATCATCATAATCATCATCATAATCATCATCATAATCATAATCATTATCATCATCAATATCATCATCATCATCATCATCATAATCATCATCATAATCATCATCATAATCATCATCATAACCGTCATCGTAATCATCATCATAATCATCATCATAATAATCATCATAATCATCATCATAATCATCATCATAATCATGAGCATAATCATCATGATAATCATCATCATAGTCATCATCATAATCATCATAATAGTCATCATAATCGTCATCATTATAGTCATCATAATCGTCATCATTATAGTCATCATAATCATCATCATGATCATCATCATAATTATCATCATAATCATCATCATAATCATCATCATAATCATCATCATAACCGTCATCGTAAACATCATCATAATCATCATCAATATCATCATCATCATCATCATCATAATCATCAGCATAACCGTCATCGTAATCATCATCATAATCATCATCATAATCATCATCATAATCATCATCATAATCATCATCATAATCATCATGATAATCATCATCATAGTCATCATCATAATCATCATCATAGTCATCATCATAATCATCATCATAATCATCACCATAATCATCATCATAGTCATCATCATAATCATCATCAAAATTATCATCATAATCATCATCATAATCGTCATCATAATCATCATCATAATCATCATCATAATCATCATCATAACCGTCATCGTAATCATCATCATAATCATCATCATAATCATCATCATTATCATCATCAAAATCATCATCATCATCATCATCATCATAATCATCATCATAATCATCATCATAATCATCATCATAACCGTCATCGTAATCATCATCATAATCATCATCATAATCATCATCATAATCATCATCATAATCATCATCATAATCATCATCATAATCATCATCATAATCGTCTTCATGGTCATCATCATAATCGTCATCATAATCATCATAATAGTCATCATAATCGTCATCATTATAGTCTTCATAATCGTCATCATTATAGTCATCATAATCATCATCATGATCATCATCATAATTATCATCATAATCATCATCATAATCATCATCATAATCATCATCATAACCGTCATCGTAATCATCATCATAATCATCATCATAATCATCATCATAATCGTCATCATAATCGTCATCATTATAGTCATCATAATCATCATCATGATCATCATCAGAATCATCATCATAATCGTCATCATAATCATCATCATAATCATCATCATAATCATCATCATAATCATCATCATAATCATCATCATAATCATCATCATAATCATCGTTATAATTCATCATCATAATCATCATCATAATCATCATCATAACCGTCATCGTAATCATCATCAGAATCATTATCATAATCGTCATCATAATCATCATCATAATCATCATCATAATCATCATCATAATCATCATCATAATCATCATCAGAATCATCATCATAATCATGAGCATAATCATCATCATAATCATCATCATAATCATCATCATAATCATCATCATAACCGTCATCGTAATCATCATCATAATCATCATCATAATCATCATCATAATCATCATCATAATCATCATCATAATTATCATCATAATCATCATCATAATCATCATCAAAATCATCATCATAATCATGAGCATAATCATCATCATAATCGTCATCATAATCATCATCATAGTCATCATCATAATAGTCATCATAATCATCATCATAATCGTCATCATTATAGTCATCATAATCGTCATCATAATCATCATCATAGTCATCATCATAATAGTCATCATAATCGTCATCATTATAGTCATCATAATCATCAGCATGATCATCATCATAATCATCATCAGAATCATCATCATAATCGTGATCATAATCATCATCATAGTAGTCATTATAATCGTCATCATAATCGTCATCATTATAGTCATCATAATCGTCGTCATAATCATCATCATAGTCATCACCATAATAGTCATCATAATCGTCATCATTATAGTCATCATAATCATCATCATGATCATCATCATAATCATCATCATAATCATCATCATGATCATCATCATAATCATCATCATAATCATCATCATAATCATCATCATAATCATAATCATAACCGTCATCGTAATCATCATCATAATCATCATCATAATCATCATCGTAATCATCATCATAATCATCATCATAATCATCATCATAATCATCATCATAATCATCATCAGAATCATCATCATAATCATGAGCATAATCATCATCATAATCATCATCATAATCATCATCATAATCATCATCATAACCGTCATCGTAATCATCATCATAATCATCATCATAATCATCATCATAATCATCATCATAATCATCATCATAATTATCATCATAATCATCATCATAATCATCATCAAAATCATCATCATAATCATGAGCATAATCATCATCATAATCGTCATCATAATCATCATCATAGTCATCATCATAATAGTCATCATAATCATCATCATAATCGTCATCATTATAGTCATCATAATCGTCATCATAATCATCATCATAGTCATCATCATAATAGTCATCATAATCGTCATCATTATAGTCATCATAATCATCATCAAAATCATCATCATAATCGTCATCATAATCATCATCATAATCATCATCATAATCATCATCATAACCGTCATCATAATCATCAGCATGATCATCATCATAATCATCATCAGAATCATCATCATAATCGTCATCATAATCATCATCATAGTAGTCATTATAATCGTCATCATAATCGTCATCATTATAGTCATCATAATCATCATCATAATCATCATCATAATCATCATCATAATCATCATCATAATCATCATCAAGATCATCATCATAATCATGAGCATAATCATCACCACAATCGTCATCATAATCATCATCATAGTCATCATCAGAATCATCATCATAATCGTCATCATAATCATCATCATAGTAGTCATTATAATCGTCATCATAATCGTCATCATTATAGTCATCATAATCGTCGTCATAATCATCATCATAGTCATCACCATAATAGTCATCATAATCGTCATCATTATAGTCATCATAATCATCATCATGATCATCATCATAATCATCATCATAATCATCATCATGATCATCATCATAATCATCATCATAATCGTCATCATTATAGTCATCATAATCATCATCATGATCATCATCATAATCATCATCATAATCATCATCATGATCATCATCATAATCATCATCATAATCATCATCATAATCATCATCATAATCATAATCATAACCGTCATCGTAATCATCATCATAATCATCATCAAGATCATCATCATAATCATGAGCATAATCATCATCACAATCGTCATCATAATCATCATCATAGTCATCATCAGAATCATCATCATAATCGTCATCATAATCATCATCATAGTAGTCATTATAATCGTCATCATAATCGTCGTCATAATCATCATCATAGTCATCACCATAATAGTCATCATAATCGTCATCATTATAGTCATCATAATCATCATCATGATCATCATCATAATCATCATCATAATCATCATCATGATCATCATCATAATCATCATCATAATCATCATCATAATCATCATCATAATCATAATCATAACCGTCATCGTAATCATCATCATAATCATCATCATAATCATCATCGTAATCATCATCATAATCATCATCATAATCATCATCATAATCATCATCATAATCGTCTTCATGGTCATCATCATAATCGTCATCATAATCATCATAATAGTCATCATAATCGTCATCATTACAGTCATCATAATCATCATGATAATCATCATCATAGTCATCATCATAATCATCATCATAGTCATCATCATAATCATCATCATAATCATCACCATAATCATCATCATAGTCATCATCATAATCATCATCAAAATTATCATCATAATCATCATCATAATCGTCATCATAATCATCATCAGAATCATCATCATAATCATGAGCATAATCGTCATCATAATCGTCATCATAATCATCATCATAATAGTCATCATAATCGTCATCATAATCGTCATCATTATAGTCATCATAATCATCATCATGATCATCATCATAATCATCATCATAATCATCATCATAATCATCATCATTATCATCATCATAATCATCATCATAACCGTCATCGTAATCATCATCATAATCATCATCATAATCATCATCATAATCATCATCATAATGATCATCATAATCATCATCATAATCATCATCAAAATTATCATCATAATCATCATCATAATCGTCATCATAATCATCATCAGAATCATCATCATAATCATGAGCATAATCATCATCATAATCGTCATCATAATCATCATCATAATAGTCATCATAATCGTCATCATAATCGTCATCATTATAGTCATCATAATCGTCGTCATAATCATCATCATAGTCATCATCATAATCATCATCAAAATTATCATCATAATCATCATCATAATCGTCATCATAATCATCATCAGAATCATCATCATAATCATGAGCATAATCATCATCATAATCGTCATCATAATCATCATCATAATAGTCATCATAATCGTCATCATAATCGTCATCATTATAGTCATCATAATCGTCGTCATAATCATCATCATAGTCATCATCATAATAGTCATCATAATCGTCATCATTATAGTCATCATAATCATCATCATGATCATCATCATAATCATCATCATAATCATCATCATGATCATCATCATAATCATCATCATAATCATCATCATAATCATAATCATAACCGTCATCGTAATCATCATCATAATCATCATCATAATCATCATCGTAATCATCATCATAATCATCATCATAATCATCATCATAATCGTCTTCATGGTCATCATCATAATCGTCATCATAATATTCATAATAGTCATCATAATCGTCATCATTATAGTCATCATAATCATCATGATAATCATCATCATAGTCATCATCATAATCACCATCATAGTCATCATCATAATCATCATCATAATCATCACCATAATCATCATCATAGTCATCATCATAATCATCATCAAAATTATCATCATAATCATCATCATAATCGTCATCATAATCATCATCAGAATCATCATCATAATCATGAGCATAATCATCATCATAATCGTCATCATAATCATCATCATAATAGTCATCATAATCGTCATCATAATCGTCATCGTAATCATCATCATAATCATCATCATAATCATCATCATAATCATCATCATAACCGTCATCGTAATCATCATCATAATCATCATCATAATATTCATCATAATCGTCATCATAATCATCATAATAGTCATCATCATAATCATCATCATAATCATCATCGTAATCATCATCATAATCATCATCATAATCATCATCATAATCATCAGCATAGTCATCATCATAATAGTCATCATAATCGTCATCATTATAGTCATCATAATCATCATCATGATCATCATCATAATCATCATCATAATCATCATCATAATCATCATCATAATCATAATCATTATCATCATCAATATCATCATCATCATCATCATCATAATCATCATCATAATCATCATCATAATCATCATCATAACCGTCATCGTAATCATCATCAGAATCATCATCATAATCATGAGCATAATCATCATCATAATCGTCATCATAATCATCATCATAATAATCATCATAATCATCATCATAATCATCATCATAATCATCATCATAATCATCGTTATAATTCATCATCATAATCATGAGCATAATCATCATCATAATCATGAGCATAATCATCATCATAATCGTCATCATAATCATCATCATAGTCATCATCATAATAGTCATCATAATCGTCGTCATAATCGTCATCAGAATCATCATCATAATCATGAGCATAATCATCATCATAATCGTCATCATAATCATCATCATAATAATCATCATAATCATCATCATAATCATCATCATAATCATCATCATAATCATCGTTATAATTCATCATCATAATCATGAGCATAATCATCATCATAATCATGAGCATAATCATCATCATAATCGTCATCATAATCATCATAATAGTCATCATAATCGTCATCATTATAGTCATCATAATCGTCATCATTATAGTCATCATAATCATCATCATGATCATCATCATAATTATCATCATAATCATCATCATAATCATCATCATAATCATCATCATAACCGTCATCGTAAACATCATCATAATCATCATCAATATCATCATCATCATCATCATCATAATCATCAGCATAACCGTCATCGTAATCATCATCATAATCATCATCATAATCATCATCATAATCATCATCATAATCATCATCATAATCATCATCATAATCATCATCATAATCATCATCATAATCATCATCATAATCATCATCATAATCATCATCAAGATCATCATCATAATCATCATCATAATCATCATCATAATCATCATCATAATCATCATCATAATCATCATCATAATCATGAGCATAATCATCATCATAATCGTCATCATAATCATCATCATAGTCATCATCATAATAGTCATCATAATCGTCGTCATAATCGTCATCATTATAGTCATCATAATCGTCATCATAATCATCAGCATAGTCATCATCATAATAGTCATCATAATCGTCATCATTATAGTCATCATAATCATCATCATGATCATCATCATAATCATCATCATAGTCATCATCATAATCATCATCATAGTCATCATCATAATCATCATCATAATCATCACCATAATCATCATCATAGTCATCATCATAATCATCATCAAAATTATCATCATAATCATCATCATAATCGTCATCATAATCATCATCATAATCATCATCATAATCATCATCATAACCGTCATCGTAATCATCATCATAATCATCATCATAATCATCATCATTATCATCATCAAAATCATCATCATCATCATCATCATCATAATCATCATCATAATCATCATCATAATCATCATCATAACCGTCATCGTAATCATCATCATAATCATCATCATAATCATCATCATAATCATCATCATAATCATCATCATAATCATCATCATAATCATCATCATAATCGTCTTCATGGTCATCATCATAATCGTCATCATAATCATCATAATAGTCATCATAATCGTCATCATTATAGTCATCATAATCGTCATCATTATAGTCATCATAATCATCATCATGATCATCATCATAATTATCATCATAATCATCATCATAATCATCATCATAATCATCATCATAACCGTCATCGTAATCATCATCATAATCATCATCATAATCATCATCATAATCGTCATCATAATCGTCATCATTATAGTCATCATAATCATCATCATGATCATCATCAGAATCATCATCATAATCGTCATCATAATCATCATCATAATCATCATCATAATCATCATCATAATCATCATCATAATCATCATCATAATCATCATCATAATCATCGTTATAATTCATCATCATAATCATCATCATAATCATCATCATAACCGTCATCGTAATCATCATCAGAATCATTATCATAATCGTCATCATAATCATCATCATAATCATCATCATAATCATCATCATAATCATCATCATAATCATCATCATAATCATCATCAGAATCATCATCATAATCATGAGCATAATCATCATCATAATCATCATCATAATCATCATCATAATCATCATCATAACCGTCATCGTAATCATCATCATAATCATCATCATAATCATCATCATAATCATCATCATAATCATCATCATAATTATCATCATAATCATCATCATAATCATCATCAAAATCATCATCATAATCATGAGCATAATCATCATCATAATCGTCATCATAATCATCATCATAGTCATCATCATAATAGTCATCATAATCATCATCATAATCGTCATCATTATAGTCATCATAATCGTCATCATAATCATCATCATAGTCATCATCATAATAGTCATCATAATCGTCATCATTATAGTCATCATAATCATCAGCATGATCATCATCATAATCATCATCAGAATCATCATCATAATCGTCATCATAATCATCATCATAGTAGTCATTATAATCGTCATCATAATCGTCATCATTATAGTCATCATAATCGTCGTCATAATCATCATCATAGTCATCACCATAATAGTCATCATAATCGTCATCATTATAGTCATCATAATCATCATCATGATCATCATCATAATCATCATCATAATCATCATCATGATCATCATCATAATCATCATCATAATCATCATCATAATCATCATCATAATCATAATCATAACCGTCATCGTAATCATCATCATAATCATCATCATATTCATCATCGTAATCATCATCATAATCATCATCATAATCATCATCATAATCATCATCATAATCATCATCATAATCATCATCAGAATCATCATCATAATCATGAGCATAATCATCATCATAATCATCATCATAATCATCATCATAATCATCATCATAACCGTCATCGTAATCATCATCATAATCATCATCATAATCATCATCATAATCATCATCATAATCATCATCATAATTATCATCATAATCATCATCATAATCATCATCAAAATCATCATCATAATCATGAGCATAATCATCATCATAATCGTCATCATAATCATCATCATAGTCATCATCATAATAGTCATCATAATCATCATCATAATCGTCATCATTATAGTCATCATAATCGTCATCATAATCATCATCATAGTCATCATCATAACAGTCATCATAATCGTCATCATTATAGTCATCATAATCATCATCAAAATCATCATCATAATCATCATCATAATCATCATCATAATCATCATCATAATCGTCTTCATGGTCATCATCATAATCGTCATCATAATCATCATAATAGTCATCATAATCGTCATCATTATAGTCATCATAATCGTCATCATTATAGTCATCATAATCATCATCATGATCATCATCATAATTATCATCATAATCATCATCATAATCATCATCATAATCATCATCATAACCGTCATCGTAATCATCATCATAATCATCATCATAATCATCATCATAATCGTCATCATAATCGTCATCATTATAGTCATCATAATCATCATCATGATCATCATCAGAATCATCATCATAATCGTCATCATAATCATCATCATAATCATCATCATAATCATCATCATAATCATCATCATAATCATCATCATAATCATCATCATAATCATCGTTATAATTCATCATCATAATCATCATCATAATCATCATCATAACCGTCATCGTAATCATCATCAGAATCATTATCATAATCGTCATCATAATCATCATCATAATCATCATCATAATCATCATCATAATCATCATCATAATCATCATCATAATCATCATCAGAATCATCATCATAATCATCATCATAATCATCATCATAATTATCATCATAATCATCATCATAATCATCATCAAAATCATCATCATAATCATGAGCATAATCATCATCATAATCGTCATCATAATCATCATCATAGTCATCATCATAATAGTCATCATAATCATCATCATAATCGTCATCATTATAGTCATCATAATCGTCATCATAATCATCATCATAGTCATCATCATAATAGTCATCATAATCGTCATCATTATAGTCATCATAATCATCAGCATGATCATCATCATAATCATCATCAGAATCATCATCATAATCATCATCATAATCATCATCATAATCATCATCATAATCATCATCATAACCGTCATCGTAATCATCATCATAATCATCATCATAATCATCATCATAATCATCATCATAATCATCATCATAATTATCATCATAATCATCATCATAATCATCATCAAAATCATCATCATAATCATGAGCATAATCATCATCATAATCGTCATCATAATCATCATCATAGTCATCATCATAATAGTCATCATAATCATCATCATAATCGTCATCATTATAGTCATCATAATCGTCATCATAATCATCATCATAGTCATCATCATAATAGTCATCATAATCGTCATCATTATAGTCATCATAATCATCAGCATGATCATCATCATAATCATCATCAGAATCATCATCATAATCGTCATCATAATCATCATCATAGTAGTCATTATAATCGTCATCATAATCGTCATCATTATAGTCATCATAATCGTCGTCATAATCATCATCATAGTCATCACCATAATAGTCATCATAATCGTCATCATTATAGTCATCATAATCATCATCATGATCATCATCATAATCATCATCATAATCATCATCATGATCATCATCATAATCATCATCATAATCATCATCATAATCATCATCATAATCATAATCATAACCGTCATCGTAATCATCATCATAATCATCATCATATTCATCATCGTAATCATCATCATAATCATCATCATAATCATCATCATAATCATCATCATAATCATCATCATAATCATCATCAGAATCATCATCATAATCATGAGCATAATCATCATCATAATCATCATCATAATCATCATCATAATCATCATCATAACCGTCATCGTAATCATCATCATAATCATCATCATAATCATCATCATAATCATCATCATAATCATCATCATAATTATCATCATAATCATCATCATAATCATCATCAAAATCATCATCATAATCATGAGCATAATCATCATCATAATCGTCATCATAATCATCATCATAGTCATCATCATAATAGTCATCATAATCATCATCATAATCGTCATCATTATAGTCATCATAATCGTCATCATAATCATCATCATAGTCATCATCATAACAGTCATCATAATCGTCATCATTATAGTCATCATAATCATCATCAAAATCATCATCATAATCGTCATCATAATCATCATCATAATCATCATCATAATCATCATCATAACCGTCATCATAATCGTCATCATAATCATCATCATAATGATCATCATAATCATCATCATAATCATCATCATAATCATCATCATAATCATCATCATAATCATCATCATAATCATCATCATAATCATCATCAAGATCATCATCATAATCATGAGCATAATCATCATCACAATCGTCATCATAATCATCATCATAGTCATCATCAGAATCATCATCATAATCGTCATCATAATCATCATCATAGTAGTCATTATAATCGTCATCATAATCGTCATCATTATAGTCATCATAATCGTCGTCATAATCATCATCATAGTCATCACCATAATAGTCATCATAATCGTCATCATTATAGTCATCATAATCATCATCATGATCATCATCATAATCATCATCATAATCATCATCATGATCATCATCATAATCATCATCATAATCATCATCATAATCATCATCATAATCATAATCATAACCGTCATCGTAATCATCATCATAATCATCATCATAATCATCATCGTAATCATCATCATAATCATCATCATAATCATCATCATAATCGTCTTCATGGTCATCATCATAATCGTCATCATAATCATCATAATAGTCATCATAATCGTCATCATTACAGTCATCATAATCATCATGATAATCATCATCATAGTCATCATCATAATCATCATCATAGTCATCATCATAATCATCATCATAATCATCACCATAATCATCATCATAGTCATCATCATAATCATCATCAAAATTATCATCATAATCATCATCATAATCGTCATCATAATCATCATCAGAATCATCATCATAATCATGAGCATAATCATCATCATAATCGTCATCATAATCATCATCATAATAGTCATCATAATCGTCATCATAATCGTCATCATTATAGTCATCATAATCATCATCATGATCATCATCATAATCATCATCATAATCATCATCATAATCATCATCATAATCATCATCATTATCATCATCATAATCATCATCATAACCGTCATCGTAATCATCATCATAATCATCATCATAATCATCATCATAATCATCATCATAATGATCATCATAATCATCATCATAATCATCATCATAATCGTCTTCATGGTCATCATCATAATCGTCATCATAATCATCATAATAGTCATCATAATCGTCATCATAATCATCATCATAATCATCATCATAATCATCATCATAATCATCATCATGATCATCATCATAATCATCATCATAATCATCATCATAATCATAATCATAACCGTCATCGTAATCATCATCATAATCATCATCATAATCATCATCGTAATCATCATCATAATCATCATCATAATCATCATCATAATCGTCTTCATGGTCATCATCATAATCGTCATCATAATATTCATAATAGTCATCATAATCGTCATCATTATAGTCATCATAATCATCATGATAATCATCATCATAGTCATCATCATAATCACCATCATAGTCATCATCATAATCATCATCATAATCATCACCATAATCATCATCATAGTCATCATCATAATCATCATCAAAATTATCATCATAATCATCATCATAATCGTCATCATAATCATCATCAGAATCATCATCATAATCATGAGCATAATCATCATCATAATCGTCATCATAATCATCATCATAATAGTCATCATAATCGTCATCATAATCGTCATCATTATAGTCATCATAATCGTCGTCATAATCATCATCATAGTCATCATCATAATAGTCATCATAATCGTCATCATTATAGTCATCATAATCATCATCATGATCATCATCATAATCATCATCATAATCATCATCATGATCATCATCATAATCATCATCATAATCATCATCATAATCATAATCATAACCGTCATCGTAATCATCATCATAATCATCATCATAATCATCATCGTAATCATCATCATAATCATCATCATAATCATCATCATAATCGTCTTCATGGTCATCATCATAATCGTCATCATAATATTCATAATAGTCATCATAATCGTCATCATTATAGTCATCATAATCATCATGATAATCATCATCATAGTCATCATCATAATCACCATCATAGTCATCATCATAATCATCATCATAATCATCACCATAATCATCATCATAGTCATCATCATAATCATCATCAAAATTATCATCATAATCATCATCATAATCGTCATCATAATCATCATCAGAATCATCATCATAATCATGAGCATAATCATCATCATAATCGTCATCATAATCATCATCATAATAGTCATCATAATCGTCATCATAATCGTCATCGTAATCATCATCATAATCATCATCATAATCATCATCATAATCATCATCGTAATCATCATCATAATCATCATCATAATCATCATCAAGATCATCATCATAATCATGAGCATAATCATCATCACAATCGTCATCATAATCATCATCATAATCATCATCAGAATCATCATCATAATCGTCATCATAATCATCATCATAGTAGTCATTATAATCGTCATCATAATCGTCATCATTATAGTCATCATAATCGTCGTCATAATCATCATCATAGTCATCATCATAATAGTCATCATAATCGTCATCATTATAGTCATCATAATCATCATCATGATCATCATCATAATCAGCATCATAATCATCATCATGATCATCATCATAATCATCATCATAATCATCATCATAATCATCATCGTAATCATCATCATAATCATCATCATAATCATCATCATAATCGTCTTCATGGTCATCATCATAATCGTCATCATAATATTCATAATAGTCATCATAATCGTCATCATTATAGTCATCATAATCATCATGATAATCATCATCATAGTCATCATTATAGTCATCATAATCATCATGATAATCATCATCATAGTCATCATCATAATCACCATCATAGTCATCATCATAATCATCATCATAATCATCACCATAATCATCATCATAGTCATCATCATAATCATCATCAAAATTATCATCATAATCATCATCATAATCGTCATCATAATCATCATCAGAATCATCATCATAATCATGAGCATAATCATCATCATAATCGTCATCATAATCATCATCATAATAGTCATCATAATCGTCATCATAATCGTCATCATTATAGTCATCATAATCATCATCATGATCATCATCATAATCATCATCATAATCATCATCATAATCATCATCATAATCATCATCATTATCATCATCATAATCATCATCATAACCGTCATCGTAATCATCATCATAGTCATCATCATGATCATCATCATAATCATCATCATAATCATCATCATAACCGTCATCATAATCATCATCATAATCATTATCATAATCATCATCATAATCATCATCATAATCATCTTCATAATCATCATCATAATCATCATCATAATCATCATCATAATCATCATCAAAATCATCATCATAATCATGAGCATAATCATCATCATAATCGTCATTATAATCATCATCATAGTCATCATCATAATAGTCATCATAATCGTGATCATTATAGTCATCATAATCGTCATCATAATCATCATTATAGTCATCATCATAACAGTCATCATGATCGTCATCGTAATCGTCATCATTACAGTCATCGTAATCGTCATCATAATCATCGTCATAGTCATCATCATAATCATCATCATAATCATCATCATAATCGTCATCATAATCATCATCATAATCATCATCATAATCATCATCATAATCATCATCATAATCGTCATCATAATCATCATCATAATCATCGTTATAATTCATCATCATAATCATCATCATAATCGTCATCATTATAGTCATCATAATCATCAGCATGATCATCATCATAATCATCATCAAAATCATCATCATAATCGTCATCATAATCGTCATCATAATCATCATCCTAATCATCATCATAATCATCATCATAATCATCGTTATAATTCATCATCATAATCATCATCATAATCATCATCATAACCGTCATCGTAATCATCATCAGAATCATCATCATAATCGTCATCATAATCATCATCATAATCATCATCATAATCATCATCAGAATCATCATCATAATCATGAGCATAATCATCATCATAATCATCATCATAATCATCATCATAATCATCATCATAGTCATCATCATAATCATCATCAAAATCATCGTCATAATCATGAGCATAATCATCATCATAATCGTCATCATAATCATCATCAAGATCATCATCATAATCATGAGCATAATCATCATCACAATCGTCATCATAATCATCATCACAATCATCATCAGAATCATCATCATAATCGTCATCATAATCATCATCATAATCATCATCATAATCATCATCATAATCATCATCATAATCATCATCATAATCATCGTTATAATTCATCATCATAATCATCATCATAATCATCATCATAACCGTCATCGTAATCATCATCAGAATCATTATCATAATCCTCATCATAATCATCATCATAATCATCATCATAATCATCATCATAATCATCATCAGAATCATCATCATAATCATCAGCATAATCATCATCATAATCATCATCATAATCATCATCATAATCATCATCATAACCGTCATCGTAATCATCATCATAATCATCATCATAATCATCATCATAATCATCATCATAATCATCATCATAATCATCATCATAATTATCATCATAATCATCATCATAATCATCATCAAAATCATCATCATAATCATGAGCATAATCGTCATCATAATCGTCATCATAATCATCATCATAGTCATCATCATAATAGTCATCATAATCATCATCATAATCGTCATCATTATAGTCATCATAATCGTCATCATAATCATCATCATAGTCATCATCATAATAGACATCATAATCGTCATAATTATAGTCATCATAATCATCAGCATGATCATCATCATAATCATCATCATAATCATCATCATAATCGTGATCATAATCATCATCATAATCATCATCATAATCATCATCATAACCGTCATCGTAATCATCATCATGATCATCATCATAATCATCATCATAATCATCATCAAAATCATCATCATCATCATAATCATAACCGTCATCGTAATCATCATCGTAATCATCATCATGATCATCATCATAATCATCATCATAATCATCATCAAAATCATCATCATCATCATCATCATAATCGTCATCATAATCATCATCATTATCATCATCATAATCATCATCATAATCATCATCAGAATCATCACCATAATCATGAGCATAATCATCATCATAATCTTCATCATAATCATCATCATAATAGTCATCATAATCGTCATCATAATCGTCATCGTTATAGTCATCATAATCATCATCATGATCATCATCAGAATCATCATCATAATCGTCATCATAATCATCATCATAATCATCATCATAATCATCATCATAATCATCATCATAATCATCATCATAATCATCATCATAATCATCGTTATAATTCATCATCATAATCATCATCATAATCATCATCATAACCGTCATCGTAATCATCATCAGAATCATTATCATAATCGTCATCATAATCATCATCATAATCATCATCATAATCATCATCATAATCATCATCATAATCATCATCATAACCGTCATCGTAATCATCATCATAATCATCATCAAAATCATCATCATAATCGTCATCATAATCGTCATCATTATAGTCATCATAATCATCAGCATGATCATCATCATAATCATCATCATAATCATCATCATAATCGTCATCATAATCATCATCATAATCATCATCATAATCATCATCATAACCGTCATCATAATCATCATCATAATCATCATCATAATGATCATCATAATCATCATCATAATCATCATCATAATCATCATCATAATCATCATCATCGTCATCATCATAATCATCATCATAATCATGAGCATAATCATCATCACAATCGTCATCATAATCATCATCATAATCATCATCAGAATCATCATCATAATCGTCATCATAATCATCATCATAGTAGTCATTATACTCGTCATCATAATCGTCATCATTATAGTCATCATAATCGTCGTCATAATCATCATCATAGTCATCACCATAATAGTCATCATAATTGTCATCATAATCATCATCATAATCATCATCATAATCATAATCATAACCGTCATCGTAATCATCATCATAATCATCATCATAATCATCATCATAATCATCATCATAATCATCATCATAATCGTCTTCATTGTCATCGTCATAATCGTCATCATAATCATTATAATAGTCATCATAATCGTCATCATTATAGTCATCATAATCATCATCATGATCATCATCATAATCATCATCATAATCATCATCATGATCATCATCATAATCATCATCATAATCATCATCATAACCGTCATCGTAATCATCATCATAGTCATCATCATAATAGTCATCATAATCGTCATCATTATAGTCATCATAATCATCAGCATGATCATCATCATAATCATCATCAAAATCATCATCATAATCGTCATCATAATCGTCATCATTATAGTCATCATAATCATCAGCATGATCATCATCATAATCATCATCATAATCATCATCATGATCATCATCATAATCATCATCATAATCATCATCATAACCGTCATCGTAATCATCATCATAATCATCATCAAAATCATCATCATAATCGTCATCATAATCGTCATCATTATAGTCATCATAATCATCAGCATGATCATCATCATAATCATCATCATAATCATCATCAAGATCATCATCATAACCATCACCATAATCATCATCATAGTCATCATCATAATAGTCATCATAATCGTCATAATTATAGTCATCATACTCATCAGCATGATCATCATCATAATCATCATCAAAATCATCATCATAATCGTCATCATAATCATCATCATAATCATCATCATAATCATCATCATAATCATCATCATAACCGTCATCGTAATCATCATCAAAATGATCATCATAATCATCATCATAATCATCATCATAATCATCATCATAATCATCATCATAGTCATCATCATAATAGTCATCATAATCGTCATCATTATAGTCATCATAATCATCAGCATGATCATCATCATAATCATCATCAAAATCATCATCATAATCGTCATCATAATCGTCATCATAATCATCATCATAATCATCATCATAATCATCATCATAATCATCGTTATAATTCATCATCATAATCATCATCATAATCATCATCATAACCGTCATCGTAATCATCATCAGAATCATCATCATAATCGTCATCATAATCATCATCATAATCATCATCATAATCATCATCAGAATCATCATCATAATCATGAGCATAATCATCATCATAATCATCATCATAATCATCATCATAATCATCATCATAATCATCATCATAATCATCATCAAAATCATCATCATAATCATGAGCATAATCATCATCATAATCGTCATCATAATCATCATCAAGATCATCATCATAATCATGAGCATAATCATCATCACAATCGTCATCATAATCATCATCACAATCATCATCAGAATCATCATCATAATCGTCATCATAATCATCATCATAATCATCATCATAATCATCATCATAATCATCATCATAATCATCATCATAATCATCGTTATAATTCATCATCATAATCATCATCATAATCATCATCATAACCGTCATCGTAATCATCATCAGAATCATTATCATAATCGTCATCATAATCATCATCATAATCATCATCATAATCATCATCATAATCATCATCATAATCATCATCAGAATCATCATCATAATCATCAGCATAATCATCATCATAATCATCATCATAATCATCATCATGATCATCATCATAATCATCATCATAATCATCATCATAATCATCATCATAATCATCATCATAATCATCATCAAAATCATCATCATAATCATGAGCATAATCATCATCATAATCGTCTTCATGGTCATCATCATAATCGTCATCATAATCATCATAATAGTCATCATAATCGTCATCATTATAGTCATCATAATCGACATCATGATCATCATCATAATCATCATCATAATCATCATCATGATCATCATCATAATCATCATCATAATCATCATCATAACCGTCATCGTAACCATCATCATAATCATTATCATAATCATCATCATAATCATCATCATAATCATCTTCATAATCATCATCATAATCATCATCATAATCATCATCATAATCATCATCAAAATCATCATCATAATCATGAGCATAATCATCATCATAATCGTCATCATAATCATCATCATAGTCATCATCATAATAGTCATCATAATCGTGATCATTATAGTCATCATAATCGTCATCATAATCATCATTATAGTCATCATCATAATAGTCATCATGATCGTCATCGTAATCGTCATCATTACAGTCATCGTAATCGTCATCATAATCATCATCATAGTCATCATCATAATCAGCATCATAATCATCATCATAATCGTCATCATAATCATCATCATAATCATCATCATAATCATCATCATAATCATCATCATAATCATCATCATAATCATCATCATAATCATCGTTATAATTCATCCTCATAATCATCATCATAATCATCATCATAACCGTCATCGTAATTATCATGAGAATCATCATCATAATCGTCATCATAATCATCATCATAATCATCATCATAATCATCATCATAATCATCATCATAATCATCATCATAATCATCATCATAATCATCATCATGATCATCATCATAACCGTCATCGTAATCATCATCATAATCATCATCATAATCATCATCATAATCATCATCATAATCATCATCATAATTATCATCATAATCATCATCATAATCATCATCAAAATCATCATCATAATCATGAGCATAATCGTCATCATAATCGTCATCATAATCATCATCATAGTCATCATCATAATAGTCATCATAATCATCATCATAATCGTCATCATTATAGTCATCATAATCGTCATCATAATCATCATCATAGTCATCATCATAATAGACATCATAATCGTCATCATTATAGTCATCATAATCATCAGCATGATCATCATCATAATCATCATCATAATCATCATCAGAATCATCATCATAATCGTCATCATAATCATCATCGTAGTAGTCATTATAATCGTCATCATAATCGTCTTCATGGTCATCATCATAATCGTCATCATAATCATCATAATAGTCATCATAATCGTCATCATTATAGTCATCCTAATCGACATCATGATCATCATCATAATCATCATCATAATCATCATCATAATCATAATCATAACCGTCATCGTAATCATCATCATAATCATCATCATAATCATCATCGTAATCATCATCATAATCATCATCATAATCATCATCATAATCGTCTTCATGGTCATCATCATAATCGTCATCATAATCATCATAATAGTCATCATAATCGTCATCATTATAGTCATCATAATCATCATCATAATAGTCATCATAATCGTCATCATAATCGTCATCATTATAGTCATCATAATCATCATCATGATCATCATCATAATCATCATCATAATCATCATCATAATCATCATCATAATCATCATCATTATCATCATCATAATTATCATCATAACCGTCATCGTAATCATCATCATAATCATCATCATAATCATCATCATTATCATCATCAAAATCATCATCATCATCATCATCATAATCATCATCATAATCATCATCATAACCGTCATCGTAATCATCATCATAATCATCATCATAATCATCATCATAATCATCATCATAATCATCATCATAATCATCATCATAATCATCATCATAATCATCATCATAATCATCATCAAAATCATCATCATAATCATGAGCATAATCATCATCATAATCGTCTTCATGGTCATCATCATAATCGTCATCATAATCATCATAATAGTCATCATAATCGTCATCATTATAGTCATCATAATCGACATCATGATCATCATCATAATCATCATCATAATCATCATCATGATCATCATCATAATCATCATCATAATCATCATCATAACCGTCATCGTAATCATCATCATAATCATTATCATAATCATCATCATAATCATCATCATAATCATCTTCATAATCATCATCATAATCATCATAATAATCATCATCATAATCATCATCAAAATCATCATCATAATCATGAGCATAATCATCATCATAATCGTCATCATAATCATCATCATAGTCATCATCATAATAGTCATCATAATCGTGATCATTATAGTCATCATAATCGTCATCATAATCATCATTATAGTCATCATCATAATAGTCATCATGATCGTCATCGTAATCGTCATCATTACAGTCATCGTAATCGTCATCATAATCATCATCATAGTCATCATCATAATCAGCATCATAATCATCATCATAACCGTCATCGTAATCATCATCATAATCATCATCATAATCATGAGCATAATCATCATCATAATCGTCATCATAATCATCATCATAGTCATCATCATAATCGTCATCATAATCATCATCATAATCATCATCATAATCATCATCATAATCATCATCATAATCATCATCATAATCATCATCATAATCATCGTTATAATTCATCCTCATAATCATCATCATAATCATCATCATAACCGTCATCGTAATTATCATGAGAATCATCATCATAATCGTCATCATAATCATCATCATAATCATCATCATAATCATCATCATAATCATCATCATAATCATCATCATAATCATGATCATAATCATCATCATAATCATCATCAGAATCATCATCATAATCGTCATCATAATCGTCATCATTATAGTCATCATAATCATCAGCATGATCATCATCATAATCATCATCAAAATCATCATCATAATCGTCATCATAATCGTCATCATTATAGTCATCATAATCATCAGCATGATCATCATCATAATCATCATCATAATCATCATCATGATCATCATCATAATCATCATCATAATCATCATCATAACCGTCATCGTAATCATCATCATAATCATCATCATAATCATGAGCATAATCATCATCATAATCGTCATCATAATCATCATCATAGTCATCATCATAATAGTCATCATAAGCATCATCATAATCGTCATCATTATAGTCATCATAATCGTCATCATAATCGTCATCATAATCATCATCATAGTCATCATCATAATAGTCATCATAATCGTCATCATTATAGTCATCATAATCATCAGCATGATCATCATCATAATCATCATCAAAATCATCATCATAATCGTCATCATAATCGTCATCATAATCATCAACATAATCATCATCATAATCATCATCATAATCATCGTTATAATTCATCATCATAATCATCATCATAATCATCATCATAACCGTCATCGTAATCATCATCAGAATCATCATCATAATCGTCATCATAATTATCATCATAATCGTCATCATAATCATCATCATAGTCATCATATTAATCATCACCATAATCATCATCATAGTCATCATCATAATCATCATCAAAATTATCATCATAATCATCATCATAATCGTCATCATAATCATCATCATAATCATGAGCATAATCATCATGATACTCATCATCATAATCATCATCATAATCATCATCATAGTCATCATCATAATCATCATCATAGTCATCATCAAAATCATCATCATAATCATCATCATAATATTCATCATAATCGTCATCATAATCATCATAATAGTCATCATCATAATCATCATCATAATCATCATCATAAACATCATCAAAATCATCATCATAATCGTCATCATAATCATCATCATAGTCATCATCATAATAGTCATCATAATCGTCGTCATTATAGTAATCATAATCGTCATAGTAATCATCATCATAATCATCATCCTAACCGTCATCATAATCATCATCATAATCATCATCATAATCGTCATCATAATCATCATCATAGTCATCATCATAATAGTCATCATAATCATCATCATAATCGTCATCATTATAGTCATCATAATCGTCATCATAATCATCATCATAATCATCATCATAATCATCATCATAATCATCATCATAATCATCATCATAATCATCATCATAATCATCATCAAGATCATCATCATAATCCTCATCATAATCATCATCATAATCATCATCATTATCATAATCATTATCATCATCAAAATCATCATCATCATCATCATCATAATCATCATCATAATCATCATCATAATCATCATCATAACCGTCATCGTAATCATCATCATAATCATCATCATAATCATCATCATAATCATCATCATAATCATCATCATAATCATCATCATAATCATCATCATAATCATCATCATAATCATCGTTATAATTCATCATCATAATCATGAGCATAAGCATCATGATAATCATCATCATAATCATCATCATAACCGTCATCGTAATCATCATCACAATCATCATCATAATAATCATCATAATCATCATCATAATCATCATCATAATCATCATCATAATCATCGTTATAATTCATCATCATAATCATGAGCATAATCATCATGATAATCATCATCATAGTCATCATCATAATCATTATCATAGTCATCATCATAATCATCATCATAATCATCACCATAATCATCATCATAGTCATCATCATAATCATCATCAAAATTATCATCATAATCATCATCATAATCGTCATCATAATCATCATCATAATCATCATCATAATCATCATCATAACCGTCATCGTAATCATCATCATGATCCTCATCATAATCATCATCATAATCATCATCATAATCGTCATCATAATCATCATCATAATCATCATCATAATCATCATCATAACCGTCATCGTAATCATCATCATGATCCTCATCATAATCATCATCATAATCATCATCAAAATCATCATCATCATCATCATCATAATCATCATCATAATCATCATCATAATCATCATCATAATCATCATCATAACCGTCATCGTAATCATCATCATAATCATCATCATAATCATCATCATAATCATCATCATAATCATCATCATAATCATCATCATAATCATCATCATAACCGTCATCGTAATCATCATCATAATCATCATCATAATCATCATCATAATCATCATCATAATCATCATCATAATCATCATCATAATCATCATCATAATCGTCTTCATGGTCATCATCATAATCGTCATCATAATCATCATAATAGTCATCATAATCGTCATCATTATAGTCATCATAATCGACATCATAATCGTCATCATTATAGTCATCATAATCATCATCATGATCATCATCATAATCATCATCATAATCATCATCATAACCGTCATCGTAATCATCATCATAATCATCATCATAATCATCATCATAATCATCATCATAATCATCATCATAATCATCATCATAATCATCATCATAATCGTCTTCATTGTCATCGTCATAATCGTCATCATAATCATTATAATAGTCATCATAATCGTCATCATTATAGTCATCATAATCATCATCATGATCATCATCATAATCATCATCATAATCATCATCATAATCATCATCATGATCATCATCATAATCATCATCATAATCATCATCATAACCGTCATCGTAATCATCATCATAATTATCATCATAATCATCATCATAATCATCATCATAATCATCATCATAGTCATCATCATAATAGTCATCATAATCGTCATCATTATAGTCATCATAATCATCAGCATGATCATCATCATAATCATCATCAAAATCATCATCATAATCGTCATCATAATCGTCATCATTATAGTCATCATAATCATCAGCATGATCATCATCATAATCATCATCATAATCATCATCATGATCATCATCATAATCATCATCATAATCATCATCATAACCGTCATCGTAATCATCATCATAATCATCATCAAAATCATCATCATAATCGTCATCATAATCGTCATCATTATAGTCATCATAATCATCAGCATGATCATCATCATAATCATCATCATAATCATCATCAAGATCATCATCATAATCATCACCATAATCATCATCATAGTCATCATCATAATAGTCATCATAATCGTCATAATTATAGTCATCATACTCATCAGCATGATCATCATCATAATCATCATCAAAATCATCATCATAATCGTCATCATAATCATCATCATAATCATCATCATAATCATCATCATAACCGTCATCGTAATCATCATCAAAATGATCATCATAATCATCATCATAATCATCATCATAATCATCATCATAGTCATCATCATAATAGTCATCATAATCGTCATCATTATAGTCATCATAATCATCAGCATGATCATCATCATAATCATCATCAAAATCATCATCATAATCGTCATCATAATCGTCATCATAATCATCATCATAATCATCATCATAATCATCATCATAATCATCGTTATAATTCATCATCATAATCATCATCATAATCATCATCATAACCGTCATCGTAATCATCATCAGAATCATCATCATAATCGTCATCATAATCATCATCATAATCATCATCATAATCATCATCATAATCATCATCATAATCATCATCATAATCATCATCATAATCATCGTTATAATTCATCCTCATAATCATCATCATAATCATCATCATAACCGTCATCGTAATTATCATGAGAATCATCATCATAATCGTCATCATAATCATCATCATAATCATCATCATAATCATCATCATAATCATCATCATAATCATCATCATAATCATGATCATAATCATCATCATAATCATCATCAGAATCATCATCATAATCGTCATCATAATCGTCATCATTATAGTCATCATAATCATCAGCATGATCATCATCATAATCATCATCAAAATCATCATCATAATCGTCATCATAATCGTCATCATTATAGTCATCATAATCATCAGCATGATCATCATCATAATCATCATCATAGTCATCATCATGATCATCATCATAATCATCATCATAATCATCATCATAACCGTCATCGTAATCATCATCATAATCATCATCATAATCATGAGCATAATCATCATCATAATCGTCATCATAATCATCATCATAGTCATCATCATAATAGTCATCATAAGCATCATCATAATCGTCATCATTATAGTCATCATAATCGTCATCATAATCGTCATCATAATCATCATCATAGTCATCATCATAATAGTCATCATAATCGTCATCATTATAGTCATCATAATCATCAGCATGATCATCATCATAATCATCATCAAAATCATCATCATAATCGTCATCATAATCGTCATCATAATCATCATCATAATCATCATCATAATCATCATCATAATCATCGTTATAATTCATCATCATAATCATCATCATAATCATCATCATAACCGTCATCGTAATCATCATCAGAATCATCATCATAATCGTCATCATAATTATCATCATAATCGTCATCATAATCATCATCATAGTCATCATATTAATCATCACCATAATCATCATCATAGTCATCATCATAATCATCATCAAAATTATCATCATAATCATCATCATAATCGTCATCATAATCATCATCATAATCATGAGCATAATCATCATGATACTCATCATCATAATCATCATCATAATCATCATCATAGTCATCATCATAATCATCATCATAGTCATCATCAAAATCATCATCATAATCATCATCATAATATTCATCATAATCGTCATCATAATCATCATAATAGTCATCATCATAATCATCATCATAATCATCATCATAAACATCATCAAAATCATCATCATAATCGTCATCATAATCATCATCATAGTCATCATCATAATAGTCATCATAATCGTCGTCATTATAGTAATCATAATCGTCATAGTAATCATCATCATAATCATCATCCTAACCGTCATCATAATCATCATCATAATCATCATCATAATCGTCATCATAATCATCATCATAGTCATCATCATAATAGTCATCATAATCATCATCATAATCGTCATCATTATAGTCATCATAATCGTCATCATAATCATCATCATAATCATCATCATAATCATCATCATAATCATCATCATAATCATCATCATAATCATCATCATAATCATCATCAAGATCATCATCATAATCCTCATCATAATCATCATCATAATCATCATCATTATCATAATCATTATCATCATCAAAATCATCATCATCATCATCATCATAATCATCATCATAATCATCATCATAATCATCATCATAACCGTCATCGTAATCATCATCATAATCATCATCATAATCATCATCATAATCATCATCATAATCATCATCATAATCATCATCATAATCATCATCATAATCATCATCATAATCATCGTTATAATTCATCATCATAATCATGAGCATAAGCATCATGATAATCATCATCATAATCATCATCATAACCGTCATCGTAATCATCATCACAATCATCATCATAATAATCATCATAATCATCATCATAATCATCATCATAATCATCATCATAATCATCGTTATAATTCATCATCATAATCATGAGCATAATCATCATGATAATCATCATCATAGTCATCATCATAATCATTATCATAGTCATCATCATAATCATCATCATAATCATCACCATAATCATCATCATAGTCATCATCATAATCATCATCAAAATTATCATCATAATCATCATCATAATCGTCATCATAATCATCATCATAATCATCATCATAATCATCATCATAACCGTCATCGTAATCATCATCATGATCCTCATCATAATCATCATCATAATCATCATCATAATCGTCATCATAATCATCATCATAATCATCATCATAATCATCATCATAACCGTCATCGTAATCATCATCATGATCCTCATCATAATCATCATCATAATCATCATCAAAATCATCATCATCATCATCATCATAATCATCATCATAATCATCATCATAATCATCATCATAATCATCATCATAACCGTCATCGTAATCATCATCATAATCATCATCATAATCATCATCATAATCATCATCATAATCATCATCATAATCATCATCATAATCATCATCATAACCGTCATCGTAATCATCATCATAATCATCATCATAATCATCATCATAATCATCATCATAATCATCATCATAATCATCATCATAATCATCATCATAATCGTCTTCATGGTCATCATCATAATCGTCATCATAATCATCATAATAGTCATCATAATCGTCATCATTATAGTCATCATAATCGACATCATAATCGTCATCATTATAGTCATCATAATCATCATCATGATCATCATCATAATCATCATCATAATCATCATCATAACCGTCATCGTAATCATCATCATAATCATCATCATAATCATCATCATAATCATCATCATAATCATCATCATAATCATCATCATAATCATCATCATAATCGTCTTCATTGTCATCGTCATAATCGTCATCATAATCATTATAATAGTCATCATAATCGTCATCATTATAGTCATCATAATCATCATCATGATCATCATCATAATCATCATCATAATCATCATCATAATCATCATCATGATCATCATCATAATCATCATCATAATCATCATCATAACCGTCATCGTAATCATCATCATAATTATCATCATAATCATCATCATAATCATCATCATAATCATCATCATAGTCATCATCATAATAGTCATCATAATCGTCATCATTATAGTCATCATAATCATCAGCATGATCATCATCATAATCATCATCAAAATCATCATCATAATCGTCATCATAATCGTCATCATTATAGTCATCATAATCATCAGCATGATCATCATCATAATCATCATCATAATCATCATCATGATCATCATCATAATCATCATCATAATCATCATCATAACCGTCATCGTAATCATCATCATAATCATCATCAAAATCATCATCATAATCGTCATCATAATCGTCATCATTATAGTCATCATAATCATCAGCATGATCATCATCATAATCATCATCATAATCATCATCAAGATCATCATCATAATCATCACCATAATCATCATCATAGTCATCATCATAATAGTCATCATAATCGTCATAATTATAGTCATCATACTCATCAGCATGATCATCATCATAATCATCATCAAAATCATCATCATAATCATCATCATAATCATCATCATAATCATCATCATAGTCATCATCATAATAGTCATCATAATCGTCATCATTATAGTCATCATAATCATCAGCATGATCATCATCATAATCATCATCAAAATCATCATCATAATCGTCATCATAATCGTCATCATAATCATCATCATAATCATCATCATAATCATCATCATAATCATCGTTATAATTCATCATCATAATCATCATCATAATCATCATCATAACCGTCATCGTAATCATCATCAGAATCATCATCATAATCGTCATCATAATCATCATCATAATCATCATCATAATCATCATCATAATCATCATCATAATCATCATCATAATCATCATCATAATCATCGTTATAATTCATCCTCATAATCATCATCATAATCATCATCATAACCGTCATCGTAATTATCATGAGAATCATCATCATAATCGTCATCATAATCATCATCATAATCATCATCATAATCATCATCATAATCATCATCATAATCATCATCATAATCATGATCATAATCATCATCATAATCATCATCAGAATCATCATCATAATCGTCATCATAATCGTCATCATTATAGTCATCATAATCATCAGCATGATCATCATCATAATCATCATCAAAATCATCATCATAATCGTCATCATAATCGTCATCATTATAGTCATCATAATCATCAGCATGATCATCATCATAATCATCGTTATAATTCATCATCATAATCATCATCATAATCATCATCATAACCGTCATCGTAATCATCATCAGAATCATCATCATAATCGTCATCATAATCATCATCATAATCATCATCATAATCATCATCATAATCATCATCATAATCATCATCATAATCATCATCATAATCATCGTTATAATTCATCCTCATAATCATCATCATAATCATCATCATAACCGTCATCGTAATTATCATGAGAATCATCATCATAATCGTCATCATAATCATCATCATAATCATCATCATAATCATCATCATAGTCATCATCATGATCATCATCATAATCATCATCATAATCATCATCATAACCGTCATCGTAATCATCATCATAATCATCATCATAATCATGAGCATAATCATCATCATAATCGTCATCATAATCATCATCATAGTCATCATCATAATAGTCATCATAAGCATCATCATAATCGTCATCATTATAGTCATCATAATCGTCATCATAATCGTCATCATAATCATCATCATAGTCATCATCATAATAGTCATCATAATCGTCATCATTATAGTCATCATAATCATCAGCATGATCATCATCATAATCATCATCAAAATCATCATCATAATCGTCATCATAATCGTCATCATAATCATCATCATAATCATCATCATAATCATCATCATAATCATCGTTATAATTCATCATCATAATCATCATCATAATCATCATCATAACCGTCATCGTAATCATCATCAGAATCATCATCATAATCGTCATCATAATTATCATCATAATCGTCATCATAATCATCATCATAGTCATCATATTAATCATCACCATAATCATCATCATAGTCATCATCATAATCATCATCAAAATTATCATCATAATCATCATCATAATCGTCATCATAATCATCATCATAATCATGAGCATAATCATCATGATACTCATCATCATAATCATCATCATAATCATCATCATAGTCATCATCATAATCATCATCATAGTCATCATCAAAATCATCATCATAATCATCATCATAATATTCATCATAATCGTCATCATAATCATCATAATAGTCATCATCATAATCATCATCATAATCATCATCATAAACATCATCAAAATCATCATCATAATCGTCATCATAATCATCATCATAGTCATCATCATAATAGTCATCATAATCGTCGTCATTATAGTAATCATAATCGTCATAGTAATCATCATCATAATCATCATCCTAACCGTCATCATAATCATCATCATAATCATCATCATAATCGTCATCATAATCATCATCATAGTCATCATCATAATAGTCATCATAATCATCATCATAATCGTCATCATTATAGTCATCATAATCGTCATCATAATCATCATCATAATCATCATCATAATCATCATCATAATCATCATCATAATCATCATCATAATCATCATCATAATCATCATCAAGATCATCATCATAATCCTCATCATAATCATCATCATAATCATCATCATAATCATAATCATTATCATCATCAAAATCATCATCATCATCATCATCATAATCATCATCATAATCATCATCATAATCATCATCATAACCGTCATCGTAATCATCAGCATAATCATCATCATAATCATCATCATAATCATCATCATAATCATCATCATAATCATCATCATAATCATCATCATAATCATCATCATAATCATCGTTATAATTCATCATCATAATCATGAGCATAAGCATCATGATAATCATCATCATAATCATCATCATAACCGTCATCGTAATCATCATCACAATCATCATCATAATAATCATCATAATCATCATCATAATCATCATCATAATCATCATCATAATCATCGTTATAATTCATCATCATAATCATGAGCATAATCATCATGATAATCATCATCATAGTCATCATCATAATCATTATCATAGTCATCATCATAATCATCATCATAATCATCACCATAATCATCATCATTGTCATCATCATAATCATCATCAAAATTATCATCATAATCATCATCATAATCGTCATCATAATCATCATCATAATCATCATCATAATCATCATCATAACCGTCATCGTAATCATCATCATGATCCTCATCATAATCATCATCATAATCATCATCATAATCGTCATCATAATCATCATCATAATCATCATCATAATCATCATCATAACCGTCATCGTAATCATCATCATGATCCTCATCATAATCATCATCATAATCATCATCAAAATCATCATCATCATCATCATCATAATCATCATCATAATCATCATCATAATCATCATCATAATCATCATCATAACCGTCATCGTAATCATCATCATAATCATCATCATAATCATCATCATAATCATCATCATAATCATCATCATAATCATCATCATAATCATCATCATAACCGTCATCGTAATCATCATCATAATCATCATCATAATCATCATCATAATCATCATCATAATCATCATCATAATCATCATCATAATCATCATCATAATCGTCTTCATGGTCATCATCATAATCGTCATCATAATCATCATAATAGTCATCATAATCGTCATCATTATAGTCATCATAATCGACATCATAATCGTCATCATTATAGTCATCATAATCATCATCATGATCATCATCATAATCATCATCATAATCATCATCATAACCGTCATCGTAATCATCATCATAATCATCATCATAATCATCATCATAATCATCATCATAATCATCATCATAATCATCATCATAATCATCATCATAATCGTCTTCATTGTCATCGTCATAATCGTCATCATAATCATTATAATAGTCATCATAATCGTCATCATTATAGTCATCATAATCATCATCATGATCATCATCATAATCATCATCATAATCATCATCATGATCATCATCATAATCATCATCATAATCATCATCATAACCGTCATCGTAATCATCATCATAATCATCATCATAATCATCATCATAATCATCATCATAATCATCATCATAGTCATCATCATAATAGTCATCATAATCGTCATCATTATAGTCATCATAATCATCAGCATGATCATCATCATAATCATCATCAAAATCATCATCATAATCGTCATCATAATCGTCATCATTATAGTCATCATAATCATCAGCATGATCATCATCATAATCATCATCATAATCATCATCATGATCATCATCATAATCATCATCATAATCATCATCATAACCGTCATCGTAATCATCATCATAATCATCATCAAAATCATCATCATAATCGTCATCATAATCGTCATCATTATAGTCATCATAATCATCAGCATGATCATCATCATAATCATCATCATAATCATCATCAAGATCATCATCATAATCATCACCATAATCATCATCATAGTCATCATCATAATAGTCATCATAATCGTCATAATTATAGTCATCATACTCATCAGCATGATCATCATCATAATCATCATCAAAATCATCATCATAATCGTCATCATAATCATCATCATAATCATCATCATAATCATCATCATAACCGTCATCGTAATCATCATCAAAATGATCATCATAATCATCATCATAATCATCATCAAAATCATCATCATAATCATGAGCATAATCATCATCATAATCGTCATCATAATCATCATCATAGTCATCATCATAATAGTCATCATAATCGTGATCATTATAGTCATCATAATCGTCATCATAATCATCATTATAGTCATCATCATAATAGTCATCATGATCGTCATCGTAATCGTCATCATTACAGTCATCGTAATCGTCATCATAATCATCATCATAGTCATCATCATAATCAGCATCATAATCATCATCATAATCGTCATCATAATCATCATCATAATCATCATCATAATCATCATCATAATCATCATCATAATCATCATCATAATCATCATCATAATCATCGTTATAATTCATCCTCATAATCATCATCATAATCATCATCATAACCGTCATCGTAATTATCATGAGAATCATCATCATAATCGTCATCATAATCATCATCATAATCATCATCATAATCATCATCATAATCATCATCATAATCATCATCATAATCATGATCATAATCATCATCATAATCATCATCAGAATCATCATCATAATCGTCATCATAATCGTCATCATTATAGTCATCATAATCATCAGCATGATCATCATCATAATCATCATCAAAATCATCATCATAATCGTCATCATAATCGTCATCATTATAGTCATCATAATCATCAGCATGATCATCATCATAATCATCATCATAATCATCATCATGATCATCATCATAATCATCATCATAATCATCATCATAACCGTCATCGTAATCATCATCATAATCATCATCATAATCATGAGCATAATCATCATCATAATCGTCATCATAATCATCATCATAGTCATCATCATAATAGTCATCATAAGCATCATCATAATCGTCATCATTATAGTCATCATAATCGTCATCATAATCGTCATCATAATCATCATCATAGTCATCATCATAATAGTCATCATAATCGTCATCATTATAGTCATCATAATCATCAGCATGATCATCATCATAATCATCATCAAAATCATCATCATAATCGTCATCATAATCGTCATCATAATCATCAACATAATCATCATCATAATCATCATCATAATCATCGTTATAATTCATCATCATAATCATCATCATAATCATCATCATAACCGTCATCGTAATCATCATCAGAATCATCATCATAATCGTCATCATAATTATCATCATAATCGTCATCATAATCATCATCATAGTCATCATATTAATCATCACCATAATCATCATCATAGTCATCATCATAATCATCATCAAAATTATCATCATAATCATCATCATAATCGTCATCATAATCATCATCATAATCATGAGCATAATCATCATGATACTCATCATCATAATCATCATCATAATCATCATCATAGTCATCATCATAATCATCATCATAGTCATCATCAAAATCATCATCATAATCATCATCATAATATTCATCATAATCGTCATCATAATCATCATAATAGTCATCATCATAATCATCATCATAATCATCATCATAAACATCATCAAAATCATCATCATAATCGTCATCATAATCATCATCATAGTCATCATCATAATAGTCATCATAATCGTCGTCATTATAGTAATCATAATCGTCATAGTAATCATCATCATAATCATCATCCTAACCGTCATCATAATCATCATCATAATCATCATCATAATCGTCATCATAATCATCATCATAGTCATCATCATAATAGTCATCATAATCATCATCATAATCGTCATCATTATAGTCATCATAATCGTCATCATAATCATCATCATAATCATCATCATAATCATCATCATAATCATCATCATAATCATCATCATAATCATCATCATAATCATCATCAAGATCATCATCATAATCCTCATCATAATCATCATCATAATCATCATCATTATCATAATCATTATCATCATCAAAATCATCATCATCATCATCATCATAATCATCATCATAATCATCATCATAATCATCATCATAACCGTCATCGTAATCATCATCATAATCATCATCATAATCATCATCATAATCATCATCATAATCATCATCATAATCATCATCATAATCATCATCATAATCATCATCATAATCATCGTTATAATTCATCATCATAATCATGAGCATAAGCATCATGATAATCATCATCATAATCATCATCATAACCGTCATCGTAATCATCATCACAATCATCATCATAATAATCATCATAATCATCATCATAATCATCATCATAATCATCATCATAATCATCGTTATAATTCATCATCATAATCATGAGCATAATCATCATGATAATCATCATCATAGTCATCATCATAATCATTATCATAGTCATCATCATAATCATCATCATAATCATCACCATAATCATCATCATAGTCATCATCATAATCATCATCAAAATTATCATCATAATCATCATCATAATCGTCATCATAATCATCATCATAATCATCATCATAATCATCATCATAACCATCATCGTAATCATCATCATGATCCTCATCATAATCATCATCATAATCATCATCATAATCGTCATCATAATCATCATCATAATCATCATCATAATCATCATCATAACCGTCATCGTAATCATCATCATGATCCTCATCATAATCATCATCATAATCATCATCAAAATCATCATCATCATCATCATCATAATCATCATCATAATCATCATCATAATCATCATCATAATCATCATCATAACCGTCATCGTAATCATCATCATAATCATCATCATAATCATCATCATAATCATCATCATAATCATCATCATAATCATCATCATAATCATCATCATAACCGTCATCGTAATCATCATCATAATCATCATCATAATCATCATCATAATCATCATCATAATCATCATCATAATCATCATCATAATCATCATCATAATCGTCTTCATGGTCATCATCATAATCGTCATCATAATCATCATAATAGTCATCATAATCGTCATCATTATAGTCATCATAATCGACATCATAATCGTCATCATTATAGTCATCATAATCATCATCATGATCATCATCATAATCATCATCATAATCATCATCATAACCGTCATCGTAATCATCATCATAATCATCATCATAATCATCATCATAATCATCATCATAATCATCATCATAATCATCATCATAATCATCATCATAATCGTCTTCATTGTCATCGTCATAATCGTCATCATAATCATTATAATAGTCATCATAATCGTCATCATTATAGTCATCATAATCATCATCATGATCATCATCATAATCATCATCATAATCATCATCATGATCATCATCATAATCATCATCATAATCATCATCATAACCGTCATCGTAATCATCATCATAATCATCATCATAATCATCATCATAATCATCATCATAATCATCATCATAGTCATCATCATAATAGTCATCATAATCGTCATCATTATAGTCATCATAATCATCAGCATGATCATCATCATAATCATCATCAAAATCATCATCATAATCGTCATCATAATCGTCATCATTATAGTCATCATAATCATCAGCATGATCATCATCATAATCATCATCATAATCATCATCATGATCATCATCATAATCATCATCATAATCATCATCATAACCGTCATCGTAATCATCATCATAATCATCATCAAAATCATCATCATAATCGTCATCATAATCGTCATCATTATAGTCATCATAATCATCAGCATGATCATCATCATAATCATCATCATAATCATCATCAAGATCATCATCATAATCATCACCATAATCATCATCATAGTCATCATCATAATAGTCATCATAATCGTCATAATTATAGTCATCATACTCATCAGCATGATCATCATCATAATCATCATCAAAATCATCATCATAATCGTCATCATAATCATCATCATAATCATCATCATAATCATCATCATAACCGTCATCGTAATCATCATCAAAATGATCATCATAATCATCATCATAATCATCATCATAATCATCATCATAGTCATCATCATAATAGTCATCATAATCGTCATCATAATCATCATCATAATCATCATCATAACCATCATCGTAATCATCATCATGATCCTCATCATAATCATCATCATAATCATCATCATAATCATCATCATAACCGTCATCGTAATCATCATCAGAATCATCATCATAATCGTCATCATAATCATCATCATAATCATCATCATAATCATCATCATAATCATCATCATAATCATCATCATAATCATCATCATAATCATCGTTATAATTCATCCTCATAATCATCATCATAATCATCATCATAACCGTCATCGTAATTATCATGAGAATCATCATCATAATCGTCATCATAATCATCATCATAATCATCATCATAATCATCATCATAATCATCATCATAATCATCATCATAATCATGATCATAATCATCATCATAATCATCATCAGAATCATCATCATAATCGTCATCATAATCGTCATCATTATAGTCATCATAATCATCAGCATGATCATCATCATAATCATCATCAAAATCATCATCATAATCGTCATCATAATCGTCATCATTATAGTCATCATAATCATCAGCATGATCATCATCATAATCATCATCATAATCATCATCATGATCATCATCATAATCATCATCATAATCATCATCATAACCGTCATCGTAATCATCATCATAATCATCATCATAATCATGAGCATAATCATCATCATAATCGTCATCATAATCATCATCATAGTCATCATCATAATAGTCATCATAAGCATCATCATAATCGTCATCATTATAGTCATCATAATCGTCATCATAATCGTCATCATAATCATCATCATAGTCATCATCATAATAGTCATCATAATCGTCATCATTATAGTCATCATAATCATCAGCATGATCATCATCATAATCATCATCAAAATCATCATCATAATCGTCATCATAATCGTCATCATAATCATCATCATAATCATCATCATAATCATCATCATAATCATCGTTATAATTCATCATCATAATCATCATCATAATCATCATCATAACCGTCATCGTAATCATCATCAGAATCATCATCATAATCGTCATCATAATTATCATCATAATCGTCATCATAATCATCATCATAGTCATCATATTAATCATCACCATAATCATCATCATAGTCATCATCATAATCATCATCAAAATTATCATCATAATCATCATCATAATCGTCATCATAATCATCATCATAATCATGAGCATAATCATCATGATACTCATCATCATAATCATCATCATAATCATCATCATAGTCATCATCATAATCATCATCATAGTCATCATCAAAATCATCATCATAATCATCATCATAATATTCATCATAATCGTCATCATAATCATCATAATAGTCATCATCATAATCATCATCATAATCATCATCATAAACATCATCAAAATCATCATCATAATCGTCATCATAATCATCATCATAGTCATCATCATAATAGTCATCATAATCGTCGTCATTATAGTAATCATAATCGTCATAGTAATCATCATCATAATCATCATCCTAACCGTCATCATAATCATCATCATAATCATCATCATAATCGTCATCATAATCATCATCATAGTCATCATCATAATAGTCATCATAATCATCATCATAATCGTCATCATTATAGTCATCATAATCGTCATCATAATCATCATCATAATCATCATCATAATCATCATCATAATCATCATCATAATCGTCATCATAATTATCATCATAATCGTCATCATAATCATCATCATAGTCATCATATTAATCATCACCATAATCATCATCATAGTCATCATCATAATCATCATCAAAATTATCATCATAATCATCATCATAATCGTCATCATAATCATCATCATAATCATGAGCATAATCATCATGATACTCATCATCATAATCATCATCATAATCATCATCATAGTCATCATCATAATCATCATCATAGTCATCATCAAAATCATCATCATAATCATCATCATAATATTCATCATAATCGTCATCATAATCATCATAATAGTCATCATCATAATCATCATCATAATCATCATCATAAACATCATCAAAATCATCATCATAATCGTCATCATAATCATCATCATAGTCATCATCATAATAGTCATCATAATCGTCGTCATTATAGTAATCATAATCGTCATAGTAATCATCATCATAATCATCATCCTAACCGTCATCATAATCATCATCATAATCATCATCATAATCGTCATCATAATCATCATCATAGTCATCATCATAATAGTCATCATAATCATCATCATAATCGTCATCATTATAGTCATCATAATCGTCATCATAATCATCATCATAATCATCATCATAATCATCATCATAATCATCATCATAATCATCATCATAATCATCATCATAATCATCATCAAGATCATCATCATAATCCTCATCATAATCATCATCATAATCATCATCATAATCATAATCATTATCATCATCAAAATCATCATCATCATCATCATCATAATCATCATCATAATCATCATCATAATCATCATCATAACCGTCATCGTAATCATCAGCATAATCATCATCATAATCATCATCATAATCATCATCATAATCATCATCATAATCATCATCATAATCATCATCATAATCATCATCATAATCATCGTTATAATTCATCATCATAATCATGAGCATAAGCATCATGATAATCATCATCATAATCATCATCATAACCGTCATCGTAATCATCATCACAATCATCATCATAATAATCATCATAATCATCATCATAATCATCATCATAATCATCATCATAATCATCGTTATAATTCATCATCATAATCATGAGCGTAATCATCATGATAATCATCATCATAGTCATCATCATAATCATTATCATAGTCATCATCATAATCATCATCATAATCATCACCATAATCATCATCATAGTCATCATCATAATCATCATCAAAATTATCATCATAATCATCATCATAATCGTCATCATAATCATCATCATAATCATCATCATAATCATCATCATAACCGTCATCGTAATCATCATCATGATCCTCATCATAATCATCATCATAATCATCATCATAATCGTCATCATAATCATCATCATAATCATCATCATAATCATCATCATAACCGTCATCGTAATCATCATCATGATCCTCATCATAATCATCATCATAATCATCATCAAAATCATCATCATCATCATCATCATAATCATCATCATAATCATCATCATAATCATCATCATAATCATCATCATAACCGTCATCGTAATCATCATCATAATCATCATCATAATCATCATCATAATCATCATCATAATCATCATCATAATCATCATCATAATCATCATCATAACCGTCATCGTAATCATCATCATAATCATCATCATAATCATCATCATAATCATCATCATAGTCATCATCATAATCATCATCAAAATTATCATCATAATCATCATCATAATCGTCATCATAATCATCATCATAATCATCATCATAATCATCATCATAATCGTCTTCATGGTCATCATCATAATCGTCATCATAATCATCATAATAGTCATCATAATCGTCATCATTATAGTCATCATAATCGACATCATAATCGTCATCATTATAGTCATCATAATCATCATCATGATCATCATCATAATCATCATCATAATCATCATCATAACCGTCATCGTAATCATCATCATAATCATCATCATAATCATCATCATAATCATCATCATAATCATCATCATAATCATCATCATAATCATCATCATAATCATCATCATAATCGTCTTCATTGTCATCGTCATAATCGTCATCATAATCATTATAATAGTCATCATAATCGTCATCATTATAGTCATCATAATCATCATCATGATCATCATCATAATCATCATCATAATCATCATCATGATCATCATCATAATCATCATCATAATCATCATCATAACCGTCATCGTAATCATCATCATAATCATCATCATAATCATCATCATAATCATCATCATAATCATCATCATAGTCATCATCATAATAGTCATCATAATCGTCATCATTATAGTCATCATAATCATCAGCATGATCATCATCATAATCATCATCAAAATCATCATCATAATCGTCATCATAATCGTCATCATTATAGTCATCATAATCATCAGCATGATCATCATCATAATCATCATCATAATCATCATCATGATCATCATCATAATCATCATCATAATCATCATCATAACCGTCATCGTAATCATCATCATAATCATCATCAAAATCATCATCATAATCGTCATCATAATCGTCATCATTATAGTCATCATAATCATCAGCATGATCATCATCATAATCATCATCATAATCATCATCAAGATCATCATCATAATCATCACCATAATCATCATCATAGTCATCATCATAATAGTCATCATAATCGTCATAATTATAGTCATCATACTCATCAGCATGATCATCATCATAATCATCATCAAAATCATCATCATAATCGTCATCATAATCATCATCATAATCATCATCATAATCATCATCATAACCGTCATCGTAATCATCATCAAAATGATCATCATAATCATCATCATAATCATCATCATAATCATCATCATAATCATCATCATAGTCATCATCATAATAGTCATCATAATCGTCATCATTATAGTCATCATAATCATCAGCATGATCATCATCATAATCATCATCAAAATCATCATCATAATCGTCATCATAATCGTCATCATAATCATCATCATAATCATCATCATAATCATCATCATAATCATCGTTATAATTCATCATCATAATCATCATCATAATCATCATCATAACCGTCATCGTAATCATCATCAGAATCATCATCATAATCGTCATCATAATCATCATCATAATCATCATCATAATCATCATCAGAATCATCATCATAATCATGAGCATAATCATCATCATAATCATCATCATAATCATCATCATAATCATCATCATAATCATCATCATAATCATCATCAAAATCATCATCATAATCATGAGCATAATCATCATCATAATCGTCATCATAATCATCATCAAGATCATCATCATAATCATGAGCATAATCATCATCACAATCGTCATCATAATCATCATCACAATCATCATCAGAATCATCATCATAATCGTCATCATAATCATCATCATAATCATCATCATAATCATCATCATAATCATCATCATAATCATCATCATAGTCATCATCATAATCATCATCATAGTCATCATCAAAATCATCATCATAATCATCATCATAATATTCATCATAATCGTCATCATAATCATCATAATAGTCATCATCATAATCATCATCATAATCATCATCATAAACATCATCAAAATCATCATCATAATCGTCATCATAATCATCATCATAGTCATCATCATAATAGTCATCATAATCGTCGTCATTATAGTAATCATAATCGTCATAGTAATCATCATCATAATCATCATCCTAACCGTCATCATAATCATCATCATAATCATCATCATAATCGTCATCATAATCATCATCATAGTCATCATCATAATAGTCATCATAATCATCATCATAATCGTCATCATTATAGTCATCATAATCGTCATCATAATCATCATCATAATCATCATCATAATCATCATCATAATCATCATCATAATCATCATCATAATCATCATCATAATCATCATCAAGATCATCATCATAATCCTCATCATAATCATCATCATAATCATCATCATAATCATAATCATTATCATCATCAAAATCATCATCATCATCATCATCATAATCATCATCATAATCATCATCATAATCATCATCATAACCGTCATCGTAATCATCATCATAATCATCATCATAATCATCATCATAATCATCATCATAATCATCATCATAATCATCATCATAATCATCATCATAATCATCATCATAATCATCGTTATAATTCATCATCATAATCATGAGCATAAGCATCATGATAATCATCATCATAATCATCATCATAACCGTCATCGTAATCATCATCACAATCATCATCATAATAATCATCATAATCATCATCATAATCATCATCATAATCATCATCATAATCATCGTTATAATTCATCATCATAATCATGAGCATAATCATCATGATAATCATCATCATAGTCATCATCATAATCATTATCATAGTCATCATCATAATCATCATCATAATCATCACCATAATCATCATCATAGTCATCATCATAATCATCATCAAAATTATCATCATAATCATCATCATAATCGTCATCATAATCATCATCATAATCATCATCATAATCATCATCATAACCGTCATCGTAATCATCATCATGATCCTCATCATAATCATCATCATAATCATCATCATAATCGTCATCATAATCATCATCATAATCATCATCATAATCATCATCATAACCGTCATCGTAATCATCATCATGATCCTCATCATAATCATCATCATAATCATCATCAAAATCATCATCATCATCATCATCATAATCATCATCATAATCATCATCATAATCATCATCATAATCATCATCATAACCGTCATCGTAATCATCATCATAATCATCATCATAATCATCATCATAATCATCATCATAATCATCATCATAATCATCATCATAATCATCATCATAACCGTCATCGTAATCATCATCATAATCATCATCATAATCATCATCATAATCATCATCATAATCATCATCATAATCATCATCATAATCATCATCATAATCGTCTTCATGGTCATCATCATAATCGTCATCATAATCATCATAATAGTCATCATAATCGTCATCATTATAGTCATCATAATCGACATCATAATCGTCATCATTATAGTCATCATAATCATCATCATGATCATCATCATAATCATCATCATAATCATCATCATAACCGTCATCGTAATCATCATCATAATCATCATCATAATCATCATCATAATCATCATCATAATCATCATCATAATCATCATCATAATCATCATCATAATCGTCTTCATTGTCATCGTCATAATCGTCATCATAATCATTATAATAGTCATCATAATCGTCATCATTATAGTCATCATAATCATCATCATGATCATCATCATAATCATCATCATAATCATCATCATGATCATCATCATAATCATCATCATAATCATCATCATAACCGTCATCGTAATCATCATCATAATCATCATCATAATCATCATCATAATCATCATCATAATCATCATCATAGTCATCATCATAATAGTCATCATAATCGTCATCATTATAGTCATCATAATCATCAGCATGATCATCATCATAATCATCATCAAAATCATCATCATAATCGTCATCATAATCGTCATCATTATAATCATCATAATCATCAGCATGATCATCATCATAATCATCATCATAATCATCATCATGATCATCATCATAATCATCATCATAATCATCATCATAACCGTCATCGTAATCATCATCATAATCATCATCAAAATCATCATCATAATCGTCATCATAATCGTCATCATTATAGTCATCATAATCATCAGCATGATCATCATCATAATCATCATCATAATCATCATCAAGATCATCATCATAATCATCACCATAATCATCATCATAGTCATCATCATAATAGTCATCATAATCGTCATAATTATAGTCATCATACTCATCAGCATGATCATCATCATAATCATCATCAAAATCATCATCATAATCGTCATCATAATCATCATCATAATCATCATCATAATCATCATCATAACCGTCATCGTAATCATCATCAAAATGATCATCATAATCATCATCATAATCATCATCATAATCATCATCATAATCATCATCATAGTCATCATCATAATAGTCATCATAATCGTCATCATTATAGTCATCATAATCATCAGCATGATCATCATCATAATCATCATCAAAATCATCATCATAATCGTCATCATAATCGTCATCATAATCATCATCATAATCATCATCATAATCATCATCATAATCATCGTTATAATTCATCATCATAATCATCATCATAATCATCATCATAACCGTCATCGTAATCATCATCAGAATCATCATCATAATCGTCATCATAATCATCATCATAATCATCATCATAATCATCATCAGAATCATCATCATAATCATGAGCATAATCATCATCATAATCATCATCATAATCATCATCATAATCATCATCATAATCATCATCATAATCATCATCAAAATCATCATCATAATCATGAGCATAATCATCATCATAATCGTCATCATAATCATCATCAAGATCATCATCATAATCATGAGCATAATCATCATCACAATCGTCATCATAATCATCATCACAATCATCATCAGAATCATCATCATAATCGTCATCATAATCATCATCATAATCATCATCATAATCATCATCATAATCATCATCATAATCATCGTTATAATTCATCATCATAATCATCATCATAATCATCATCATAACCGTCATCGTAATCATCATCAGAATCATTATCATAATCGTCATCATAATCATCATCATAATCATCATCATAATCATCATCATAATCATCATCATAATCATCATCAGAATCATCATCATAATCATCAGCATAATCATCATCATAATCATCATCATAATAATCATCATGATCATCATCATAACCGTCATCGTAATCATCATCATAATCATCATCATAATCATCATCATAATCATCATCATAATCATCATCATAATCATCATCATAATCATCATCATAATAATCATCATGATCATCATCATAACCGTCATCGTAATCATCATCATAATCATCATCATAATCATCATCATAATCATCATCATAATCATCATCATAATTATCATCATAATCATCATCATAATCATCATCATAATCATCATCATAATCATCGTTAGAATTCATCATCATAATCATGAGCATAAGCATCATGATAATCATCATCATAATCATCATCATAACCGTCATCGTAATCATCATCACAATCATCATCATAATAATCATCATAATCATCATCATAATCATCATCATAATCATCATCATAATCATCGTTATAATTCATCATCATAATCATGAGCATAATCATCATGATAATCATCATCATAGTCATCATCATAATCATTATCATAGTCATCATCATAATCATCATCATAATCATCACCATAATCATCATCATAGTCATCATCATAATCATCATCATAATCATCATCATAATCATCATCATAATCATCATCATAATCATCATCATAATCGTCTTCATGGTCATCATCATAATCGTCATCATAATCATCATAATAGTCATCATAATCGTCATCATTATAGTCATCATAATCGACATCATAATCGTCATCATTATAGTCATCATAATCATCATCATGATCATCATCATAATCATCATCATAATCATCATCATAACCGTCATCGTAATCATCATCATAATCATCATCATAATCATCATCATAATCATCATCATAATCATCATCATAATCATCATCATAATCATCATCATAATCGTCTTCATTGTCATCGTCATAATCGTCATCATAATCATTATAATAGTCATCATAATCGTCATCATTATAGTCATCATAATCATCATCATGATCAACATCATAATCATCATCATAATCATCATCATGATCATCATCATAATCATCATCATAATCATCATCATAACCGTCATCGTAATCATCATCATAATCATCATCATAATCATCATCATAATCATCATCATAATCATCATCATAGTCATCATCATAATAGTCATCATAATCGTCATCATTATAGTCATCATAATCATCAGCATGATCATCATCACAATCATCATCATAATAATCATCATAATCATCATCATAATCATCATCATAATCATCATCATAATCATCGTTATAATTCATCATCATAATCATGAGCATAATCATCATGATAATCATCATCATAGTCATCATCATAATCATTATCATAGTCATCATCATAATCATCATCATAATCATCACCATAATCATCATCATAGTCATCATCATAATCATCATCAAAATTATCATCATAATCATCATCATAATCGTCATCATAATCATCATCATAATCATCATCATAATCATCATCATAACCGTCATCGTAATCATCATCATGATCCTCATCATAATCATCATCATAATCATCATCATAATCGTCATCATAATCATCATCATAATCATCATCATAATCATCATCATAACCGTCATCGTAATCATCATCATGATCCTCATCATAATCATCATCATAATCATCATCAAAATCATCATCATCATCATCATCATAATCATCATCATAATCATCATCATAATCATCATCATAATCATCATCATAACCGTCATCGTAATCATCATCATAATCATCATCATAATCATCATCATAATCATCATCATAATCATCATCATAATCATCATCATAATCATCATCATAACCGTCATCGTAATCATCATCATAATCATCATCATAATCATCATCATAATCATCATCATAATCATCATCATAATCATCATCATAATCATCATCATAATCGTCTTCATGGTCATCATCATAATCGTCATCATAATCATCATAATAGTCATCATAATCGTCATCATTATAGTCATCATAATCGACATCATAATCGTCATCATTATAGTCATCATAATCATCATCATGATCATCATCATAATCATCATCATAATCATCATCATAACCGTCATCGTAATCATCATCATAATCATCATCATAATCATCATCATAATCATCATCATAATCATCATCATAATCATCATCATAATCATCATCATAATCGTCTTCATTGTCATCGTCATAATCGTCATCATAATCATTATAATAGTCATCATAATCGTCATCATTATAGTCATCATAATCATCATCATGATCATCATCATAATCATCATCATAATCATCATCATGATCATCATCATAATCATCATCATAATCATCATCATAACCGTCATCGTAATCATCATCATAATCATCATCATAATCATCATCATAATCATCATCATAATCATCATCATAGTCATCATCATAATAGTCATCATAATCGTCATCATTATAGTCATCATAATCATCAGCATGATCATCATCATAATCATCATCAAAATCATCATCATAATCGTCATCATAATCGTCATCATTATAGTCATCATAATCATCAGCATGATCATCATCATAATCATCATCATAATCATCATCATGATCATCATCATAATCATCATCATAATCATCATCATAACCGTCATCGTAATCATCATCATAATCATCATCAAAATCATCATCATAATCGTCATCATAATCGTCATCATTATAGTCATCATAATCATCAGCATGATCATCATCATAATCATCATCATAATCATCATCAAGATCATCATCATAATCATCACCATAATCATCATCATAGTCATCATCATAATAGTCATCATAATCGTCATAATTATAGTCATCATACTCATCAGCATGATCATCATCATAATCATCATCAAAATCATCATCATAATCGTCATCATAATCATCATCATAATCATCATCATAATCATCATCATAACCGTCATCGTAATCATCATCAAAATGATCATCATAATCATCATCATAATCATCATCATAATCATCATCATAATCATCATCATAGTCATCATCATAATAGTCATCATAATCGTCATCATTATAGTCATCATAATCATCAGCATGATCATCATCATAATCATCATCAAAATCATCATCATAATCGTCATCATAATCGTCATCATAATCATCATCATAATCATCATCATAATCATCATCATAATCATCGTTATAATTCATCATCATAATCATCATCATAATCATCATCATAACCGTCATCGTAATCATCATCAGAATCATCATCATAATCGTCATCATAATCATCATCATAATCATCATCATAATCATCATCAGAATCATCATCATAATCATGAGCATAATCATCATCATAATCATCATCATAATCATCATCATAATCATCATCATAATCATCATCATAATCATCATCAAAATCATCATCATAATCATGAGCATAATCATCATCATAATCGTCATCATAATCATCATCAAGATCATCATCATAATCATGAGCATAATCATCATCACAATCGTCATCATAATCATCATCACAATCATCATCAGAATCATCATCATAATCGTCATCATAATCATCATCATAATCATCATCATAATCATCATCATAATCATCATCATAATCATCATCATAATCATCGTTATAATTCATCATCATAATCATCATCATAATCATCATCATAACCGTCATCGTAATCATCATCAGAATCATTATCATAATCGTCATCATAATCATCATCATAATCATCATCATAATCATCATCATAATCATCATCATAATCATCATCAGAATCATCATCATAATCATCAGCATAATCATCATCATAATCATCATCATAATAATCATCATGATCATCATCATAACCGTCATCGTAATCATCATCATAATCATCATCATAATCATCATCATAATCATCATCATAATCATCATCATAATTATCATCATAATCATCATCATAATCATCATCAAAATCATCATCATAATCATGAGCATAATCGTCATCATAATCGTCATCATAATCATCATCATAGTCATCATCATAATAGTCATCATAATCATCATCATAATCGTCATCATTATAGTCATCATAATCGTCATCATAATCATCATCATAGTCATCATCATAATAGACATCATAATCGTCATCATTATAGTCATCATAATCATCAGCATGATCATCATCATAATCATCATCATAATCATCATCAGAATCATCATCATAATCGTCATCATAATCATCATCGTAGTAGTCATTATAATCGTCATCATAATCGTCTTCATGGTCATCATCATAATCGTCATCATAATCATCATAATAGTCATCATAATCGTCATCATTATAGTCATCATAATCGACATCATGATCATCATCATAATCATCATCATAATCATCATCATAATCATAATCATAACCGTCATCGTAATCATCATCATAATCATCATCATAATCATCATTGTAATCATCATCATAATCATCATCATAATCATCATCATAATCGTCTTCATGGTCATCATCATAATCGTCATCATAATCATCATAATAGTCATCATAATCGTCATCATTATAGTCATCATAATCATCATCATAATAGTCATCATAATCGTCATCATAATCGTCATCATTATAGTCATCATAATCATCATCATGATCATCATCATAATCATCATCATAATCATCATCATAATCATCATCATAATCATCATCATTATCATCATCATAATCATCATCATAACCGTCATCGTAATCATCATCATAATCATCATCATAATCATCATCATAATCATCATCATAATCATCATCATAATCATCATCATAATCATCATCAAAATCATCATCATAATCATGAGCATAATCATCATCATAATCGTCTTCATGGTCATCATCATAATCGTCATCATAATCATCATAATAGTCATCATAATCGTCATCATTATAGTCATCATAATCGACATCATGATCATCATCATAATCATCATCATAATCATCATCATGATCATCATCATAATCATCATCATAATCATCATCATAACCGTCATCGTAACCATCATCATAATCATTATCATAATCATCATCATAATCATCATCATAATCATCTTCATAATCATCATCATAATCATCATCATAATCATCATCATAATCATCATCAAAATCATCATCATAATCATGAGCATAATCATCATCATAATCGTCATCATAATCATCATCATAGTCATCATCATAATAGTCATCATAATGGTGATCATTATAGTCATCATAATCGTCATCATAATCATCATTATAGTCATCATCATAATAGTCATCATGATCGTCATCGTAATCGTCATCATTACAGTCATCGTAATCGTCATCATAATCATCATCATAGTCATCATCATAATCAGCATCATAATCATCATCATAATCGTCATCATAATCATCATCATAATCATCATCATAATCATCATCATAATCATCATCATAATCATCATCATAATCATCATCATAATCATCGTTATAATTCATCCTCATAATCATCATCATAATCATCATCATAACCGTCATCGTAATTATCATGAGAATCATCATCATAATCGTCATCATAATCATCATCATAATCATCATCATAATCATCATCATAATCATCATCATAATCATCATCATAATCATCATCATAATCATCATCATGATCATCATCATAACCGTCATCGTAATCATCATCATAATCATCATCATAATCATCATCATAATCATCATCATAATCATCATCATAATTATCATCATAATCATCATCATAATCATCATCAAAATCATCATCATAATCATGAGCATAATCGTCATCATAATCGTCATCATAATCATCATCATAGTCATCATCATAATAGTCATCATAATCATCATCATAATCGTCATCATTATAGTCATCATAATCGTCATCATAATCATCATCATAGTCATCATCATAATAGACATCATAATCGTCATCATTATAGTCATCATAATCATCAGCATGATCATCATCATAATCATCATCATAATCATCATCAGAATCATCATCATAATCGTCATCATAATCATCATCGTAGTAGTCATTATAATCGTCATCATAATCGTCTTCATGGTCATCATCATAATCGTCATCATAATCATCATCATAATCATCATCATAATCATCATCATGATCATCATCATAATCATCATCATAATCATCATCATAACCGTCATCGTAACCATCATCATAATCATTATCATAATCATCATCATAATCATCATCATAATCATCTTCATAATCATCATCATAATCATCATCATAATCATCATCATAATCATCATCAAAATCATCATCATAATCATGAGCATAATCATCATCATAATCGTCATCATAATCATCATCATAGTCATCATCATAATAGTCATCATAATGGTGATCATTATAGTCATCATAATCGTCATCATAATCATCATTATAGTCATCATCATAATAGTCATCATGATCGTCATCGTAATCGTCATCATTACAGTCATCGTAATCGTCATCATAATCATCATCATAGTCATCATCATAATCAGCATCATAATCATCATCATAATCGTCATCATAATCATCATCATAATCATCATCATAATCATCATCATAATCATCATCATAATCATCATCATAATCATCATCATAATCATCGTTATAATTCATCCTCATAATCATCATCATAATCATCATCATAACCGTCATCGTAATTATCATGAGAATCATCATCATAATCGTCATCATAATCATCATCATAATCATCATCATAATCATCATCATAATCATCATCATAATCATCATCATAATCATCATCATAATCATCATCATGATCATCATCATAACCGTCATCGTAATCATCATCATAATCATCATCATAATCATCATCATAATCATCATCATAATCATCATCATAATTATCATCATAATCATCATCATAATCATCATCAAAATCATCATCATAATCATGAGCATAATCGTCATCATAATCGTCATCATAATCATCATCATAGTCATCATCATAATAGTCATCATAATCATCATCATAATCGTCATCATTATAGTCATCATAATCGTCATCATAATCATCATCATAGTCATCATCATAATAGACATCATAATCGTCATCATTATAGTCATCATAATCATCAGCATGATCATCATCATAATCATCATCATAATCATCATCAGAATCATCATCATAATCGTCATCATAATCATCATCGTAGTAGTCATTATAATCGTCATCATAATCGTCTTCATGGTCATCATCATAATCGTCATCATAATCATCATAATAGTCATCATAATCGTCATCATTATAGTCATCATAATCGACATCATGATCATCATCATAATCATCATCATAATCATCATCATAATCATAATCATAACCGTCATCGTAATCATCATCATAATCATCATCATAATCATCATCGTAATCATCATCATAATCATCATCATAATCATCATCATAATCGTCTTCATGGTCATCATCATAATCGTCATCATAATCATCATAATAGTCATCATAATCGTCATCATTATAGTCATCATAATCATCATCATAATAGTCATCATAATCGTCATCATAATCGTCATCATTATAGTCATCATAATCATCATCATGATCATCATCATAATCATCATCATAATCATCATCATAATCATCATCATAATCATCATCATTATCATCATCATAATCATCATCATAACCGTCATCGTAATCATCATCATAATCATCATCATAATCATCATCATTATCATCATCAAAATCATCATCATCATCATCATCATAATCATCATCATAATCATCATCATAACCGTCATCGTAATCATCATCATAATCATCATCATAATCATCATCATAATCATCATCATAATCATCATCATAATCATCATCATAATCATCATCATAATCATCATCATAATCATCATCATAATCATCATCATAATCATCATCAAAATCATCATCATAATCATGAGCATAATCATCATCATAATCGTCTTCATGGTCATCATCATAATCGTCATCATAATCATCATAATAGTCATCATAATCGTCATCATTATAGTCATCATAATCGACATCATGATCATCATCATAATCATCATCATAATCATAATCATGATCATCATCATAATCATCATCATAATCATCATCATAACCGTCATCGTAATCATCATCATAATCATTATCATAATCATCATCATAATCATCATCATAATCATCTTCATAATCATCATCATAATCATCATAATAATCATCATCATAATCATCATCAAAATCATCATCATAATCATGAGCATAATCATCATCATAATCGTCATCATAATCATCATCATAGTCATCATCATAATAGTCATCATAATCGTGATCATTATAGTCATCATAATCGTCATCATAATCATCATTATAGTCATCATCATAATAGTCATCATGATCGTCATCGTAATCGTCATCATTACAGTCATCGTAATCGTCATCATAATCATCATCATAGTCATCATCATAATCAGCATCATAATCATCATCATAATCGTCATCATAATCATCATCATAATCATCATCATAATCATCATCATAATCATCATCATAATCATCATCATAATCATCATCATAATCATCGTTATAATTCATCCTCATAATCATCATCATAATCATCATCATAACCGTCATCGTAATTATCATGAGAATCATCATCATAATCGTCATCATAATCATCATCATAATCATCATCATAATCATCATCATAATCATCATCATAATCATCATCATAATCATGATCATAATCATCATCATAATCATCATCAGAATCATCATCATAATCGTCATCATAATCGTCATCATTATAGTCATCATAATCATCAGCATGATCATCATCATAATCATCATCAAAATCATCATCATAATCGTCATCATAATCGTCATCATTATAGTCATCATAATCATCAGCATGATCATCATCATAATCATCATCATAATCATCATCATGATCATCATCATAATCATCATCATAATCATCATCATAACCGTCATCGTAATCATCATCATAATCATCATCATAATCATGAGCATAATCATCATCATAATCGTCATCATAATCATCATCATAGTCATCATCATAATAGTCATCATAAGCATCATCATAATCGTCATCATTATAGTCATCATAATCGTCATCATAATCGTCATCATAATCATCATCATAGTCATCATCATAATAGTCATCATAATCGTCATCATTATAGTCATCATAATCATCAGCATGATCATCATCATAATCATCATCAAAATCATCATCATAATCGTCATCATAATCGTCATCATAATCATCATCATAATCATCATCATAATCATCATCATAATCATCGTTATAATTCATCATCATAATCATCATCATAATCATCATCATAACCGTCATCGTAATCATCATCAGAATCATCATCATAATCGTCATCATAATTATCATCATAATCGTCATCATAATCATCATCATAGTCATCATATTAATCATCACCATAATCATCATCATAGTCATCATCATAATCATCATCAAAATTATCATCATAATCATCATCATAATCGTCATCATAATCATCATCATAATCATGAGCATAATCATCATGATACTCATCATCATAATCATCATCATAATCATCATCATAGTCATCATCATAATCATCATCATAGTCATCATCAAAATCATCATCATAATCATCATCATAATATTCATCATAATCGTCATCATAATCATCATAATAGTCATCATCATAATCATCATCATAATCATCATCATAAACATCATCAAAATCATCATCATAATCGTCATCATAATCATCATCATAGTCATCATCATAATAGTCATCATAATCGTCGTCATTATAGTAATCATAATCGTCATAGTAATCATCATCATAATCATCATCCTAACCGTCATCATAATCATCATCATAATCATCATCATAATCGTCATCATAATCATCATCATAGTCATCATCATAATAGTCATCATAATCATCATCATAATCGTCATCATTATAGTCATCATAATCGTCATCATAATCATCATCATAATCATCATCATAATCATCATCATAATCATCATCATAATCATCATCATAATCATCATCATAATCATCATCAAGATCATCATCATAATCCTCATCATAATCATCATCATAATCATCATCATAATCATAATCATTATCATCATCAAAATCATCATCATCATCATCATCATAATCATCATCATAATCATCATCATAATCATCATCATAACCGTCATCGTAATCATCATCATAATCATCATCATAATCATCATCATAATCATCATCATAATCATCATCATAATCATCATCATAATCATCATCATAACCATCATCATAATCATCGTTATAATTCATCATCATAATCATGAGCATAATCATCATGATAATCATCATCATAATCATCATCATAACCGTCATCGTAATCATCATCACAATCATCATCATAATAATTATCATAATCATCATCATAATCATCATCATAATCATCATCATAATCATCGTTATAATTCATCATCATAATCATGAGCATGATCATCATGATAATCATCATCATAGCCATCATCATAATCATTATCATAGTCATCATCATAATCATCATCATAATCATCACCATAATCATCATCATAGTCATCATCATAATCATCATCAAAATTATCATCATAATCATCATCATAATCGTCATCATAATCATCATCATAATCATCATCATAATCATCATCATAACCGTCATCGTAATCATCATCATGATCCTCATCATAATCATCATCATAATCATCATCAAAATCATCATCATCATCATCATCATAATCATCATCATAATCATCATCATAATCATCATCATAATCATCATCATAACCGTCATCGTAATCATCATCATAATCATCATCATAATCATCATCATAATCATCATCATAATCATCATCATAATCATCATCATAATCATCATCATAACCGTCATCGTAATCATCATCATAATCATCATCATAATCATCATCATAATCATCATCATAATCATCATCATAATCATCATCATAATCATCATCATAATCGTCTTCATGGTCATCATCATAATCGTCATCATAATCATCATAATAGTCATCATAATCGTCATCATTATAGTCATCATAATCGACATCATAATCGTCATCATTATAGTCATCATAATCATCATCATGATCATCATCATAATCATCATCATAATCATCATCATAACCGTCATCGTAATCATCATCATAATCATCATCATAATCATCATCATAATCATCATCATAATCATCATCATAATCATCCTCAGAATCATCACCATAATCATGAGCATAATCATCATCATAATCGTCATCATCATCATCATCATAATAGTCATCATAATCGTCGTCATAATCGTCATCATTATAGTCATCATAATCGTCATCATAATCATCAGCATAGTCATCATCATAATAGTCATCATAATCGTCATCATTATAGTCATCATAATCATCATCATGATCATCATCATAATCATCATCATAATCATCATCATAATCATAATCATAACCGTCATCGTAATCATCATCATAATCATTATCATAATCATCATCATAATCATCATCATAATCATCTTCATAATCATCATCATAATCATCATCATAATCATCATCATAATCATCATCAAAATCATCATCATAATCATGAGCATAATCATCATCATAATCGTCATCATAATCATCATCATAGTCATCATCATAATAGTCATCATAATCGTGATCATTATAGTCATCATAATCGTCATCATAATCATCAGCATAGTCATCATCATAATAGTCATCATAATCGTCATCATAATCGTCATCATAATCATCATCATAGTCATCATCATAATAGTCATCATAATCGTCATCATTATAGTCATCATAATCATCAGCATGATCATCATCATAATCAGCATCATAATCATCATCATAATGGTCATCATAATCATCATCATTATCATCATCATAATCATCATCATAATCATCATCATAATCATCATCATAATCATCATCATAATCATCGTTATAATTCATCATCATAATCATCATCATAATCATCATCATAACCGTCATCGTAATCATCATGAGAATCATCATCATAATCGTCATCATAATCATCATCATAATCATCATCATAATCATCATCATAATCATCATCATAATCATCATCATAATCATGATCATAATCATCATCAAAATCATCATCATAATAATCATCATAATCGTCATCATAATCATCATCAAGATCATCATCATAATCATGAGCATAATCATCATCACAATCGTCATCATAATCATCATCATAATCATCAGCATGATCATCATGATAATCATCATCATAATCATCATCATCATGATCATCATCATAATCATCATCATAATCATCATCATAACCGTCATCATAATCATCATCATAATCATCATCATAATCATCATCATAATCATCGTTATAATTCATCATCATAATCATCATCATAATCATCATCATAACCGTCATCGTAATCATCATCAGAATCATCATCATAATCGTCATCATAATTATCATCATAATCATCATCATAATCATCATCAGAATCATCATCATAATCATGAGCATAATCATCATCACAATCGTCATCATAATCATCATCACAATCATCATCAGAATCATCATCATAATCGTCATCATAATCATCATCATAATCATCATCATAATCATCGTTATAATTCATCATCATAATCATCATCATAATCATCATCATAACCGTCATCGTAATCATCATCAGAATCATTATCATAATCGTCATCATAATCATCATCATAATCATCATCATAATCATCATCATAATCATCATCATAATCATCATCAGAATCATCATCAGAATCATCATCATAATCATGAGCATAATCATCATCATAATCATCATCATAATCATCATCATAATCATCATCATAACCGTCATCGTAATCATCATCATAGTAGTCATTATAATCGTCATCATAATCGTCATCATTATAGTCATCATAATCGTCGTCATAATCATCATCATAGTCATCATCATAATAGTCATCATAATCGTCATCATTATAGTCATCATAATCATCATCATGATCATCATCATAATCATCATCATAATCATCATCATGATCATCATCATAATCATCATCATAATCATCATCATAATCATAATCATAACCGTCATCGTAATCATCATCATAATCATCATCATAATCATCATCGTAATCATCATCATAATCATCATCATAATCATCATCATAATCGTCATCATAATCATCATCATAATCATCATCATAGTCATCATCATAATCGTCTTCATGCTCATCATCATAATCGTCATCATAATCATCATAATAGTCATCATAATCGTCATCATTATAGACATCATAATCGACATCATGATCATCATCATAATCATCATCATAATCATCATCATGATCATCATCATAATCATCATCATAATCATCATCATAACCGTCATCGTAATCATCATCATAATCATTATCATAATCATCATCATAATCATCATCATAATCATCTTCATAATCATCATCATAATCATCATCATAATCATCATCATAATCATCATCAAAATCTTCATCATAATCATGAGCATAATCATCATCATAATCGTCATCATAATCATCATCATAGTCATCATCATAATAGTCATCATAATCGTGATCATTATAGTCATCATAATCGTCATCATAATCATCATTATAGTCATCATCATAATAGTCATCATGATCGTCATCGTAATTGTCATCATTACAGTCATCGTAATCGTCATCATAATCATCATCATAGTCATCATCATAATCATCATCATAATCATCATCATAATCGTCATCATAATCATCATCATAATCATCATCATAATCATCATCATAATCATCATCATAATCATCATCATAATCATCATCATAATCATCGTTATAATTCATCATCATAATCATCATCATAATCATCATCATAACCGTCATCGTAATCATCATCAGAATCATCATCATAATCGTCATCATAATCATCATCATAATCATCATCATAATCATCATCATAATCATCATCATAATCATCATCATAATCATCATCATAATATTCATCATAATCATCATCATAATATTCATCATAATCATCATCATTATAGTCATCATAATCATCATCATAATCATCATCATAATATTCATCATAATCATCATCATAATAGTCATCATAATCATCATCATAATCATAATCCGAATCATCATCATAACCGTCATCGTAATCATCATCAGAATCATCATCATTATCATCATCAGAATCATCATCATAATCATCATCATAATCATCATCATTGTCATCATCATAATCATCATCATAATCATCATCATAATCATCATCATAATCGTCTTCATTGTCATCGTCATAATCGTCATCATAATCATTATAATAGTCATCATAATCGTCATCATTATAGTCATCATAATCGTCATCATTATAGTCATCATAATCATCATCATGATCATCATCATAATCATCATCATAATCATCATCATGATCATCATCATAATCATCATCATAATCATCATCATAACCGTCATCGTAATCATCATCATAATCATCATCATAATCATCATCATAATCATCATCATAATCATCATCATAATCATCATCATAGTCGTCATCATAATAGTCATCATAATCGTCATCATTATAGTCATCATAATCATCAGCATGATCATCATCATAATCATCATCAAAATCATCATCATAATCGTCATCATAATCGTCATCATTATAGTCATCATAATCATCAGCATGATCATCATCATAATCATCATCATAATCATCATCATGATCATCATCATAATCATCATCATAATCGTCATCATAATCATCATCATAGTCATCATCATAATAGTCATCATAATCGTCATCATTATAGTCATCATAATCATCAGCATGATCATCATCATAATCATCATCAAAATCATCATCATAATCGTCATCATAATCGTCATCAAAATCATCATCATAATCATGAGCATAATCATGAGCATAATCATCATCATAATCATCATCATAATCATCATCATAATCATCATCAAAATCATCATCATAATCATGAGCATAATCATCATCATAATCGTCATCATAATCATCATCAAGATCATCATCATAATCATGAGCATAATCATCATCACAATCGTCATCATAATCATCATCACAATCATCATCAGAATCATCATCATAATCGTCATCATAATCATCATCATAATCATCATCATAATCATCATCATAATCATCATCATAATCATCATCATAATCATCATCATAATCATCGTTATAATTCATCATCATAATCATCATCATAATCGTCTTCATTGTCATCGTCATAATCGTCATCATAATCATTATAATAGGCATCATAATCGTCATCATTATAGTCATCATAATCATCATCATGATCATCATCATAATCATCATCATAATCATCATCATGATCATCATCATAATCATCATCATAATCATCATCATAACCGTCATCGTAATCATCATCATAATCATCATCATAATCATCATCATAATCATCATCATAATCATCATCATAATCATCATCATAATCATCATCATAGTCATCATCATAATAGTCATCATAATCGTCATCATTATAGTCATCATAATCATCAGCATGATCATCATCATAACCGTCATCGTAATCATCATCATAATCATCATCATAATCATGAGCATAATCATCATCATAATCGTCATCATAATCATCATCATAGTCATCATCATAATAGTCATCATAATCATCATCATAATCGTCATCATTATAGTCATCATAATCGTCATCATAATCGTCATCATAATCGTCATCATAATCATCATCATAGTCATCATCATAATAGTCATCATAATCGTCATCATTATAGTCATCATAATCATCAGCATGATCATCATCATAATCATCATCAAGATCATCATCATAATCATCATCATAATCATCATCATAATCATCATCATAATCATCATCATAATCATCATCATAATCATCGTTATAATTCATCATCATAATCATCATCATAATCGTCTTCATTGTCATCGTCATAATCGTCATCATAATCATTATAATAGTCATCATAATCGTCATCATTATAGTCATCATAATCATCATCATGATCATCATCATAATCATCATCATAATCATCATCATGAGCATCATCATAATCATCATCATAATCATCATCATAACCGTCATCGTAATCATCATCATAATCATCATCATAATCATCATCATAATCATCATCATAATCATCATCATAATCATCATCATAGTCATCATCATAATAGTCATCATAATCGTCATCATAATAGTCATCATAATCGTCATCATTATAGTCATCATAATCATCAGCATGATCATCATCATAATCATCATCAAAATCATCATCATAATCATCATCATAATCATCATCATAATCATCGTTATAATTCATCATCATAATCATCATCATAATCATCATCATATCCGTCATCGTAATCATCATCAGAATCATCATCATAATCGTCATCATAATCATCATCAAAATCATCATCATAATCATGAGCATAATCATCATCATAATCGTCATCATAATCATCATCAAGATCATCATCATAATCATGAGCATAATCATCATCACAATCGTCATCATAATCATCATCACAATCATCATCAGAATCATCATCATAATCGTCATCATAATCATCATCATAATCATCATCATAATCATCATCATAATCATCATCATAATCATCATCATAATCATCATCATAACCGTCATCGTAATCATCATCATAATCATCATCATAATCATCATCATAATCATCATCATAATCATCATCATAATCATCATCATAGTCATCATCATAATAGTCATCATAATCGTCATCATTATAGTCATCATAATCATCAGCATGATCATCATCATAATCATCATCAAAATCATCATCATAATCGTCATCATAATCGTCATCATTATAGTCATCATAATCATCAGCATGATCATCATCATAATCATCATCATAATCATCATCATGATCATCATCATAATCATCATCATAATCATCATCATAACCGTCATCGTAATCATCATCATAATCATCATCATAATCATGAGCATAATCATCATCATAATCGTCATCATAATCATCATCATAGTCATCATCATAATAGTCATCATAATCATCATCATAATCGTCATCATTATAGTCATCATAATCGTCATCATAATCGTCATCATAATCATCATCATAGTCATCATCTTAATAGTCATCATAATCGTCATCATTATAGTCATCATAATCATCAGCATGATCATCATCATAATCATCATCAAAATCATCATCATAATCGTCATCATAATCGTCATCATAATCATCATCATAATCATCATCATAATCATCATCATAATCATCGTTATAATTCATCATCATAATCATCATCATAATCATCATCATAACCGTCATCGTAATCATCATCAGAATCATCATCATAATCGTCATCATAATTATCATCATAATCATAATCATAATCATCATCAGAATCATCATCATAATCATTAGCATAATCATCATCATAATCATCATCATAATCATCATCATAATCATCATCATAATCATCATCAAAATCATCATCATAATCATGAGCATAATCATCATCATAATCGTCAACATAATCATCATCAAGATCATCATCATAATCATGAGCATAATCATCATCACAATCGGCATCATAATCATCATCACAATCATCATCAGAATCATCATCATAATCATCATCATAATCATCATCATAATCATCATCATAATCATCATCATAATCATCATCATAATCATCGTTATAATTCATCATCATAATCATCATCATAATCATCATCATAACCGTCATCGTAATCATCATCAGAATCATTATCATAATCGTCATCATAATCATCATCATAATCATCATCATAATCATCATCATAATCATCATTAGAATCATCATCATAATCATGAGCATAATCATCATCATAATCATCATCATAATCATCATCATAATCATCATCATAACCGTCATCGTAATCATCATCATAATCATCATCATAATCATCATCATAATCATCATCATAATCATCATCATAATTATCATCATAATCATCCTCATAATCATCATCAAAATCATCATCATAATCATTAGCATAATCATCATCATAATCGTCATTATAATCATCATCATAGTCAGCATCATAATAGTCATCATAATCATCATCATAATCGTCATCATTATAGTCATCATAATCGTCATCATAATCATCATCATAATCGTCATCATAATCATCATCATAATCATCATCATAATCATCATCATAACCGTCATCATAATCATCATCATAATCATCATCATAATGATCATCATAATCATCATCATAATCATCATCATAATCATCATCATAATCATCATCATAATCACCATCATAATCATCATCATAATCATCATCAAGATCAACATCATAATCATGAGCATAATCATCATCACAATCGTCATCATAATCATCATCATAATCATCATCAGAATCATCATCATAATCGTCATCATAATCATCATCATAGTAGTCATTATAATCGTCATCATAATCGTCATCATTATAGTCATCATAATCGTCGTCATAATCATCATCATAGTCATCATCATAATAGTCATCATAATCGTCATCATTATAGTCATCATAATCATCATCATGATCATCATCATAATCATCATCATAATCATCATCATGATCATCATCGTAATCATCATCATAATCATCATCATAATCATAATCATAACCGTCATCGTAATCATCATCATAATCATCATCATAATCATCATCGTAATCATCATCATAATCATCATCATAATCATCATCATAATCGTCTTCATGGTCATCATCATAATCGTCATCATAATCATCATAATAGTCATCATAATCGTCATCATTATAGTCATCATAATCATCATGATAATCATCATCATAGTCATCATCATAATCATCATCATAGTCATCATCATAATCATCATCATAATCATCACCATAATCATCATCATAGTCATCATCATAATCATCATCAAAATTATCATCATAATCATCATCATAATCGTCATCATAATCATCATCAGAATCATCATCATAATCATGAGCATAATCATCATCATAGTCGTCATCATAATCATCATCATAATAGTCATCATAATCGTCATCATAATCGTCATCATTATAGTCATCATAATCATCATCATGATCATCATCATAATCATCATCATAATCATCATCATAATCATCATCATAATCATCATCATAATCATGATCATAATCATCATCAAAATCATCATCATAATCATCATCATAATCGTCATCATAATCATCATCATAATCATCATCATAACCGTCATCGTAATCATCATCATAGTCATCATCATAATAGTCATCATAATCGTCATCATTATAGTCATCATAATCATCAGCATGATCATCATCATAATCATCATCAAAATCATCATCATAATCGTCATCATAATCGTCATCATAATCATCATCATAATCATCATCATAATCATCATCATAATCATCGTTATAATTCATCATCATAATCATCATCATAACCGTCATCGTAATCATCATCAGAATCATTATCATAATCGTCATCATAATCATCATCATAATCATCATCATAATCATCATCGTAATCATCATCATAATCATCATTAGAATCATCATCATAATCATGAGCATAATCATCATCATAATCATCATCATAATCATCATCATAATCATCATCATAACCGTCATCGTAATCATCATCATAATCATCATCATAATCATCATCATAATCATCATCATAATCATCATCATAATTATCATCATAATCATCATCATAATCATCATCAAAATCATCATCATAATCATTAGCATAATCATCATCATAATCGTCATTATAATCATCATCATAGTCATCATCATAATAGTCATCATAATCATCATCATAATCGTCATCATTATAGTCATCATAATCGTCATCATAATCATCATCATAGTCATCATCATAATAGTCATCATAATCGTCATCATTATAGTCATCATAATCATCATCATGATCATCATCATAATCATCATCATAATCATCATCATGATCATCATCATAATCATCATCATAATCATCATCATAATCATCATCATAACCGTCATCATAATCATCATCATAATCATCATCATAATGATCATCATAATCATCATCATAATCATCATCATAATCATCATCATAATCATCATCATAATCATCATCATAATCATCATCATAATCATCATCATAATCATCATCAAGATCATCATCATTATCATGAGCATAATCATCATCACAATCGTCATCATAATCATCATCATAATCATCATCAGAATCATCATCATAATCGTCATCATAATCATCATCATAGTAGTCATTATAATCGTCATCATAATCGTCATCATTATAGTCATCATAATCGTCGTCATAATCATCATCATAGTCATCATCATAATAGTCATCATAATCGTCATCATTATAGTCATCATAATCATCATCATGATCATCATCATAATCATCATCATAATCATCATCATGATCATCATCATAATCATCATCATAATCATCATCATAATCAGAATCATAACCGTCATCGTAATCATCATCATAATCATCATCATAATCATCATCGTAATCATCATCATAATCATCATCATAATCATCATCATAATCGTCTTCATGGTCATCATCATAATCGTCATCATAATCATCATAATAGTCATTATAATCGTCATCATTATAGTCATCATAATCATCATGATAATCATCATCATAGTCATCATCATAATCATCATCATAGTCATGATCATAATCATCATCAAAATCATCATTATAATCATCATCATAATCGTCATCATAATCATCATCATAATCATCATCATAACCGTCATCGTAATCATCATCAGAATCATCATCATAATCGTCATCATGATCATCATCATAATCATCATCATAATCATCATCATAATCATCATCATAATCATCATAATAATCATCATCATTATCATCATCAAAATCATCATCATAATCATCATCATAATCATCATCATAGTCATCATCATAATCATCATCATAATCATCATCATAATCATCATCATAATCGTCTTCATTGTCATCGTCATAATCGTCATCATAATCATCATCATGATCATCATCATAATCATCATCATAATCATCATCATAACCGTCATCGTAATCATCATCATAATCATCATCATAATCATCATCATAATCATCATCATAATCATCATCATAGTCATCATCATAATAGTCATCATAATCGTCATCATTATAGTCATCATAATCATCAGCATGATCATCATCATAATCATCATCAAAATCATCATCATAATCGTCATCATAATCGTCATCATTATAGTCATCATAATCATCAGCATGATCATCATCATAATCATCATCATAATCATCATCATGATCATCATCATAATCATCATCATAATCACCATCATAACCGTCATCGTAATCATCATCATAACCGTCATCGTAATCATCATCAGAATCATCATCATAATCGTCATCATAATCATCATCATAATCATCATCATAATCATCATCATAATCATCATCATAATCATCATCATAATCATCATCATAATCATCATCATTATCATCATCAAAATCATCATCATAATCATCATCATAATCATCATCATAGTCATCATCATAATCATCATCATAATCATCATCATAATCATCATCATAATCGTCTTCATTGTCATCGTCATAATCGTCATCATAATCATCATAATAATCATCATCATTATCATCATCAAAATCATCATCATAATCATCATCATAATCATCATCAGAATCATCATCATAATCGTCATCATAATCATCATCATAATCATCATCATAATCATCATCATAATCATCATCATAATCATCATAATAATCATCATCATTATCATCATCAAAATCATCATCATAATCATCATCATAATCATCATCATAGTCATCATCATAATCATCATCATAATCATCATCATAATCATCATCATAATCGTCTTCATTGTCATCGTCATAATCGTCATCATAATCATCATCATGATCATCATCATAATCATCATCGTAATCATCATCATAACCGTCATCGTAATCATCATCATAATCATCATCATAATCATCATCATAATCATCATCATAACCGTCATCGTAATCATCATCATAATCATCATCATAATCATCATCATAATCATCATCATAATCATCATCATAGTCATCATCATAATAGTCATCATAATCGTCATCATTATAGTCATCATAATCATCAGCATGATCATCATCATAATCATCATCATTATCATCATCCAAATCATCATCATAATCGTCATCATAATCATCATCATAGTCATCATCATAATCATCATCATAATCATCATCATAATCGTCATCATAATCATCATCAGAATCATCATCATAATCATGAGCATAATCATCATCATAATCGTCATCATAATCATCATCATAATAGTCATCATAATCGTCATCATAATCGTCATCATTATAGTCATCATAATCATCATCATGATCATCATCATAATCATCATCATAATCATCATCATAATCATCATCATAATCATCATCATAATCATCATCATAATCATCATCATAATCATCATCATTATCATCATCAAAATCATCATCATAATCATCATCATAATCATCATCATAGTCATCATCATAATCATCATCATAATCATCATCATAATCATCATCATAATCGTCTTCATTGTCATCGTCATAATCGTCATCATAATCATCATCATGATCATCATCATAATCATCATCATAATCATCATCATAACCGTCATCGTAATCATCATCATAATCATCATCATAATCATCATCATAATCATCATCATAATCATCATCATAGTCATCATCATAATAGTCATCATAATCGTCATCATTATAGTCATCATAATCATCAGCATGATCATCATCATAATCATCATCAAAATCATCATCATAATCGTCATCATAATCGTCATCATTATAGTCATCATAATCATCAGCATGATCATCATCATAATCATCATCATAATCATCATCATGATCATCATCATAATCATCATCATAATCATCATCATAATCATCATCATAATCATCATCATAATCATCATCATAATCATCATCATAATCATCATCATTATCATCATCAAAATCATCGTCATAATCATCATCATAATCATCATCATAGTCATCATCATAATCATCATCATAATCATCATCATAATCATCATCATAATCGTCTTCATTGTCATCGTCATAACCGTCATCATAATCATCATCATGATCATCATCATAATCATCATCATAATCATCATCATAACCGTCATCGTAATCATCATCATAATCATCATCATAATCATCATCATAATCATCATCATAATCATCATCATAGTCATCATCATAATAGTCATCATAATCGTCATCATTATAGTCATCATAATCATCAGCATGATCATCATCATAATCATCATCATTATCATCATCAAAATCATCATCATAATCATCAACATAATCATCATCATAGTCATCATCATAATCATCATCATAATCATCATCATAATCGTCATCATAATCATCATCAGAATCATCATCATAATCATGAGCATAATCATCATCATAATCGTCATCATAATCATCATCATAATAGTCATCATAATCGTCATCATAATCGTCATCATTATAGTCATCATAATCATCATCATGATCATCATCATAATCATCATCATAATCATCATCATAATCGTCATCATAATCGTCATCATTATAGTCATCATAATCATCAGCATGATCATCATCATAATCATCATCATAATCATCATCATGATCATCATCATAATCATCATCATAATCACCATCATAACCGTCATCGTAATCATCATCATAACCGTCATCGTAATCATCATCAGAATCATCATCATAATCGTCATCATAATCATCATCATAATCATCATCATAATCATCATCATAATCATCATCATAATCATCATCATAATCATCATCATTATCATCATCAAAATCATCATCATAATCATCATCATAATCATCATCATAGTCATCATCATAATCATCATCATAATCATCATCATAATCATCATCATAATCGTCTTCATTGTCATCGTCATAAACGTCATCATAATCATCATCATGATCATCATCATAATCATCATCATAATCATCATCATAACCGTCATCGTAATCATCATCATAATCATCATCATAATCATCATCATAATCATCATCATAATCATCATCATAGTCATCATCATAATAGTCATCATAATCGTCATCATTATAGTCATAATAATCATCAGCATGATCATCATCATAATCATCATCATTATCATCATCCAAATCATCATCATAATCATCATCATAATCATCATCATAGTCATCATCATAATCATCATCATAATCATCATCATAATCGTCATCATAATCATCATCAGAATCATCATCATAATCATGAGCATAATCATCATCATAATCGTCATCATAATCATCATCATAATAGTCATCATAATCGTCATCATAATCGTCATCATTATAGTCATCATAATCATCATCATGATCATCATCATAATCATCATCATAATCATCATCATAATCATCATCATAATCATCATCATAATCATCATCATAATCATCATCATGATCATCATCATTATCATCATCAAAATCATCATCATAATCATCATCATTATCATCATCAAAATCATCATCATAATCATCATCATAATCATCATCATAGTCATCATCATAATCATCATCATAATCATCATCATAATCATCATCATAATCGTCTTCATTGTCATCGTCATAATCGTCATCATAATCATCATCATGATCATCATCATAATCATCATCGTAATCATCATCATAACCGTCATCGTAATCATCATCATAATCATCATCATAATCATCATCATAATCATCATCATAACCGTCATCGTAATCATCATCATAATCATCATCATAATCATCATCATAATCATCATCATAATCATCATCATAGTCATCATCATAATAGTCATCATAATCGTCATCATTATAGTCATCATAATCATCAGCATGATCATCATCATAATCATCATCATTATCATCATCCAAATCATCATCATAATCGTCATCATAATCATCATCATAGTCATCATCATAATCATCATCATAATCATCATCATAATCGTCATCATAATCATCATCAGAATCATCATCATAATCATGAGCATAATCATCATCATAATCGTCATCATAATCATCATCATAATAGTCATCATAATCGTCATCATAATCGTCATCATTATAGTCATCATAATCATCATCATGATCATCATCATAATCATCATCATAATCATCATCATAATCATCATCATAATCATCATCATAATCATCATCATAATCATCATCATAATCATCATCATTATCATCATCAAAATCATCATCATAATCATCATCATAATCATCATCATAGTCATCATCATAATCATCATCATAATCATCATCATAATCATCATCATAATCGTCTTCATTGTCATCGTCATAATCGTCATCATAATCATCATCATGATCATCATCATAATCATCATCATAATCATCATCATAACCGTCATCGTAATCATCATCATAATCATCATCATAATCATCATCATAATCATCATCATAATCATCATCATAGTCATCATCATAATAGTCATCATAATCGTCATCATTATAGTCATCATAATCATCAGCATGATCATCATCATAATCATCATCAAAATCATCATCATAATCGTCATCATAATCGTCATCATTATAGTCATCATAATCATCAGCATGATCATCATCATAATCATCATCATAATCATCATCATGATCATCATCATAATCATCATCATAATCATCATCATAATCATCATCATAATCATCATCATAATCATCATCATAATCATCATCATAATCATCATCATTATCATCATCAAAATCATCGTCATAATCATCATCATAATCATCATCATAGTCATCATCATAATCATCATCATAATCATCATCATAATCATCATCATAATCGTCTTCATTGTCATCGTCATAACCGTCATCATAATCATCATCATGATCATCATCATAATCATCATCATAATCATCATCATAACCGTCATCGTAATCATCATCATAATCATCATCATAATCATCATCATAATCATCATCATAATCATCATCATAGTCATCATCATAATAGTCATCATAATCGTCATCATTATAGTCATCATAATCATCAGCATGATCATCATCATAATCATCATCATTATCATCATCAAAATCATCATCATAATCATCAACATAATCATCATCATAGTCATCATCATAATCATCATCATAATCATCATCATAATCGTCATCATAATCATCATCAGAATCATCATCATAATCATGAGCATAATCATCATCATAATCGTCATCATAATCATCATCATAATAGTCATCATAATCGTCATCATAATCGTCATCATTATAGTCATCATAATCATCATCATGATCATCATCATAATCATCATCATAATCATCATCATAATCGTCATCATAATCGTCATCATTATAGTCATCATAATCATCAGCATGATCATCATCATAATCATCATCATAATCATCATCATGATCATCATCATAATCATCATCATAATCACCATCATAACCGTCATCGTAATCATCATCATAACCGTCATCGTAATCATCATCAGAATCATCATCATAATCGTCATCATAATCATCATCATAATCATCATCATAATCATCATCATAATCATCATCATAATCATCATCATAATCATCATCATTATCATCATCAAAATCATCATCATAATCATCATCATAATCATCATCATAGTCATCATCATAATCATCATCATAATCATCATCATAATCATCATCATAATCGTCTTCATTGTCATCGTCATAAACGTCATCATAATCATCATCATGATCATCATCATAATCATCATCATAATCATCATCATAACCGTCATCGTAATCATCATCATAATCATCATCATAATCATCATCATAATCATCATCATAATCATCATCATAGTCATCATCATAATAGTCATCATAATCGTCATCATTATAGTCATCATAATCATCAGCATGATCATCATCATAATCATCATCATTATCATCATCCAAATCATCATCATAATCATCATCATAATCATCATCATAGTCATCATCATAATCATCATCATAATCATCATCATAATCGTCATCATAATCATCATCAGAATCATCATCATAATCATGAGCATAATCATCATCATAATCGTCATCATAATCATCATCATAATAGTCATCATAATCGTCATCATAATCGTCATCATTATAGTCATCATAATCATCATCATGATCATCATCATAATCATCATCATAATCATCATCATAATCATCATCATAATCATCATCATAATCATCATCATAATCATCATCATAATCATCATCATTATCATCATCAAAATCATCATCATAATCATCATCATAATCATCATCATAGTCATCATCATAATCATCATCATAATCATCATCATAATCATCATCATAATCGTCTTCATTGTCATCGTCATAATCGTCATCATAATCATCATCATGATCATCATCATAATCATCATCATAATCATCATCATAACCGTCATCGTAATCATCATCATAATCATCATCATAATCATCATCATAATCATCATCATAATCATCATCATAGTCATCATCATAATAGTCATCATAATCGTCATCATTATAGTCATCATAATCATCAGCATGATCATCATCATAATCATCATCAAAATCATCATCATAATCGTCATCATAATCGTCATCATTATAGTCATCATAATCATCAGCATGATCATCATCATAATCATCATCATAATCATCATCATGATCATCATCATAATCATCATCATAATCATCATCATAATCATCATCATAATCATCATCATAATCATCATCATAATCATCATCATAATCATCATCATTATCATCATCAAAATCATCATCATAATCATCATCATAATCATCATCATAGTCATCATCATAATCATCATCATAATCATCATCATAATCATCATCATAATCGTCTTCATTGTCATCGTCATAACCGTCATCATAATCATCATCATGATCATCATCATAATCATCATCATAATCATCATCATAACCGTCATCGTAATCATCATCATAATCATCATCATAATCATCATCATAATCATCATCATAATCATCATCATAGTCATCATCATAATAGTCATCATAATCGTCATCATTATAGTCATCATAATCATCAGCATGATCATCATCATAATCATCATCATTATCATCATCAAAATCATCATCATAATCATCAACATAATCATCATCATAGTCATCATCATAATCATCATCATAATCATCATCATAATCGTCATCATAATCATCATCAGAATCATCATCATAATCATGAGCATAATCATCATCATAATCGTCATCATAATCATCATCATAATAGTCATCATAATCGTCATCATAATCGTCATCATTATAGTCATCATAATCATCATCATGATCATCATCATAATCATCATCATAATCATCATCATAATCATCATCATAATCATCATCATAATCATGATCATAATCATCATCAAAATCATCATCTTAATCATCATCATAATCGTCATCATAATCATCATCATAATCATCATCATAACCGTCATCGTAATCATCATCAGAATCATCATCATAATCGTCATCATAATCATCATCATAATCATCATCATAATCATCATCATAATCATCATCATAATCATCATCATAATCATCATCATTATCATCATCAAAATCATCATCATAATCATCATCATAATCATCATCATAGTCATCATCATAATCATCATCATAATCATCATCATAATCATCATCATAATCGTCTTCATTGTCATCGTCATAATCGTCATCATAATCATAATCATGATCATCATCATAATCATCATCATAATCATCATCATAACCGTCATCGTAATCATCATCATAATCATCATCATAATCATCATCATAATCATCATCATAATCATCATCATAGTCATCATCATAATAGTCATCATAATCGTCATCATTATAGTCATCATAATCATCAGCATGATCATCATCATAATCATCATCAAAATCATCATCATAATCGTCATCATAATCGTCATCATTATAGTCATCATAATCATCAGCATGATCATCATCATAATCATCATCATAATCATCATCATGATCATCATCATAATCACCATCATAACCGTCATCGTAATCATCATCATAATCATCATCATAATCATCATCATAATCATGAGCATAATCATCATCATACTCGTCATCATAATCATCATCATAGTCATCATCATAATAGTCATCATAATCATCATCATAATCGTCATCATTATAGTCATCATAATCGTCATCATAATCGTCATCATAATCATCATCATAGTCATCATCATAATAGTCATCATAATCGTCATCATTATAGTCATCATAATCATCAGCATGATCATCATCATAATCATCATCAAAATCATCATCATAATCGTCATCATAATCATCATCATAATCATCATCATAATCATCATCATAATCATCATCATAATCATCGTTATAATTCATCATCATAATCATCATCATAATCATCATCATAATCATCATCAAAATTATCATCATAATCATCATCATAATCGTCATCATAATCATCATCAGAATCATCATCAAAATCATGAGCATAATCATCATCATAATCGTCATCATAATCATCATCATAATAGTCATCATAATCGTCATCATAATCGTCATCATTATAGTCATCATAATCATCATCATGATCATCATCATAATCATCATCATAATCATCATCATAATCATCATCATAATCATCATCATAATCATGATCATAATCATCATCAAAATCATCATCATAATCATCATCATAATCGTCATCATAATCATCATCATAATCATCATCATAACCGTCATCGTAATCATCATCAGAATCATCATCATAATCGTCATCATAATCATCATCATAATCATCATCATAATCATCATCATAATCATCATCATAATCATCATCATAATCATCATCATTATCATCATCAAAATCATCATCATAATCATCATCATAATCATCATCATAGTCATCATCATAATCATCATCATAATCATCATCATAATCATCATCATAATCGTCTTCATTGTCATCGTCATAATCGTCATCATAATCATTATAATAGTCATCATAATCGTCATCATTATAGTCATCATAATCATCATCATGATCATCATCATAATCATCATCATAATCATCATCATAATCATCATCATGATCATCATCATAATCATCATCATAATCATCATCATAACCGTCATCGTAATCATCATCATAATCATCATCATAATCATCATCATAATCATCATCATAATCATCATCATAGTCATCATCATAATAGTCATCATAATCGTCATCATTATAGTCATCATAATCATCAGCATGATCATCATCATAATCATCATCAAAATCATCATCATAATCGTCATCATAATCGTCATCATTATAGTCATCATAATCGTCATCATAATCGTCATCATAATCATCATCATAGTCATCATCATAATAGTCATCATAATCGTCATCATTATAGTCATCATAATCATCATCATAATCATCATCATTATCATCATCAAAATCATCATCATAATCATCATCATAATCATCATCATAGTCATCATCATAATCATCATCATAATCATCATCATAATCATCATCATAATCGTCTTCATTGTCATCGTCATAATCGTCATCATAATCATCATCATAATCATCATCATAATCATCATCATAATCATCATCATAATCATCATCATAATCATCATCATTATCATCATCAAAATCATCATCATAATCATCATCATAATCATCATCATAGTCATCATCATAATCATCATCATAATCATCATCATAATCATCATCATAATCGTCTTCATTGTCATCGTCATAAACGTCATCATAATCATCATCATGATCATCATCATAATCATCATCATAATCATCATCATAACCGTCATCGTAATCATCATCATAATCATCATCATAATCATCATCATAATCATCATCATAATCATCATCATAGTCATCATCATAATAGTCATCATAATCGTCATCATTATAGTCATCATAATCATCAGCATGATCATCATCATAATCATCATCATTATCATCATCCAAATCATCATCATAATCATCATCATAATCATCATCATAGTCATCATCATAATCATCATCATAATCATCATCATAATCGTCATCATAATCATCATCAGAATCATCATCATAATCATGAGCATAATCATCATCATAATCGTCATCATAATCATCATCATAATAGTCATCATAATCGTCATCATAATCGTCATCATTATAGTCATCATAATCATCATCATGATCATCATCATAATCATCATCATAATCATCATCATAATCATCATCATAATCATCATCATAATCATCATCATAATCATCATCATAATCATCATCATTATCATCATCAAAATCATCATCATAATCATCATCATAATCATCATCATAGTCATCATCATAATCATCATCATAATCATCATCATAATCATCATCATAATCGTCTTCATTGTCATCGTCATAATCGTCATCATAATCATCATCATGATCATCATCATAATCATCATCATAATCATCATCATAACCGTCATCGTAATCATCATCATAATCATCATCATAATCATCATCATAATCATCATCATTATCATCATCAAAATCATCATCATAATCATCATCATAATCATCATCATAGTCATCATCATAATCATCATCATAATCATCATCATAATCATCATCATAATCGTCTTCATTGTCATCGTCATAAACGTCATCATAATCATCATCATGATCATCATCATAATCATCATCATAATCATCATCATAACCGTCATCGTAATCATCATCATAATCATCATCATAATCATCATCATAATCATCATCATAATCATCATCATAGTCATCATCATAATAGTCATCATAATCGTCATCATTATAGTCATCATAATCATCAGCATGATCATCATCATAATCATCATCATTATCATCATCCAAATCATCATCATAATCATCATCATAATCATCATCATAGTCATCATCATAATCATCATCATAATCATCATCATAATCGTCATCATAATCATCATCAGAATCATCATCATAATCATGAGCATAATCATCATCATAATCGTCATCATAATCATCATCATAATAGTCATCATAATCGTCATCATAATCGTCATCATTATAGTCATCATAATCATCATCATGATCATCATCATAATCATCATCATAATCATCATCATAATCATCATCATAATCATCATCATAATCATCATCATAATCATCATCATAATCATCATCATTATCATCATCAAAATCATCATCATAATCATCATCATAATCATCATCATAGTCATCATCATAATCATCATCATAATCATCATCATAATCATCATCATAATCGTCTTCATTGTCATCGTCATAATCGTCATCATAATCATCATCATGATCATCATCATAATCATCATCATAATCATCATCATAACCGTCATCGTAATCATCATCATAATCATCATCATAATCATCATCATAATCATCATCATAATCATCATCATAGTCATCATCATAATAGTCATCATAATCGTCATCATTATAGTCATCATAATCATCAGCATGATCATCATCATAATCATCATCAAAATCATCATCATAATCGTCATCATAATCGTCATCATTATAGTCATCATAATCATCAGCATGATCATCATCATAATCATCATCATAATCATCATCATGATCATCATCATAATCATCATCATAATCATCATCATAATCATCATCATAATCATCATCATAATCATCATCATAATCATCATCATAATCATCATCATTATCATCATCAAAATCATCATCATAATCATCATCATAATCATCATCATAGTCATCATCATAATCATCATCATAATCATCATCATAATCATCATCATAATCGTCTTCATTGTCATCGTCATAACCGTCATCATAATCATCATCATGATCATCATCATAATCATCATCATAATCATCATCATAACCGTCATCGTAATCATCATCATAATCATCATCATAATCATCATCATAATCATCATCATAATCATCATCATAGTCATCATCATAATAGTCATCATAATCGTCATCATTATAGTCATCATAATCATCAGCATGATCATCATCATAATCATCATCATTATCATCATCAAAATCATCATCATAGTCATCAACATAATCATCATCATAGTCATCATCATAATCATCATCATAATCATCATCATAATCGTCATCATAATCATCATCAGAATCATCATCATAATCATGAGCATTATCATCATCATAATCGTCATCATAATCATCATCATAATAGTCATCATAATCGTCATCATAATCGTCATCATTATAGTCATCATAATCATCATCATGATCATCATCATAATCATCATCATAATCATCATCATAATCATCATCATAATCATCATCATAATCATGATCATAATCATCATCAAAATCATCATCTTAATCATCATCATAATCGTCATCATAATCATCATCATAATCATCATCATAATCGTCATCATAATCGTCATCATTATAGTCATCATAATCATCAGCATGATCATCATCATAATCATCATCATAATCATCATCATGATCATCATCATAATCATCATCATAATCACCATCATAACCGTCATCGTAATCATCATCATAACCGTCATCGTAATCATCATCAGAATCATCATCATAATCGTCATCATAATCATCATCATAATCATCATCATAATCATCATCATAATCATCATCATAATCATCATCATAATCGTCTTCATTGTCATCGTCATAAACGTCATCATAATCATCATCATGATCATCATCATAATCATCATCATAATCATCATCATAACCGTCATCGTAATCATCATCATAATCATCATCATAATCATCATCATAATCATCATCATAATCATCATCATAGTCATCATCATAATAGTCATCATAATCGTCATCATTATAGTCATCATAATCATCAGCATGATCATCATCATAATCATCATCATTATCATCATCCAAATCATCATCATAATCATCATCATAATCATCATCATAGTCATCATCATAATCATCATCATAATCATCATCATAATCGTCATCATAATCATCATCAGAATCATCATCATAATCATGAGCATAATCATCATCATAATCGTCATCATAATCATCATCATAATAGTCATCATAATCGTCATCATAATCGTCATCATTATAGTCATCATAATCATCATCATGATCATCATCATAATCATCATCATAATCATCATCATAATCATCATCATAATCATCATCATAATCATCATCATAATCATCATCATAATCATCATCATTATCATCATCAAAATCATCATCATAATCATCATCATAATCATCATCATAGTCATCATCATAATCATCATCATAATCATCATCATAATCATCATCATAATCGTCTTCATTGTCATCGTCATAATCGTCATCATAATCATCATCATGATCATCATCATAATCATCATCATAATCATCATCATAACCGTCATCGTAATCATCATCATAATCATCATCATAATCATCATCATAATCATCATCATAGTCATCATCATAATAGTCATCATAATCGTCATCATTATAGTCATCATAATCATCAGCATGATCATCATCATAATCATCATCAAAATCATCATCATAATCGTCATCATAATCGTCATCATTATAGTCATCATAATCATCAGCATGATCATCATCATAATCATCATCATAATCATCATCATGATCATCATCATAATCATCATCATAATCATCATCATAATCATCATCATAATCATCATCATAATCATCATCATAATCATCATCATAATCATCATCATTATCATCATCAAAATCATCATCATAATCATCATCATAATCATCATCATAGTCATCATCATAATCATCATCATAATCATCATCATAATCATCATCATAATCGTCTTCATTGTCATCGTCATAACCGTCATCATAATCATCATCATGATCATCATCATAATCATCATCATAATCATCATCATAACCGTCATCGTAATCATCATCATAATCATCATCATAATCATCATCATAATCATCATCATAATCATCATCATAGTCATCATCATAATAGTCATCATAATCGTCATCATTATAGTCATCATAATCATCAGCATGATCATCATCATAATCATCATCATTATCATCATCAAAATCATCATCATAATCATCAACATAATCATCATCATAGTCATCATCATAATCATCATCATAATCATCATCATAATCGTCATCATAATCATCATCAGAATCATCATCATAATCATGAGCATAATCATCATCATAATCGTCATCATAATCATCATCATAATAGTCATCATAATCGTCATCATAATCGTCATCATTATAGTCATCATAATCATCATCATGATCATCATCATAATCATCATCATAATCATCATCATAATCATCATCATAATCATCATCATAATCATGATCATAATCATCATCAAAATCATCATCTTAATCATCATCATAATCGTCATCATAATCATCATCATAATCATCATCATAACCGTCATCGTAATCATCATCAGAATCATCATCATAATCGTCATCATAATCATCATCATAATCATCATCATAATCATCATCATAATCATCATCATAATCATCATCATAATCATCATCATTATCATCATCAAAATCATCATCATAATCATCATCATAATCATCATCATAGTCATCATCATAATCATCATCATAATCATCATCATAATCATCATCATAATCGTCTTCATTGTCATCGTCATAATCGTCATCATAATCATAATCATGATCATCATCATAATCATCATCATAATCATCATCATAACCGTCATCGTAATCATCATCATAATCATCATCATAATCATCATCATAATCATCATCATAATCATCATCATAGTCATCATCATAATAGTCATCATAATCGTCATCATTATAGTCATCATAATCATCAGCATGATCATCATCATAATCATCATCAAAATCATCATCATAATCGTCATCATAATCGTCATCATTATAGTCATCATAATCATCAGCATGATCATCATCATAATCATCATCATAATCATCATCATGATCATCATCATAATCACCATCATAACCGTCATCGTAATCATCATCATAATCATCATCATAATCATCATCATAATCATGAGCATAATCATCATCATACTCGTCATCATAATCATCATCATAGTCATCATCATAATAGTCATCATAATCGTCATCATAATCGTCATCATAATCATCATCATAGTCATCATCATAATAGTCATCATAATCGTCATCATTATAGTCATCATAATCATCAGCATGATCATCATCATAATCATCATCAAAATCATCATCATAATCGTCATCATAATCATCATCATAATCATCATCATAATCATCATCATAATCATCATCATAATCATCGTTATAATTCATCATCATAATCATCATCATAATCATCATCATAATCATCATCAAAATTATCATCATAATCATCATCATAATCGTCATCATAATCATCATCAGAATCATCATCAAAATCATGAGCATAATCATCATCATAATCGTCATCATAATCATCATCATAATAGTCATCATAATCGTCATCATAATCGTCATCATTATAGTCATCATAATCATCATCATGATCATCATCATAATCATCATCATAATCATCATCATAATCATCATCATAATCATCATCATAATCATGATCATAATCATCATCAAAATCATCATCATAATCATCATCATAATCGTCATCATAATCATCATCATAATCATCATCATAACCGTCATCGTAATCATCATCAGAATCATAATCATAATCGTCATCATAATCATCATCATAATCATCATCATAATCATCATCATAATCATCATCATAATCATCATCATAATCATCATCATTATCATCATCAAAATCATCATCATAATCATCATCATAATCATCATCATAGTCATCATCATAATCATCATCATAATCATCATCATAATCATCATCATAATCGTCTTCATTGTCATCGTCATAATCGTCATCATAATCATTATAATAGTCATCATAATCGTCATCATTATAGTCATCATAATCATCATCATGATCATCATCATAATCATCATCATAATCATCATCATAATCATCATCATGATCATCATCATAATCATCATCATAATCATCATCATAACCGTCATCGTAATCATCATCATAATCATCATCATAATCATCATCATAATCATCATCATAATCATCATCATAGTCATCATCATAATAGTCATCATAATCGTCATCATTATAGTCATCATAATCATCAGCATGATCATCATCATAATCATCATCAAAATCATCATCATAATCGTCATCATAATCGTCATCATTATAGTCATCATAATCGTCATCATAATCGTCATCATAATCATCATCATAGTCATCATCATAATAGTCATCATAATCGTCATCATTATAGTCATCATAATCATCATCATAATCATCATCATTATCATCATCAAAATCATCATCATAATCATCATCATAATCATCATCATAGTCATCATCATAATCATCATCATAATCATCATCATAATCATCATCATAATCGTCTTCATTGTCATCGTCATAATCGTCATCATAATCATCATCATAATCATCATCATAATCATCATCATAATCATCATCATAATCATCATCATAATCATCATCATTATCATCATCAAAATCATCATCATAATCATCATCATAATCATCATCATAGTCATCATCATAATCATCATCATAATCATCATCATAATCATCATCATAATCGTCTTCATTGTCATCGTCATAAACGTCATCATAATCATCATCATGATCATCATCATAATCATCATCATAATCATCATCATAACCGTCATCGTAATCATCATCATAATCATCATCATAATCATCATCATAATCATCATCATAATCATCATCATAGTCATCATCATAATAGTCATCATAATCGTCATCATTATAGTCATCATAATCATCAGCATGATCATCATCATAATCATCATCATTATCATCATCCAAATCATCATCATAATCATCATCATAATCATCATCATAGTCATCATCATAATCATCATCATAATCATCATCATAATCGTCATCATAATCATCATCAGAATCATCATCATAATCATGAGCATAATCATCATCATAATCGTCATCATAATCATCATCATAATAGTCATCATAATCGTCATCATAATCGTCATCATTATAGTCATCATAATCATCATCATGATCATCATCATAATCATCATCATAATCATCATCATAATCATCATCATAATCATCATCATAATCATCATCATAATCATCATCATAATCATCATCATTATCATCATCAAAATCATCATCATAATCATCATCATAATCATCATCATAGTCATCATCATAATCATCATCATAATCATCATCATAATCATCATCATAATCGTCTTCATTGTCATCGTCATAATCGTCATCATAATCATCATCATGATCATCATCATAATCATCATCATAATCATCATCATAACCGTCATCGTAATCATCATCATAATCATCATCATAATCATCATCATAATCATCATCATTATCATCATCAAAATCATCATCATAATCATCATCATAATCATCATCATAGTCATCATCATAATCATCATCATAATCATCATCATAATCATCATCATAATCGTCTTCATTGTCATCGTCATAAACGTCATCATAATCATCATCATGATCATCATCATAATCATCATCATAATCATCATCATAACCGTCATCGTAATCATCATCATAATCATCATCATAATCATCATCATAATCATCATCATAATCATCATCATAGTCATCATCATAATAGTCATCATAATCGTCATCATTATAGTCATCATAATCATCAGCATGATCATCATCATAATCATCATCATTATCATCATCCAAATCATCATCATAATCATCATCATAATCATCATCATAGTCATCATCATAATCATCATCATAATCATCATCATAATCGTCATCATAATCATCATCAGAATCATCATCATAATCATGAGCATAATCATCATCATAATCGTCATCATAATCATCATCATAATAGTCATCATAATCGTCATCATAATCGTCATCATTATAGTCATCATAATCATCATCATGATCATCATCATAATCATCATCATAATCATCATCATAATCATCATCATAATCATCATCATAATCATCATCATAATCATCATCATAATCATCATCATTATCATCATCAAAATCATCATCATAATCATCATCATAATCATCATCATAGTCATCATCATAATCATCATCATAATCATCATCATAATCATCATCATAATCGTCTTCATTGTCATCGTCATAATCGTCATCATAATCATCATCATGATCATCATCATAATCATCATCATAATCATCATCATAACCGTCATCGTAATCATCATCATAATCATCATCATAATCATCATCATAATCATCATCATAATCATCATCATAGTCATCATCATAATAGTCATCATAATCGTCATCATTATAGTCATCATAATCATCAGCATGATCATCATCATAATCATCATCAAAATCATCATCATAATCGTCATCATAATCGTCATCATTATAGTCATCATAATCATCAGCATGATCATCATCATAATCATCATCATAATCATCATCATGATCATCATCATAATCATCATCATAATCATCATCATAATCATCATCATAATCATCATCATAATCATCATCATAATCATCATCATAATCATCATCATTATCATCATCAAAATCATCATCATAATCATCATCATAATCATCATCATAGTCATCATCATAATCATCATCATAATCATCATCATAATCATCATCATAATCGTCTTCATTGTCATCGTCATAACCGTCATCATAATCATCATCATGATCATCATCATAATCATCATCATAATCATCATCATAACCGTCATCGTAATCATCATCATAATCATCATCATAATCATCATCATAATCATCATCATAATCATCATCATAGTCATCATCATAATAGTCATCATAATCGTCATCATTATAGTCATCATAATCATCAGCATGATCATCATCATAATCATCATCATTATCATCATCAAAATCATCATCATAATCATCAACATAATCATCATCATAGTCATCATCATAATCATCATCATAATCATCATCATAATCGTCATCATAATCATCATCAGAATCATCATCATAATCATGAGCATTATCATCATCATAATCGTCATCATAATCATCATCATAATAGTCATCATAATCGTCATCATAATCGTCATCATTATAGTCATCATAATCATCATCATGATCATCATCATAATCATCATCATAATCATCATCATAATCATCATCATAATCATCATCATAATCATGATCATAATCATCATCAAAATCATCATCTTAATCATCATCATAATCGTCATCATAATCATCATCATAATCATCATCATAACCGTCATCGTAATCATCATCAGAATCATCATCATAATCGTCATCATAATCATCATCATAATCATCATCATAATCATCATCATAATCATCATCATAATCATCATCATAATCATCATCATTATCATCATCAAAATCATCATCATAATCATCATCATAATCATCATCATAGTCATCATCATAATCATCATCATAATCATCATCATAATCATCATCATAATCGTCTTCATTGTCATCGTCATAATCGTCATCATAATCATAATCATGATCATCATCATAATCATCATCATAATCATCATCATAACCGTCATCGTAATCATCATCATAATCATCATCATAATCATCATCATAATCATCATCATAATCATCATCATAGTCATCATCATAATAGTCATCATAATCGTCATCATTATAGTCATCATAATCATCAGCATGATCATCATCATAATCATCATCAAAATCATCATCATAATCGTCATCATAATCGTCATCATTATAGTCATCATAATCATCAGCATGATCATCATCATAATCATCATCATAATCATCATCATGATCATCATCATAATCACCATCATAACCGTCATCGTAATCATCATCATAATCATCATCATAATCATCATCATAATCATGAGCATAATCATCATCATACTCGTCATCATAATCATCATCATAGTCATCATCATAATAGTCATCATAATCATCATCATAATCGTCATCATTATAGTCATCATAATCGTCATCATAATCGTCATCATAATCATCATCATAGTCATCATCATAATAGTCATCATAATCGTCATCATTATAGTCATCATAATCATCAGCATGATCATCATCATAATCATCATCAAAATCATCATCATAATCGTCATCATAATCATCATCATAATCATCATCATAATCATCATCATAATCATCATCATAATCATCGTTATAATTCATCATCATAATCATCATCATAATCATCATCATAATCATCATCAAAATTATCATCATAATCATCATCATAATCGTCATCATAATCATCATCAGAATCATCATCATAATCATGAGCATAATCATCATCATAATCGTCATCATAATCATCATCATAATAGTCATCATAATCGTCATCATAATCGTCATCATTATAGTCATCATAATCATCATCATGATCATCATCATAATCATCATCATAATCATCATCATAATCATCATCATAATCATCATCATAATCATGATCATAATCATCATCAAAATCATCATCATAATCATCATCATAATCGTCATCATAATCATCATCATAATCATCATCATAACCGTCATCGTAATCATCATCAGAATCATCATCATAATCGTCATCATAATCATCATCATAATCATCATCATAATCATCATCATAATCATCATCATAATCATCATCATAATCATCATCATTATCATCATCAAAATCATCATCATAATCATCATCATAATCATCATCATAGTCATCATCATAATCATCATCATAATCATCATCATAATCATCATCATAATCGTCTTCATTGTCATCGTCATAATCGTCATCATAATCATTATAATAGTCATCATAATCGTCATCATTATAGTCATCATAATCATCATCATGATCATCATCATAATCATCATCATAATCATCATCATAATCATCATCATGATCATCATCATAATCATCATCATAATCATCATCATAACCGTCATCGTAATCATCATCATAATCATCATCATAATCATCATCATAATCATCATCATAATCATCATCATAGTCATCATCATAATAGTCATCATAATCGTCATCATTATAGTCATCATAATCATCAGCATGATCATCATCATAATCATCATCAAAATCATCATCATAATCGTCATCATAATCGTCATCATTATAGTCATCATAATCGTCATCATAATCGTCATCATAATCATCATCATAGTCATCATCATAATAGTCATCATAATCGTCATCATTATAGTCATCATAATCATCAGCATGATCATCATCATAATCATCATCAAAATCATCATCATAATCGTCATCATAATCGTCATCATAATCATCATCATAATCATCATCATAATCATCATCATAATCATCGTTATAATTCATCATCATAATCATCATCATAATCATCATCATAACCGTCATCGTAATCATCATCAGAATCATCATCATAATCGTCATCATAATCATCATCATAATCATCATCATAATCATCATCAGAATCATCATCATAATCATGAGCATAATCATCATCATAATCATCATCATAATCATCATCATAATCATCATCATAATCATCATCAAAATCATCATCATAATCATGAGCATAATCATCATCATAATCGTCATCATAATCATCATCAAGATCATCATCATAATCATGAGCATAATCATCATCATAATCATCATCATAATCATCATCATAATCATCATCATAACCGTCATCGTAATCATCATCATAATCATCATTATAATCATCATCATAATCATCATCATAATCATCATCATAATTATCATCATAATCATCATCATAATCATCATCATAACCGTCATCGTAATTATCATCAGAATCATTATCATAATCGTCATCATAATCATCATCATAATCATCATCATAATCATCATCATAATCATCATCATAATCATCATCAGAATCATCATCATAATCATCAGCATAATCATCATCATAATCATCATCATAATCATCATTATAATCATCATCATAATCATCATCATAATCATCATCATAATTATCATCATAATCATCATCATAATCATCATCAAAATCATCATCATAATCATGAGCATAATCATCATCATAATCGTCATCATAATCATCATCATAATAGTCATCATAATCGTCATCATAATCGTCATCATTATAGTCATCATAATCATCATCATGATCATCATCATAATCATCATCATAATCATCATCATAATCATCATCATAATCATCATCATAATCATCATCATAATCATCATCATAATCATCATCATTATCATCATCAAAATCATCATCATAATCATCATCATAATCATCATCATAGTCATCATCATAATCATCATCATAATCATCATCATAATCATCATCATAATCGTCTTCATTGTCATCGTCATAATCGTCATCATAATCATCATCATGATCATCATCATAATCATCATCATAATCATCATCATAACCGTCATCGTAATCATCATCATAATCATCATCATAATCATCATCATAATCATCATCATAATCATCATCATAGTCATCATCATAATAGTCATCATAATCGTCATCATTATAGTCATCATAATCATCAGCATGATCATCATCATAATCATCATCAAAATCATCATCAAAATCATCATCATAATCGTCATCATAATCGTCATCATTATAGTCATCATAATCATCAGCATGATCATCATCATAATCATGAGCATAATCATCATCATAATCATCATCATAATCATCATCATAATCATCATCATAATCATCATCAAAATCATCATCATAATCATGAGCATAATCATCATCATAATCGTCATCATAATCATCATCAAGATCATCATCATAATCATGAGCATAATCATCATCACAATCGTCATCATAATCATCATCACAATCATCATCAGAATCATCATCATAATCGTCATCATAATCATCATCATAATCATCATCATAATCATCATCATAATCATCATCATAATCATCATCATAATCATCATCATAATCATCATCATAACCGTCATCGTAATTATCATCAGAATCATTATCATAATCGTCATCATAATCATCATCATAATCATCATCATAATCATCATCATAATTATCATCATAATCATCATCATAATCATCAAAATCATCATCATAATCATGAGCATAATCATCATCATAATCGTCATCATAATCATCATCATAGTCATCATCATAATAGTCATCATAATCATCATCATAATCGTCATCATTATAGTCATCATAATCGTCATCATAATCATCATCATAGTCATCATCATAATAGTCATCATAATCGTCATCATTATAGTCATCATAATCATCAGCATGATCATCATCATAATCATCATCATAATCATCATCAGAATCATCATCATAATCGTCATCATAATCATCATCATAGTAGTCATTATAATCGTCATCATAATCGTCATCATTATAGTCATCATAATCGTCGTCATAATCATCATCATAGTCATCATCATAATAGTCATCATAATCGTCATCATTATAGTCATCATAATCATCATCATGATCTACATCATAATCATCATAATAGTCATCATAATCGTCATCATTATAGTCATCATAATCATCATGATAATCATCATCATAGTCATCATCATAATCATCATCATAGTCATCATCATAATCATCATCATAATCATCACCATAATCATCATCATAGTCATCATCATAATCATCATCAAAATTATCATCATAATCATCATCATAATCGTCATCATTATAGTCATCATAATCATCATGATAATCATCATCATAATCATCGTTATAATTCATCATCATAATCATCATCATAATCATCATCATAACCGTCATCGTAATCATCATCAGAATCATCATCATAATCATGAGCATAATCATCATCATAATCATCATCATAATCATCATCATAATCATCATCATAATCATCATCAAAATCATCATCATAATCATGAGCATAATCATCATCATAATCGTCATCATAATCATCATCAAGATCATCATCATAATCATGAGCATAATCATCATCACAATCGTCATCATAATCATCATCACAATCATCATCAGAATCATCATCATAATCGTCATCATAATCATCATCATAATCATCATCATAATCATCATCATAATCATCATCAGAATCATCATCATAATCATCAGCATAATCATCATCATAATCATCATCATAATCATCATCATAATCATCATCATAACCGTCATCGTAATCATCATCATAATCATCATCATAATCATCATCATAATCATCATCATAATCATCATCATAATCATCATCATAATTATCATCATAATCATCATCATAATCATCATCAAAATCATCATCATAATCATGAGCATAATCATCATCATAATCGTCATCATAATCATCATCATAGTCATCATCATAATAGTCATCATAATCATCATCATAATCGTCATCATAATCATCATCATAATCATGATCATAATCATCATCAAAATCATCATCATAATCATCATCATAATCGTCATCATAATCATCATCATAATCATCATCATAACCGTCATCGTAATCATCATCAGAATCATCATCATAACCGTCATCGTAATCATCATCATAATCATCATCATAACCGTCATCGTAATCATCATCAGAATCATCATCATAATCGTCATCATAATCATCATCATAATCATCATCATAATCATCATCATAATCATCATCATAATCATCATCATAATCATCATCATTATCATCATCAAAATCATCATCATAATCATCATCATAATCGTCTTCATTGTCATCGTCATAATCGTCATCATAATCATTATAATAGTCATCATAATCGTCATCATTATAGTCATCATAATCATCATCATAATCATCATCATAATTATCATCATAATCATCATCATAATCATCATCAAAATCATCATCATAATCATGAGCATAATCATCATCATAATCGTCATCATAATCATCATCATAGTCATCATCATAATAGTCATCATAATCATCATCATAATCGTCATCATTATAGTCATCATAATCGTCATCATAATCATCATCATAGTCATCATCATAATAGTCATCATAATCGTCATCATTATAGTCATCATAATCATCAGCATGATCATCATCATAATCATCATCATAATCATCATCAGAATCATCATCATAATCGTCATCATAATCATCATCATAGTAGTCATTATAATCGTCATCATAATCGTCATCATTATAGTCATCATAATCGTCGTCATAATCATCATCATAGTCATCATCATAATAGTCATCATAATCGTCATCATTATAGTCATCATAATCATCATCATGATCTACATCATAATCATCATAATAGTCATCATAATCGTCATCATTATAGTCATCATAATCATCATGATAATCATCATCATAGTCATCATCATAATCATCATCATAGTCATCATCATAATCATCATCATAATCATCACCATAATCATCATCATAGTCATCATCATAATCATCATCAAAATTATCATCATAATCATCATCATAATCGTCATCATTATAGTCATCATAATCATCATGATAATCATCATCATAATCATCGTTATAATTCATCATCATAATCATCATCATAATCATCATCATAACCGTCATCGTAATCATCATCAGAATCATCATCATAATCGTCATCATAATCATCATCATAATCATCATCATAATCATCATCATAATCATCATCATAATCATCATCATAATCATCATCATAGTCATCATCATAATAGTCATCATAATCGTCATCATTATAGTCATCATAATCATCAGCATGATCATCATCATAATCATCATCATAATCATCATCAGAATCATCATCATAATCGTCATCATAATCATCATCATAGTAGTCATTATAATCGTCATCATAATAGTCATCATTGTAGTCATCATAATCGTCGTCATAATCATCATCATAGTCATCATCATAATAGTCATCATTATAGTCATCATAATCATCATCATGATCATCATCATAATCATCATCATGATCATCATCATAATCATCATCATAATCATCATCATAATCATAATCATAACCGTCATCGTAATCATCATCATAATCATCATCATAATCATCAGCATGATCATCATCATAATCATCATCAAAATCATCATCATAATCGTCATCATAATCGTCATCATTATAGTCATCATAATCATCAGCATGATCATCATCATAATCATCATCATAATCATCATCATGATCATCATCATAATCATCATCATAATCATCATCATAACCGTCATCGTAATCATCATCATAATCATCATCATAATCATGAGCATAATCATCATCATAATCGTCATCATAATCATCATCATAGTCATCATCATAATAGTCATCATAATCATCATCATAATCGTCATCATTATAGTCATCATAATCGTCATCATAATCGTCATCATAATCATCATCATAGTCATCATCATAATAGTCATCATAATCGTCATCATTATAGTCATCATAATCATCAGCATGATCATCATCATAATCATCATCAAAATCATCATCATAATCGTTATCATAATCGTCATCATAATCATCATCATAATCATCATCATAATCATCATCATAATCATCGTTATAATTCATCATCATAATCATCATCATAATCATCATCATAACCGTCATCGTAATCATCATCAGAATCATCATCATAATCGTCATCATAATCATCATCATAATCATCATCATAATCATCATCAGAATCATCATCATAATCATGAGCATAATCATCATCATAATCATCATCATAATCATCATCATAATCATCATCATAATCATCATCAAAATCATCATCATAATCATGAGCATAATCATCATCATAATCGTCATCATAATCATCATCAAGATCATCATCATAATCATGAGCATAATCATCATCACAATCGTCATCATAATCATCATCACAATCATCATCAGAATCATCATCATAATCGTCATCATAATCATCATCATAATCATCATCATAATCATCATCATAATCATCATCAGAATCATCATCATAATCATCAGCATAATCATCATCATAATCATCATCATAATCATCATCATAATCATCATCATAACCGTCATCGTAATCATCATCATAATCATCATCATAATCATCATCATAATCATCATCATAATCATCATCATAATCATCATCATAATTATCATCATAATCATCATCATAATCATCATCAAAATCATCATCATAATCATGAGCATAATCATCATCATAATCGTCATCATAATCATCATCATAGTCATCATCATAATAGTCATCATAATCATCATCATAATCGTCATCATAATCATCATCATAATCATGATCATAATCATCATCAAAATCATCATCATAATCATCATCATAATCGTCATCATAATCATCATCATAATCATCATCATAACCGTCATCGTAATCATCATCAGAATCATCATCATAACCGTCATCGTAATCATCATCATAATCATCATCATAACCGTCATCGTAATCATCATCAGAATCATCATCATAATCGTCATCATAATCATCATCATAATCATCATCATAATCATCATCATAATCATCATCATAATCATCATCATAATCATCATCATTATCATCATCAAAATCATCATCATAATCATCATCATAATCGTCTTCATTGTCATCGTCATAATCGTCATCATAATCATTATAATAGTCATCATAATCGTCATCATTATAGTCATCATAATCATCATCATAATCATCATCATAATTATCATCATAATCATCATCATAATCATCATCAAAATCATCATCATAATCATGAGCATAATCATCATCATAATCGTCATGATAATCATCATCATAGTCATCATCATAATAGTCATCATAATCATCATCATAATCGTCATCATTATAGTCATCATAATCGTCATCATAATCATCATCATAGTCATCATCATAATAGTCATCATAATCGTCATCATTATAGTCATCATAATCATCAGCATGATCATCATCATAATCATCATCATAATCATCATCAGAATCATCATCATAATCGTCATCATAATCATCATCATAGTAGTCATTATAATCGTCATCATAATCGTCATCATTATAGTCATCATAATCGTCGTCATAATCATCATCATAGTCATCATCATAATAGTCATCATAATCGTCATCATTATAGTCATCATAATCATCATCATGATCTACATCATAATCATCATAATAGTCATCATAATCGTCATCATTATAGTCATCATAATCATCATGATAATCATCATCATAGTCATCATCATAATCATCATCATAGTCATCATCATAATCATCATCATAATCATCACCATAATCATCATCATAGTCATCATCATAATCATCATCAAAATTATCATCATAATCATCATCATAATCGTCATCATTATAGTCATCATAATCATCATGATAATCATCATCATAATCATCGTTATAATTCATCATCATAATCATCATCATAATCATCATCATAACCGTCATCGTAATCATCATCAGAATCATCATCATAATCGTCATCATAATCATCATCATAATCATCATCATAATCATCATCATAATCATCATCATAATCATCATCATAATCATCATCATAGTCATCATCATAATAGTCATCATAATCGTCATCATTATAGTCATCATAATCATCAGCATGATCATCATCATAATCATCATCATAATCATCATCAGAATCATCATCATAATCGTCATCATAATCATCATCATAGTAGTCATTATAATCGTCATCATAATAGTCATCATTGTAGTCATCATAATCGTCGTCATAATCATCATCATAGTCATCATCATAATAGTCATCATTATAGTCATCATAATCATCATCATGATCATCATCATAATCATCATCATGATCATCATCATAATCATCATCATAATCATCATCATAATCATAATCATAACCGTCATCGTAATCATCATCATAATCATCATCATAATCATCAGCATGATCATCATCATAATCATCATCAAAATCATCATCATAATCGTCATCATAATCGTCATCATTATAGTCATCATAATCATCAGCATGATCATCATCATAATCATCATCATAATCATCATCATGATCATCATCATAATCATCATCATAATCATCATCATAACCGTCATCGTAATCATCATCATAATCATCATCATAATCATGAGCATAATCATCATCATAATCGTCATCATAATCATCATCATAGTCATCATCATAATAGTCATCATAATCATCATCATAATCGTCATCATTATAGTCATCATAATCGTCATCATAATCGTCATCATAATCATCATCATAGTCATCATCATAATAGTCATCATAATCGTCATCATTATAGTCATCATAATCATCAGCATGATCATCATCATAATCATCATCAAAATCATCATCATAATCGTTATCATAATCGTCATCATAATCATCATCATAATCATCATCATAATCATCATCATAATCATCGTTATAATTCATCATCATAATCATCATCATAATCATCATCATAACCGTCATCGTAATCATCATCAGAATCATCATCATAATCGTCATCATAATCATCATCATAATCATCATCATAATCATCATCAGAATCATCATCATAATCATGAGCATAATCATCATCATAATCATCATCATAATCATCATCATAATCATCATCATAATCATCATCAAAATCATCATCATAATCATGAGCATAATCATCATCATAATCGTCATCATAATCATCATCAAGATCATCATCATAATCATGAGCATAATCATCATCATAATCATCATCATAATCATCATCATAATCATCATCATAACCGTCATCGTAATCATCATCATAATCATCATTATAATCATCATCATAATCATCATCATAATCATCATCATAATTATCATCATAATCATCATCATAATCATCATCATAACCGTCATCGTAATTATCATCAGAATCATTATCATAATCGTCATCATAATCATCATCATAATCATCATCATAATCATCATCATAATCATCATCATAATCATCATCATAATCATCATCAGAATCATCATCATAATCATCAGCATAATCATCATCATAATCATCATCATAATCATCATCATAATCATCATCATCACCGTCATCGTAATCATCATCATAATCATCATTATAATCATCATCATAATCATCATCATAATCATCATCATAATTATCATCATAATCATCATCATAATCATCATCAAAATCATCATCATAATCATGAGCATAATCATCATCATAATCGTCATCATAATCATCATCATAGTCATCATCATAATAGTCATCATAATCATCATCATAATCGTCATCATTATAGTCATCATAATCGTCATCATAATCATCATCATAGTCATCATCATAATAGTCATCATAATCGTCATCATTATAGTCATCATAATCATCAGCATGATCATCATCATAATCATCATCATAATCATCATCAGAATCATCATCATAATCGTCATCATAATCATCATCATAGTAGTCATTATAATCGTCATCATAATAGTCATCATTGTAGTCATCATAATCGTCGTCATAATCATCATCATAATCATCATCATAACCGTCATCGTAATCATCATCATAATCATCATCATAATCATGAGCATAATCATCATCATAATCGTCATCATAATCATCATCATAGTCATCATCATAATAGTCATCATAATCATCATCATAATCGTCATCATTATAGTCATCATAATCGTCATCATAATCGTCATCATAATCATCATCATAGTCATCATCATAATAGTCATCATAATCGTCATCATTATAGTCATCATAATCATCAGCATGATCATCATCATAATCATCATCAAAATCATCATCATAATCGTTATCATAATCGTCATCATAATCATCATCATAATCATCATCATAATCATCATCATAATCATCGTTATAATTCATCATCATAATCATCATCATAATCATCATCATAACCGTCATCGTAATCATCATGTGAATCATCATCATAATCGTCATCATAATTATCATCATAATCATCATCATAATCATCATCAGAATCATCATCATAATCATGAGCATAATCATCATCATAATCATCATCATAATCATCATCATAATCATCATCATAATCATCATCAAAATCATCATCATAATCATGAGCATAATCATCATCATAATCGTCATCATAATCATCATCAAGATCATCATCATAATCATGAGCATAATCATCATCACAATCGTCATCACAATCATCATCACAATCATCATCAGAATCATCATCATGATCGTCATCATAATCATCATCATAATCATCATCATAATCATCATCATAATCATCATCATAACCGTCATCGTAATCATCATCAGAATCATTATCATAATCGTCATCATAATCATCACCATAATCATCATCATAATCATCATCATAATCATCATCATAATCATCATTAGAATCATCATCATAATCATGAGCATAATCATCATCATAATCATCATCATAATCATCATAATAATCATCATCATAACCGTCATCGTAATCATCATCATAATCATCATCATAATCATCATCATAATCATCATCATAATCATCATCATAATCATCATCATAATCGTCATCATAATCATCATCATAATAGTCATCATAATCATCATCATAATCGTCATCATTATAGTCATCATAATCGTCATCATAATCGTCATCATAATCATCATCATAGTCATCATCATAATAGTCATCATAATCGTCATCATTATAGTCATCATAATCATCAGCATGATCATCATCATAATCATCATCAAAATCATCATCATAATCGTCATCATAATCGTCATCATTATAGTCATCATAATCGTCGTCATAATCATCATCATAGTCATCATCATAATAGTCATCATAATCGTCATCATTATAGTCATCATAATCATCATCATGATCATCATCATAATCATCATCATAATCATCATCATGATCATCATCATAATCATCATCATAATCATCATCATAATCATAATCATAACCGTCATCATAATCATCACCATAATCATCATCATAGTCATCATCATAATCATCATCAAAATTATCATCATAATCATCTTCATAATCGTCATCATAATCATCATCAGAATCATCATCATAATCATGAGCATAATCATCATCATAATCGTCATCATAATCATCATCATAATAGTCATCATAATCGTCATCATAATCGTCATCATTATAGTCATCATAATCATCATCATGATCATCATCATAATCATCATCATAATCATCATCATAATCATCATCATAATCATCATCATAATCATCATCATAATCATCATCATAATCATCATCAAAATCATCATCATAATCATCATCATAATCGTCATCATAATCATCATCATAATCATCATCATAACCGTCATCGTAATCATCATCAGAATCATCATCATAATCGTCATCATAATCATCATCATAATCATCATCATAATCATCATCATAATCATCGTCATAATCATCATCATAATCATCATCATTATCATCATCAAAATCATCATCATAATCATCATCATAATCATCATCATAGTCATCATCATAATCATCATCATAATCATCATCATAACCGTCATCGTAATCATCATCATAATCATCATCATAATCATCATCATAATCATCATCATAATCATCATCATAGTCATCATCATAATAGTCATCATAATCGTCATCATTATAGTCATCATAATCATCAGCATGATCATCATCATAATCATCATCAAAATCATCATCATAATCGTCATCATAATCGTCATCATTATAGTCATCATAATCATCAGCATGATCATCATCATAATCATGAGCATAATCATCATCATAATCATCATCATAATCAGCATCATAATCATCATCATAATCATCATCAAAATCATCATCATAATCATGAGCATAATCATCATCATAATCGTCATCATAATCATCATCAAGATCATCATCATAATCATGAGCATAATCATCATCACAATCGTCATCATAATCATCATCACAATCATCATCAGAATCATCATCATAATCGTCATCATAATCATCATCGTAATCATCATCATAATCATCATCATAATCATCATCATAATCATCATCATAATCATCATCATAATCATCATCATAATCATCATCATAACCGTCATCGTAATTATCATCAGAATCATTATCATAATCGTCATCATAATCATCATCATAATCATCATCATAATCATCATCATAATTATCATCATAATCATCATCATAATCATCAAAATCATCATCATAATCATGAGCATAATCATCATCATAATCGTCATCATAATCATTATCATAGTCATCATCATAATAGTCATCATAATCATCATCATAATCGTCATCATTATAGTCATCATAATCGTCATCATAATCATCATCATAGTCATCATCATAATAGTCATCATAATCGTCATCATTATAGTCATCATAATCATCAGCATGATCATCATCATAATCATCATCATAATCATCATCAGAATCATCATCATAATCGTCATCATAATCATCATCATAGTAGTCATTATAATCGTCATCATAATCGTCATCATTATAGTCATCATAATCGTCATCATTATAGTCATCATAATCATCATGATAATCATCATCATAGTCATCATCATAATCATCATCATAGTCATCATCATAATCATCATCATAATCATCACCATAATCATCATCATAGTCATCATCATAATCATCATCAAAATTATCATCATAATCATCATCATAATCGTCATCATTATAGTCATCATAATCATCATGATAATCATCATCATAATCATCGTTATAATTCATCATCATAATCATCATCATAATCATCATCATAACCGTCATCGTAATCATCATCAGAATCATCATCATAATCATGAGCATAATCATCATCATAATCATCATCATAATCATCATCATAATCATCATCATAATCATCATCAAAATCATCATCATAATCATGAGCATAATCATCATCATAATCGTCATCATAATCATCATCAAGATCATCATCATAATCATGAGCATAATCATCATCACAATCGTCATCATAATCATCATCACAATCATCATCAGAATCATCATCATAATCGTCATCATAATCATCATCATAATCATCATCATAATCATCATCATAATCATCATCATAATCATCATCATAATCATCATCATAACCGTCATCGTAATCATCATCATAATCATCATCATAATCATCATCATAATCATCATCATAATCATCATCATAATCATCATCATAATTATCATCATAATCATCATCATAATCATCATCAAAATCATCATCATAATCATGAGCATAATCATCATCATAATCGTCATCATAATCATCATCATAGTCATCATCATAATAGTCATCATAATCATCATCATAATCGTCATCATAATCATCATCATAATCATGATCATAATCATCATCAAAATCATCATCATAATCATCATCATAATCGTCATCATAATCATCATCATAATCATCATCATAACCGTCATCGTAATCATCATCAGAATCATCATCATAACCGTCATCGTAATCATCATCATAATCATCATCATAACCGTCATCGTAATCATCATCAGAATCATCATCATAATCGTCATCATAATCATCATCATGATCTACATCATAATCATCATAATAGTCATCATAATCGTCATCATTATAGTCATCATAATCATCATGATAATCATCATCATAGTCATCATCATAATCATCATCATAGTCATCATCATAATCATCATCATAATCATCACCATAATCATCATCATAGTCATCATCATAATCATCATCAAAATTATCATCATAATCATCATCATAATCGTCATCATTATAGTCATCATAATCATCATGATAATCATCATCATAATCATCGTTATAATTCATCATCATAATCATCATCATAATCATCATCATAACCGTCATCGTAATCATCATCAGAATCATCATCATAATCGTCATCATAATCATCATCATAATCATCATCATAATCATCATCATAATCATCATCATAATCATCATCATAATCATCATCATTATCATCATCAAAATCATCATCATAATCATCATCATAATCATCATCATAGTCATCATCATAATCATCATCATAATCATCATCAAAATCATCATCATAATCATGAGCATAATCATCATCATAATCGTCATCATAATCATCATCAAGATCATCATCATAATCATGAGCATAATCATCATCACAATCGTGATCATAATCATCATCACAATCATCATCAGAATCATCATCATAATCGTCATCATAATCATCATCATAATCATCATCATAATCATCATCATAATCATCATCATAATCATCATCATAATCATCATCATAACCGTCATCGTAATCATCATCAGAATCATCAGCATAATCGTCATCATAATCATCATCATAATCATCATCATAATCATCATCATAATCATCATTATAATCATGATCATAATCATCATCAAAATCATCATCATAATCATCATCATAATCATCATCATAATCATCATCAAAATCATCATCATAATCATGAGCATAATCATCATCATAATCGTCATCATAATCATCATCAAGATCATCATCATAATCATCATCATAATCATCATCATAATCATCATCATAATCATCATCATAATCATCATCATAATCATCATCATAACCGTCATCGTAATTATCATCAGAATCATTATCATAATCGTCATCATAATCATCATCATGATCATCATCATAATCATCATCATAATCATTATCATAATCATCATCATAATCATCATCATAATCATCTTCATAATCATCATCATAATCATCATCATAATCATCATCATAATCATCATCAAAATCATCATCATAATCATGAGCATAATCATCATCATAATCGTCATCATAATCATCATCATAGTTATCATCATAATAGTCATCATAATCGTGATCATTATAGTCATCATAATCGTCATCATAATCATCATTATAGTCATCATCATAATAGTCATCATGATCGTCATCGTAATCGTCATCATTACAGTCATCGTAATCGTCATCATAATCATCATCATAGTCATCATCATAATCAGCATCATAATCATCATCATAATCGTCATCATAATCATTATCATAATCATCATCATAATCATCATCATAATCATCATCATAATCATCATCATAATCATCATCATAATCATCGTTATAATTCATCATCATAATCATCATCATAATCATCATCATAACCGTCATCGTAATCATCATCAGAATCATCATCATAATCGTCATCATAATCATCATCATAATCATCATCATAATCATCATCATAATCATCATCATAATCATGATCATAATCATCATCAAAATCATCATCATAATCATCATCATAATCATCATCAAAATCATCATCATAATCATGAGCATAATCATCATCATAATCGTCATCATAATCATCATCAAGATCATCATCATAATTATGAGCATAATCATCATCACAATCGTCATCATAATCATCATCACAATCATCATCAGAATCATCATCATAATCGTCATCATAATCATCATCATAACCGTCATCGTAATCATCATCATAATCATCATCATAATCATCATCATAATCATCATCATAATCATCATCATAATTATCATCATAATCATCATCATAATCATCATCAAAATCATCATCATAATCATGAGCATAATCATCATCATAATCGTCATCATAATCATCATAATAGTCATCATAATCGTCATCATTATAGTCATCATAATCATCATGATAATCATCATCATAGTCATCATCATAATCATCATCATAGTCATCATCATAATCATCATCATAATCATCACCATAATCATCATCATAGTCATCATCATAATCGTCATCAAAATTATCATCATAATCATCATCATAATCGTCATCATTATAGTCATCATAATCATCATGATAATCATCATCATAATCATCATCATAATCATCATCATAATCATCATCATAATCATCATCATAGTCATCATCATAATAGTCATCATAATCGTCATCATTATAGTCATCATAATCATCAGCATGATCATCATCATAATCATCATCAAAATCATCATCATAATCGTCATCATAATCATCATCATAGTCATCATCATAATAGTCATCATAATCATCATCATAATCGTCATCATTATAGTCATCATAATCGTCATCATAATCGTCATCATAATCATCATCATAGTCATCATTATAATAGTCATCATAATCGTCATCATTATAGTCATCATAATCATCAGCATGATCATCATCATAATCATCATCAAAATCATCATCATAATCGTCATCATAATCGTCATCATAATCATCATCATAATCATCATCATAATCATCATCATAATCGTCTTCATGGTCATCATCATAATCGTCATCATAATCATCATTATAGTCATCATAATCGTTATCATAATCGTCATCATAATCATCATCATAATCATCATCATAATCATCATCATAATCATCATCAGAATCATCATCATAATCATGAGCATAATCATCATCATAATCATCATCATAATCATCATCAAAATCATCATCATAATCATGAGCATAATCATCATCATAATCGTCATCATAATCATCATCAAGATCATCATCATAATCATGAGCATAATCATCATCACAATCGTCATCATAATCATCATCACAATCATCATCAGAATCATCATCATAATCGTCATCATAATCATCATCATAATCATCATCATAATCATCATCAGAATCATCATCATAATCATCAGCATAATCATCATCATAATCATCATCATAATCATCATCATAATGATCATCATAATCATCATCATAATCATCATCATAATCATCATCATAATCATCATCATAATCATCATCATAATCATCTTCAAGATCATCATCATAATCATGAGCATAATCATCATCACAATCGTCATCATAATCATCATCATAATCATCATCAGAAACATCATCATAATCGTCATCATAATCATCATCATAGTAGTCATTATAATCGTCATCATAATCGTCATCATTATAGTCATCATAATCGTCGTCATAATCATCATCATAGTCATCATCATAATAGTCATCATAATCGTCATCATTATAGTCATCATAATCATCATCATGATCATCATCATAATCATCATCATAATCATCATCATGATCATCATCATAATCATCATCATAATCATCATCATAATCATAATCATAACCGTCATCGTAATCATCATCATAATCATCATCATAATCATCATCGTAATCATCATCATAATCATCATCATAATCATCATCATAATCGTCTTCATGGTCATCATCATAATCGTCATCATAATCATCATTATAGTCATCATAATCGTCATCATTATAGTCATCATAATCATCATGATAATCATCATCATAGTCATCATCATAATCATCATCATAGTCATCATCATAATCATCATCATAAACATCACCATAATCATCATCATAGTCATCATCATAATCATCATCAAAATTATCATCATAATCATCATCATAATCGTCATCATAATCATCATCAGAATCATCATCATAATCATGAGCATAATCATCATCATAATCGTCATCATAATCATCATCATAATAGTCATCATAATCGTCATCATAATCGTCATCACTATAGTCATCATAATCATCATCATGATCATCATCATAATCATCATCATAATCATCATCATTATCATCATCATAATCATCATCATAACCGTCATCGTAATCATCATCATAATCATCATCATAATCATCATCATTATCATCATCAAAATCATCATCATCATCATCATCATAATCATCATCATAATCATCATCATAACCGTCATCGTAATCATCATCATAATCATCATCATAATCATCATCATAATCATCATCATAATCATCATCATAATCATCATCATAATCATCATCATAATCGTCTTCATGGTCATCATCATAATCGTCATCATAATCATCATAATAGTCATCATAATCGTCATCATTATAGTCATCATAATCGACATCATGATCATCATCATAATCATCATCATAATCATCATCATGATCATCATCATAATCATCATCATAATTATCATCATAACCGTCATCGTAATCATCATCATAATCATTATCATAATCATCATCATAATCATCATCATAATCATCTTCATAATCATCATCATAATCATCATCATAATCATCATCATAATCATCATCAAAATCATCATCATAATCATGAGCATAATCATCTTCATAATCGTCATCATAATCATCATCATAGTCATCATCATAATAGTCATCATAATCGTGATCATTATAGTCATCATAATCGTCATCATAATCATCATTATAGTCATCATAATCGTCATCATAATCGTCATCATAATCATCATCATAATCATCATCATAATCATCATCATAATCATCATCAGAATCATCATCATAATCATGAGCATAATCATCATCATAATCATCATCATAATCATCATCATAATCATCATCATAATCATCATCAAAATCATCATCATAATCATGAGCATAATCATCATCATAATCGTCATCATAATCATCATCAAGATCATCATCATAATCATGAGCATAATCATCATCACAATCGTCATCATAATCATCATCACAATCATCATCAGAATCATCATCATAATCGTCATCATAATCATCATCATAATCATCATCATAATCATCATCAGAATCATCATCATAATCATCAGCATAATCATCATCATAATCATCATCATGATCATCATCATAATCATCATCATAATCATCATCATGATCATCATCATAATCATCATCATAATCATCATCATAATCATAATCATAACCGTCATCGTAATCATCATCATAATCATCATCATAATCATCATCGTAATCATCATCATAATCATCATCATAATCATCATCATAATCGTCTTCATGGTCATCATCATAATCGTCATCATAATCATCATTATAGTCATCATAATCGTCATCATTATAGTCATCATAATCATCATGATAATCATCATCATAGTCATCATCATAATCATCATCATAGTCATCATCATAATCATCATCATAAACATCACCATAATCATCATCATAGTCATCATCATAATCATCATCAAAATTATCATCATAATCATCATCATAATCGTCATCATAATCATCATCAGAATCATCATCATAATCATGAGCATAATCATCATCATAATCGTCATCATAATCATCATCATAATAGTCATCATAATCGTCATCATAATCGTCATCACTATAGTCATCATAATCATCATCATGATCATCATCATAATCATCATCATAATCATCATCATTATCATCATCATAATCATCATCATAACCGTCATCGTAATCATCATCATAATCATCATCATAATCATCATCATTATCATCATCAAAATCATCATCATCATCATCATCATAATCATCATCATAATCATCATCATAACCGTCATCGTAATCATCATCATAATCATCATCATAATCATCATCATAATCATCATCATAATCATCATCATAATCATCATCATAATCATCATCATAATCGTCTTCATGGTCATGATCATAATCGTCATCATAATCATCATAATAGTCATCATAATCGTCATCATTATAGTCATCATAATCGACATCATGATCATCATCATAATCATCATCATAATCATCATCATGATCATCATCATAATCATCATCATAATCATCATCATAACCGTCATCGTAATCATCATCATAATCATTATCATAATCATCATCATAATCATCATCATAATCATCTTCATAATCATCATCATAATCATCATCATAATCATCATCATAATCATCATCAAAATCATCATCATAATCATGAGCATAATCATCATCATAATCGTCATCATAATCATCATCATAGTCATCATCATAATAGTCATCATAATCGTGATCATTATAGTCATCATAATCGTCATCATAATCATCATTATAGTCATCATCATAATAGTCATCATGATCGTCATCGTAATCGTCATCATTACAGTCATCGTAATCGTCATCATAATCATCATCATAATCATCATCATAATCATCATCATAATCATCATCATAATCATCATCATAATCATCATCATAATCATCGTTATAATTCATCATCATAATCATCATCATAATCATCATCATAACCGTCATCGTAATCATCATCAGAATCATCATCATAATCGTCATCATAATCATCATCATAATCATCATCATAATCGTCATCATAATCATCATCATAATCATCATCATAATCATCATCATAACCGTCATCGTAATCATCATCAGAATCATCATCATAATCGTCATCATAATCATCATCATAATCATCATCATAATCATCATCATAATCATCATCATAATCATCATCATAATCATCATCATTATCATCATCAAAATCATCATCATAATCATCATCATAATCATCATGATAGTCATCATCATAATCATCATCATAATCATCATCATAATCATCATCATAATCGTCTTCATTGTCATCGTCATAATCGTCATCATAATCATTATAATAGTCATCATAATCGTCATCATTATAGTCATCATAATCATCATCATGATCATCATCATAATCATCATCATAATCATCATCATGATCATCATCATAATCATCATCATAATCATCATCATAACCGTCATCGTAATCATCATCATAATCATCATCATAATCATCATCATTATAGTCATCATAATCATCATCATGATCATCATCATAATCATCATCATAATCATCATCATAATCATCATCATAATCATCATCATTATCATCATCAAAATCATCATCATCATCATCATCATAATCATCATCATAATCATCATCATAATCATCATCATAACCGTCATCGTAATCATCATCATAATCATCATCATAATCATCATCATAATCATCATCATAATCATCATCATAATCATCATCATAATCATCGTTATAATTCATCATCATAATCATGAACATAATCGTCTTCATGGTCATCGTCATAATCGTCATCATAATCATCATAATAGTCATCATAATCGTCATCATTATAGTCATCATAATCAACATCATGATCATCATCATAATCATCATCATAATCATCATCATGATCATCATCATAATCATCATCATAATCATCATCATAACCGTCATCGTAATCATCATCATAATCATCATCATAATCATGAGCATAATCATCATCATAATCATCATCATAATCATCATCATAATCATCATCATAATCATCATCAAGATCATCATCATAATCATGAGCATAATCATCATCACAATCGTCATCATAATCATCATCATAATCATCATCAGAATCATCATCATAATCGTCATCATAATCATCATCATAATCATCGTCATAATCATCATCATAATCATCATCATAATCATCGTTATAATTCGTCATCATAATCATCATCATAATCATCATCATAACCGTCATCGTAATCATCATCAGATTCATCATCATAATCGTCATCATAATCATCATCATAATCATCATCATAATCATCATCATAATCATCATCATAATCATGATCATAATCATCATCAAAATCATCATCATAATCATCATCATAATCGTCATCATAATCATCATCATAATGATCATCATAACCGTCATCGTAATCATCATCATAATCATCATCATAATCATCATCATAGTCATCATCATAATCATCATCATAATCATCATCATAATCATCATCATAATCGTCTTCATTGTCATCGTCATAATCGTCATCATAATCATTATAATAGTCATCATAATCATCATCATGATCATCATCATAATCATCATCATAATCATCATCATGATCATCATCATAATCATCATCATAATCATCATCATAACCGTCATCGTAATCATCATCATAATCATCATCATAATCATCATCATAATCATCATCATAATCATCATCATAGTCATCATCACAATAGTCATCATAATCGTCATCATTATAGTCATCATAATCATCAGCATGATCATCATCATAATAGTCATCACAATCGTCATCATTATAGTCATCATAATCATCAGCATGATCATCATCATAATCATCATCAAAATCATCATCATAATCGTCGTCATAATCATCAGCATGATCATCATCATAATCATCATCAAAATCATCATCATAATCGTCATCATAATCGTCATCATAATCATCATCATAATCATCATCATAATCATCATCATAATCGTCTTCATGGTCATCATCATAATCGTCATCATAATCATCATTATAGTCATCATAATCGTCATCATAATCGTCATCATAATCATCATCATAATCATCATCATAATCATCATCATAATCATCATCAGAATCATCATCATAATCATGAGCATACTCATCATCATAATCATCATCATAATCATCATCATAATCATCATCATAATCATCATCAAAATCATCATCATAATCATGAGCATAATCATCATCATAATCGTCATCATAATCATCATCAAGATCATCATCATAATCATGAGCAGAATCATCATCACAATCGTCATCATAATCATCATCACAATCATCATCAGAATCATCATCATAATCGTCATCATAATCATCATCATAATCATCATCATAATCATCATCATAATCATCTTCAAGATCATCATCATAATCATGAGCATAATCATCATCACAATCGTCATCATAATCATCATCATAATCATCATCAGAAACATCATCATAATCGTCATCATAATCATCATCATAGTAGTCATTATAATCGTCATCATAATCGTCATCATTATAGTCATCATAATCGTCGTCATTATAGTCATCATAATCATCATCATGATCATCATCATAATCATCATCATAATCATCATCATGATCATCATCATAATCATCATCATAATCATCATCATAATTATAATCATAACCGTCATCGTAATCATCATCATAATCATCATCATAATCATCATCATGATCATCATCATAATCATCATCATAATCATCATCATAACCGTCATCGTAATCATCATCATAATCATCATCATAATCATCATCATAATCATGAGCATAATCATCATCATAATCGTCATCATAATCATCATCATAGTCATCATCATAATAGTCATCATAATCATCATCATAATCGTCATCATTATAGTCATCATAATCGTCATCATAATCGTCATCATAATCATCATCATAGTCATCATCATAATAGTCATCAAAATCGTCATCATTATAGTCGTCATAATCATCAGCATGATCATCATCATAATCATCATCAAAATCATCATCATAATCGTCATCATAATCGTCATCATAATCATCATCAAAATCGTCATCATTATAGTCGTCATAATCATCAGCATGATCATCATCATAATCATCATCAAAATCATCATCATAATCGTCATCATAATCGTCATCATAATCATCATCATAATCATCATCATAATCATCATCATAATCGTCTTCATGGTCATCATCATAATCGTCATCATAATCATCATTATAGTCATCATAATCATCATCATAGTCATCATCATAATCAGCATCATAATCATCATCATAATCGTCATCATAATCATCATCATAATCATCATCATAATCATCATCATAATCATCATCATAATCTTCATCATAATCATCATCATAATCATCGTTATAATTCATCATCATAATCATCATCATAATCATCATCATAACCGTCATCGTAATCATCATCAGAATCATCATCATAATCGTCATCATAATCATCATCATAATCATCATCATAATCATCATCATAATCATCATCATAATCATGATCATAATCATCATCAAAATCATCATCATAATCATCATCATAATCGTCATCATAATCATCATCATAATCATCATCATAACCGTCATCGTAATCATCATCAGAATCATCATCATAATCGTCATCATAATCATCATCATAATCATCATCATAATCATCATCATAATCATCATCATAATCATCATCATAATCATCATCATTATCATCATCAAAATCATCATCATAATCATCATCATAATCATCATCATAGTCATCATCATAATCATCATCATAATCATCATCATAATCATCATCATAATCGTCTTCATTGTCATCGTCATAATCGTCATCATAATCATTATAATAGTCATCATAATCGTCATCATTATAGTCATCATAATCATCATCATGATCATCATCATAATCATCATCATAATCATCATCATGATCATCATCATAATCATCATCATAATCATCATCATAACCGTCATCGTAATCATCATCATAATCATCATCATAATCATCATCATAATCATCATCATAATCATCATCATAATCATCATCATAGTCATCATCACAATAGTCATCATAATCGTCATCATTATAGTCATCATAATCATCAGCATGATCATCATCATAATAGTCATCATAATCGTCATCATTATAGTCATCATAATCATCAGCATGATCATCATCATAATCATCATCAAAATCATCATCATGATCGTCATCATAATCGTCATCATTATAGTCATCATAATCATCAGCATGATCATCATCATAATCATCATCATAATCATCATCATGATCATCATCATAATCATCATCATAATCATCATCATAACCGTCATCGTAATCATCATCATAATCATCATCATAATTATCATCATAATCATGAGCATAATCATCATCATAATCGTCATCATAATCATCATCATAGTCATCATCATAATAGTCATCATAATCATCATCATAATCGTCATCATTATAGTCATCATAATCGTCATCATAATCGTCATCATAATCATCATCATAGTCATCATCATAATAGTCATCATAATCATCATCATAGTCATCATCATAATAGTCATCATAATCGTCATCATTATAGTCGTCATAATCATCAGCATGATCATCATCATAATCATCATCATAATCATCATCATAATCATCATCATAATCATCATCAAAATCATCATCATAATCATGAGCATAATCATCATCATAATCATCATCATAATCATCATCATAATCATCATCATAATCATCATCGTAATCATCATCATAATCATCATCATAATCATCATCATAATCGTCTTCATGGTCATCATCATAATCGTCATCATAATCATCATTATAGTCATCATAATCGACATCATTATAGTCATCATAATCATCATGATAATCATCATCATAGTCATCATCATAATCATCATCATAGTCATCATCATAATCATCATCATAATCATCACCATAATCATCATCATAGTCATCATCATAATCATCATCAAAATTATCATCATAATCATCATCATAATCGTCATCATAATCATCATCATAATAGTCATCATAATCGTCATCATAATCGTCATCACTATAGTCATCATAATCATCATCATGATCATCATCATAATCATCATCATAATCATCATCATAATCATCATCATAATCATCATCATTATCATCATCATAATCATCATCATAACCGTCATCGTAATCATCATCATAATCATCATCATAATCATCATCATTATCATCATCAAAATCATCATCATCATCATCATCATAATCATCATCATAATCATCATCATAACCGTCATCGTAATCATCATCATAATCATCATCATAATCATCATCATAATCATCATCATAATCATCATCATGATCATCATCATAATCATCATCATAATCATCATCATAACCGTCATCGTAATCATCATCATAATCATTATCATAATCATCATCATAATCATCATCATAATCATCTTCATAATCATCATCATAATCATCATCATAATCATCATCATAATCATCATCAAAATCATCATCATAATCATGAGCATAATCATCATCATAATCGTCATCATAATCGTCATCATAGTCATCATCATAATAGTCATCATAATCGTGATCATTATAGTCATCATAATCGTCATCATAATCATCATTATAGTCATCATCATAATAGTCATCATGATCGTCATCGTAATCGTCATCATTACAGTCATCGTAATCGTCATCATAATCATCATCATAATCATCATCATAATCATCATCATAATCATCATCATAATCATCATCATAATCATCATCATAATCATCGTTATAATTCATCATCATAATCATCATCATAATCATCATCATAACCGTCATCATAACCGTCATCGTAATCATCATCAGAATCATCATCATAATCGTCATCATAATCATCATCATAATCATCATCATAATCATCATCATAATCATCATCATAATCATCATCATTATCATCATCAAAATCATCATCATAATCATCATCATAATCATCATGATAGTCATCATCATAATCATCATCATAATCATCATCATAATCATCATCATAATCGTCTTCATTGTCATCGTCATAATCGTCATCATAATCATTATAATAGTCATCATAATCGTCATCATTATAGTCATCATAATCATCATCATGATCATCATCATAATCATCATCATAATCATCATCATGATCATCATCATAATCATCATCATAATCATCATCATAACCGTCATCGTAATCATCATCATAATCATCATCATAATCATCATCATTATAGTCATCATAATCATCATCATGATCATCATCATAATCATCATCATAATCATCATCATAATCATCATCATAATCATCATCATTATCATCATCAAAATCATCATCATCATCATCATCATAATCATCATCATAATCATCATCATAATCATCATCATAACCGTCATCGTAATCATCATCACAATCATCATCATAATCATCATCATAATCATCATCATAATCATCATCATAACCGTCATCGTAATCATCATCACAATCATCATCATAATCATCATCATAATCATCATCATAATCATCATCATAATCATCATCATTATCATCATCATAATCATCATCATAATCATCATCATAATCATCATCATTATCATCATCAAAATCATCATCATCATCATCATCATAATCATCATCATAATCATCATCATAATCATCATCATAACCGTCATCGTAATCATCATCATAATCATCATCATAATCATGAGCATAATCATCATCATAATCATCATCATAATCATCATCATAATCATCATCATAATCATCATCAAGATCATCATCATAATTATGAGCATAATCATCATCACAATCGTCATCATAATCATCATCATAATCATCATCAGAATCATCATCATAATCGTCATCATAATCATCATCATAATCATCGTCATAATCATCATCATAATCATCATCATAATCATCGTTATAATTCGTCATCATAATCATCATCATAATCATCATCATAACCGTCATCGTAATCATCATCAGATTCATCATCATAATCGTCATCATAATCATCATCATAATCATCATCATAATCATCATCATAATCATCATCATAATCATGATCATAATCATCATCCAAATCATCATCATAATCATCATCATAATCGTCATCATAATCATCATCATAATGATCATCATAACCGTCATCGTAATCATCATCAGAATCATCATCATAATCGTCATCATAATCATCATCATAATCATCATCATAATCATCATCATAATCATCATCATAATCATCATCATAATCATCATCATTATCATCATCAAAATCATCATCATAATCATCATCATAATCATCATCATAGTCATCATCATAATCATCATCATAATCATCATCATAATCATCATCATAATCGTCTTCATTGTCATCGTCATAATCGTCATCATAATCATTATAATAGTCATCATAATCATCATCATGATCATCATCATAATCATCATCATAATCATCATCATGATCATCATCAGAATCATCATCATAATCATCATCATAACCGTCATCGTAATCATCATCATAATCATCAACATAATCATCATCATAATCATCATCATAATCATCATCATAGTCATCATCACAATAGTCATCATAATCGTCATCATTATAGTCATCATAATCATCAGCATGATCATCATCATAATAGTCATCATAATCGTCATCATTATAGTCATCATAATCATCAGCATGATCATCATCATAATCATCATCAAAATCATCATCATAATCGTCATCATAATCATCATCATAATCATCATCATAATCATCATCATAACCGTCATCGTAATCATCATCATAATCATCATCATAATCATCATCATAACCGTCATCGTAATCATCATCATAATCATCATCATAATCATCATCATAACCGTCATCGTAATCATCATCATAATCATCATCATAATCATCATCATAGTCATCATCACAATAGTCATCATAATCGTCATCATTATAGTCATCATAATCATCAGCATGATCATCATCATAATAGTCATCATAATCGTCATCATTATAGTCATCATAATCATCAGCATGATCATCATCATAATCATCATCATAATCATCATCATGATCATCATCATAATCATCATCATAATCATCATCATAACCGTCATCGTAATCATCATCATAATCATCATCATAATCATCATCATAATCATGAGCATAATCATCATCATAATCGTCATCATAATCATCATCATAGTCATCATCATAATAGTCATCATAATCATCATCATAATCGTCATCATTATAGTCATCATAATCGTCATCATAATCGTCATCATAATCATCATCATAGTCATCATCATAATAGTCATCAAAATCGTCATCATTATAGTCGTCATAATCATCAGCATGATCATCATCATAATCATCATCAAAATCATCATCATAATCGTCATCATAATCGTCATCATAATCATCATCATAATCATCATCATAATCATCATCATAATCGTCTTCATGGTCATCATCATAATCGTCATCATAATCATCATTATAGTCATCATAATCGTCATCATAATCGTCATCATAATCATCATCATAATCATCATCATAATCATCATCATAATCATCATCAGAATCATCATCATAATCATGAGCATAATCATCATCATAATCATCATCATAATCATCATCATAATCATCATCATAATCATCATCATAATCATCATCAAAATCATCATCATAATCATGAGCATAATCATCATCATAATCGTCATCATAATCATCATCAAGATCATCATCATAATCATGAGCATAATCATCATCACAATCGTCATCATAATCATCATCACAATCATCATCAGAATCATCATCATAATCGTCATCATAATCATCATCATAATCATCATCATAATCATCATCAGAATCATCATCATAATCATCAGCATAATCATCATCATAATCATCATCATAATCATCATCATAATGATCATCATAATCATCATCATAATCATCATCATAATCATCATCATAATCATCATCATAATCATCATCATAATCATCTTCAAGATCATCATCATAATCATGAGCATAATCATCATCACAATCGTCATCATAATCGTCATCATAATCATCATCATAATCATCGTCATAATCATCATCATAATCATCATCATAATCATCGTTATAATTCGTCATCATAATCATCATCATAATCATCATCATAACCGTCATCATAATCATCATCATAGTCATCATCATAATAGTCATCATAATCGTGATCATTATAGTCATCATAATCGTCATCATAATCATCATTATAGTCATCATCATAATAGTCATCATGATCGTCATCGTAATCGTCATCATTACAGTCATCGTAATCGTCATCATAATCATCATCATAGTCATCATCATAATCAGCATCATAATCATCATCATAATCGTCATCATAATCATCATCATAATCATCATCATAATCATCATCATAATCATCATCATAATCTTCATCATAATCATCATCATAATCATCGTTATAATTCATCATCATAATCATCATCATAATCATCATCATAATCATCATCATAATCATGATCATAATCATCATCAAAATCATCATCATAATCATCATCATAATCGTCATCATAATCATCATCATAATCATCATCATAACCGTCATCGTAATCATCATCAGAATCATCATCATAATCGTCATCATAATCATCATCATAATCATCATCATAATCATCATCATAATCATCATCATAATCATCATCATAATCATCATCATTATCATCATCAAAATCATCATCATAATCATCATCATAATCATCATCATAGTCATCATCATAATCATCATCATAATCATCATCATAATCATCATCATAATCGTCTTCATTGTCATCGTCATAATCGTCATCGTCATAATCGTCATCATAATCATTATAATAGTCATCATAATCGTCATCATTATAGTCATCATAATCATCATCATGATCATCATCATAATCATCATCATAATCATCATCATGATCATCATCATAATCATCATCATAATCATCATCATAACCGTCATCGTAATCATCATCATAATCATCATCATAATCATCATCATAATCATCATCATAATCATCATCATAGTCATCATCACAATAGTCATCATAATCGTCATCATTATAGTCATCATAATCATCAGAATGATCATCATCATAATAGTCATCATAATCGTCATCATTATAGTCATCATAATCATCAGCATGATCATCATCATAATCATCATCAAAATCATCATCATGATCGTCATCATAATCGTCATCATTATAGTCATCATAATCATCAGCATGATCATCATCATAATCATCATCATAATCATCATCATGATCATCATCATAATCATCATCATAATCATCATCATAACCGTCATCGTAATCATCATCATAATCATCATCATAATCATCATCATAATCATGAGCATAATCATCATCATAATCGTCATCATAATCATCATCATAGTCATTATCATAATAGTCATCATAATCATCATAATAATCGTCATCATTATAGTCATCATAATCGTCATCATAATCGTCATCATAATCATCATCATAGTCATCATCATAATGGTCATCATAATCGTCATCATTATAGTCATCATAATCATCAGCATGATCATCATCATAATCATCATCAAAATCATCATCATAATCGTCATCATAATCGTCATCATAATCATCATCATAATCATCATCATAATCATCATCATAATCACCGTTATAATTCATCATCATAATCATCATCGTAATCATCATCATAACCGTCATCGTAATCATCATCAGAATCATCATCATAATCATCATCATAATCATCATCATAATCATCATCATAATCATCATCAGAATCATCATCATAACCGTCATCGTAATCATCATTAGAATCATCATCATAATCGTCATCATAATCATCATCATAATCATCATCATAATCATCATCATAATCATCATCATAATCATCATCATAATCATCATCATGATTATCATCATAATCATCATCATAATCATCATCAAAATCATCATCATAATCGTCATCATAATCATCATCATAATCATCATCATAATCATCATCATAATCATCATCATAATCATCATCAGAATCATCATCATAATCATCATCATAATCATCATCATAATCATCATCATGATTATCATCATAATCATCATCATAATCATCATCAAAATCATCATCATAATCATGAGCATAATCATCATCGTAATCGTCATCATAATCATCATCATAGTCATCATCATAATAGTCATCATAATCATCATCATTATAGTCATCATAATCATCAGCATGATCATCATCATAATCATCATCAAAATCATCATCATAACCGTCATCGTAATCATCATCATAATCATCATCATAATCATCATCATAATCATCATCATAATCATCATCATAATCATCATCATAATCATCATCATAATCATCATCATAATCATCATCAAGATCATCATCATAATCATGAGCATAATCATCATCACAATCGTCATCATAATCATCATCATAATCATCATCAGAATCATCATCATAATCGTCATCATAATCATCATCATAATCATCATCATAATCATCATCATAATCATCGTTATAATTCATCATCATAATCATCATCATAATCATCATCATAACCGTCATCGTAATCATCATCAGAATCATCATCATAATCGTCATCATAATCATCATCATAATCATCATCATAATCATCATCATAATCATCATCATAATCATCATCAGAATCATCATCATAACCGTCATCGTAATCATCATTAGAATCATCATCATAATCGTCATCATAATCATCATCATAATCATCATCATAATCATCATCATAATCATCATCATAATCATCATCATAATCATCATCATGATTATCATCATAATCATCATCATAATCATCATCAAAATCATCATCATAATCATGAGCATAATCATCATCGTAATCGTCATCATAATCATCATCATAGTCATCATCATAATAGTCATCATAATCATCATCATTATAGTCATCATAATCATCAGCATGATCATCATCATAATCATCATCAAAATCATCATCATAACCGTCATCGTAATCATCATCATAATCATCATCATAATCATCATCATAATCATCATCATAATCATCATCATAATCATCATCATAATCATCATCATAATCATCATCATAATCATCATCAAGATCATCATCATAATCATGAGCATAATCATCATCACAATCGTCATCATAATCATCATCATAATCATCATCAGAATCATCATAATAATCGTCATCATAATCATCATCATAATCATCATCATAATCATCATCATAATCATCATCATAATCATCGTTATAATTCATCATCATAATCATCATCATAATCATCATCATAATCATCATCAAAATCATCATCATAATCATGAGCATAATCATCATCATAATCGTCATCATAATCATCATCACGATCATCATCATAATCATCATCAAAATCATCATCATGATCATCATCATAATCATCATCATAATCGTCATCATTATAGTCATCATGATCGTCATCATAATGATCATCATAGTCATCATCATAATAGTCATCATAATCGTCATCATTATAGTCATCATAATCATCAGCATGATCATCATCATAATCATCATCAAAATCATCATCATAATCGTCATCATAATCATCATCATAATCATCATCATAACCGTCATCGTAATCATCATCATAATCATCATCATAATCATCATCATAATCATGAGCATAATCATCATCATAATCGTCATCATAATCATCATCATAGTCATCATCATAATAGTCATCATAATCGTCATCATAATCGTCATCATTATAGTCATCATAACCGTCATCATAATCATCATCATAATCATCATCATAATCGTCATCATTATAGTCATCATGATCGTCATCATAATGATCATCATAGTCATCATCATAATAGTCATCATAATCGTCATCATTATAGTCATCATAATCATCAGCATGATCATCATCATAATCATCATCAAAATCATCATCATAATCGTCATCATAATCATCATCATAATCATCATCATAACCGTCATCGTAATCATCATCAGAATCATCATCAAAATCATCATCATAACCGTCATCGTAATCATCATCATAATCATCATCATAATCATCATCATAATCATCATCATAATCATCATCATAACCGTCATCGTAATCATCATCAGAATCATCATCATAATCGTCATCATAATCATCATCATAATCATCATCATAATCATCATCATAATCATCATCATAATCATCATCAGAATCATCATCATAACCGTCATCGTAATCATCATCAGAATCATCATCATAATCGTCATTATAATCATCATCATAATCATCATCATAATCATCATCATAATCATCATCATAATCATCGTTATAATTCATCATCATAATCATCATCATAATCATCATCATAACCGTCATCGTAATCATCATCAGAATCATCATCATAATCGTCATCATAATCATCATCATAATCATCATCATAATCATCATCATAATAATCATCATAATCATCATCATAATCATCATCAGAATCATCATCATAACCGTCATCGTAATCATCATTAGAATCATCATCATAATCGTCATCATAATCATCATCATAATCATCATCATAATCATCATCATAATCATCATCATAATCATCATCATAACCGTCATCGTAATCATCATCATAATCATCATCATAATCATCATCATAATCATCATCATAATCATCATCATGATTATCATCATAATCATCATCATAATCATCATCAAAATCATCATCATAATCATGAGCATAATCATCATCGTAATCGTCATCATAATCATCATCATAGTCATCATCATAATAGTCATCATAATCGTCATCATTATAGTCATCATAATCATCAGCATGATCATCATCATAATCATCATCAGAATCATCATCATAACCGTCATCGTAATCATCATTAGAATCATCATCATAATCGTCATCATAATCATCATCATAATCATCATCATAATCATCATCATAATCATCATCATAATCATCATCAGAATCATCATCATAATCACCATCATAATCATCATCATAACCGTCATCGTAATCGTCATCGTAATCATCATCATAATCATCATCATAATCATCATCATAATCATCATCATAATCATCATCATAATCATCATCATAATCATCATCATAATCATCATCATAATCATCATCAAGATCATCATCATAATCATGAGCATAATCACCATCACAATCGTCATCATAATCATCATCATTATCATCATCAGAATCATCATCATAATCGTCATCATAATGATCATCATAATCATCATCAGAATCATCATCATAATCATGAGCATAATCATCATCATAATCGTCATCATAATCATCATCATAGTCATCATCATAATAGTCATCATAATCGTCGTCATAATCGTCATCATTATAGTCATCATAATCGTCATCATAATCATCAGCATAGTTATCATCATAATAGTCATCATAATCGTCATCATTATAGTCATCATAATCATCATCATGATCATCATCATAATCATCATCATAATCATCATCATAATCATCATCATAATCATCATCATTATCATCATCAAAATCATCATCATCATCATCATCATAATCATCATCATAATCATCATCATAATCATCATCATAACCGTCATCGTAATCATCATCATAATCATCATCATAATCATCATCATAATCATCATCATAATCATCATAATAATCATCATCATAATCATCGTTATAATTCATCATCATAATCATGAGCATAATCGTCTTCATGGTCATCATCATAATCGTCATCATAATCATCATAATAGTTATCATAATCGTCATCATTATAGTCATCATAATCAACATCATGATCATCATCATAATCATCATCATAATCATCATCATGATCATCATCATAATCATCATCATAATCATCATCATAACCGTCATCGTAATCATCATCATAATCATCATCATAATCATCATCATAATCATCATCATAATCATCATCATAATCATCATCATAATCATCATCATAATCATCATCATAATCATCATCAAAATCATCATCATAATCATGAGCATAATCATCATCATAATCGTCATCATAGTCATCATCATAATCATCATCATAATCGTCATCATTATAGTCATCATAATCGTCATCATAATCATCATCACGATCATCATCATAATCATCATCAAAATCATCATCATGATCATCATCATAATCATCATCATAATCATCATCATAATCATCATCAAAATCATCATCATAATCATGAGCATAATCATCATCATAATCGTCATCATAATCATCATCACGATCATCATCATAATCATCATCAAAATCATCATCATGATCATAATCATAATCATCATCATAATCGTCATCATTATAGTCATCATGATCGTCATCATAATGATCATCATAGTCATCATCATAATAGTCATCATAATCGTCATCATTATAGTCATCATAATCATCAGCATGATCATCATCATAATCATCATCAAAATCATCATCATAATCGTCATCATAATCATCATCATAATCATCATTATAACCGTCATCGTAATCATCATCATAATCATCATCATAATCATCATCATAATCATGAGCATAATCATCATCATAATCGTCATCATAATCATCATCATAGTCATCATCATAATAGTCATCATAATCGTCATCATAATCGTCATCATTATAGTCATCATAATCGTCATCATAATCATCATCATAATCATCATCATAATCGTCATCATTATAGTCATCATGATCGTCATCATAATGATCATCATAGTCATCATCATAATAGTCATCATAATCGTCATCATTATAGTCATCATAATCATCAGCATGATCATCATCATAATCATCATCAAAATCATGATCATAATCGTCATCATAATCATCATCATAATCATCATCATAACCGTCATCGTAATCATCATCATAATCATCATCATAATCATCATCATAATCATCATCATAATCATCATCATAATCATCATCATAATCATCATCATAATCATCATCATAATCATCATCATAATCATCATCATAATCATCATCAAGATCATGATCATAATCATGAGCATAATCATCATCACAATCGTCATCATAATCATCATCATTATCATCATCAGAATCATCATCAAAATCATCATCATAACCGTCATCGTAATCATCATCATAATCATCATCATAATCATCATCATAATCATCATCATAATCATCATCATAATCATCGTTATAATTCATCATCATAATCATCATCATAATCATCATCATAACCGTCATCGTAATCATCATCAGAATCATCATCATAATCGTCATCATAATCATCATCATAATCATCATCATAATCATCATCATAATCATCATCATAATCATCATCAGAATCATCATCATAACCGTCATCGTAATCATCATCAGAATCATCATCATAATCATCATCATAATCATCATCATAATCATCATCATAATCATCATCGTAATCATCATCAGAATCATCATCAGAATCATCATCATAATCATGAGCATAATCATCATCATAATCATCATCATAATCACCATCATAATCATCATCATAACCGTCATCGTAATCATCATCATAATCATCATCATAATCATCATCATAATCATCATCATAATCATCATCATGATTATCATCATAATCATCATCATAATCATCATCAAAATCATCATCATAATCATGAGCATAATCATCATCGTAATCGTCATCATAATCATCATCATAGTCATCATCATAATAGTCATCATAATCGTCATCATTATAGTCATCATAGTCATCATCATAATCGTCATCATAATCATCATCATAGTCATTATCATAATAGTCATCATAATCATCATAATAATCGTCATCATTATAGTCATCATAATCGTCATCATAATCGTCATCATAATCATCATCATAGTCATCATCATAATGGTCATCATAATCGTCATCATTATAGTCATCATAATCATCAGCATGATCATCATCATAATCATCATCAAAATCATCATCATAATCGTCATCATAATCGTCATCATAATCATCATCATAATCATCATCATAATCATCATCATAATCACCGTTATAATTCATCATCATAATCATCATCATAATCATCATCATAACCGTCATCGTAATCATCATCAGAATCATCATCATAATCGTCATCATAATCATCATCATAATCATCATCATAATCATCATCATAATCATCATCAGAATCATCATCATAATCATGAGCATAATCATCATCATAATCATCATCATAACCGTCATCGTAATCATCATCATAATCATCATCATAATCATCATCATAATCATCATCATAATCATCATCATGATTATCATCATAATCATCATCATAATCATCATCAAAATCATCATCATAATCATGAGCATAATCATCATCGTAATCGTCATCATAATCATCATCATAGTCATCATCATAATAGTCATCATAATCGTCATCATTATAGTCATCATAATCATGAGCATAATCATCATCACAATCGTCATCATAATCATCATCATAATCATCATCAGAATCATCATCATAATCGTCATCATAATCATCATCATAATCATCATCATAATCATCATCATAATCATCATCATAATCATCGTTATAATTCATCATCATAATCATCATCATAATCATCATCATAACCGTCATCGTAATCATCATCAGAATCATCATCATAATCGTCATCATAATCATCATCATAATCATCATCATAATCATCATCATAATCATCATCATAATCATCATCAGAATCATCATCATAACCGTCATCGTAATCATCATTAGAATCATCATCATAATCGTCATCATAATCATCATCATAATCATCATCATAATCATCATCATAATCATCATCATAATCATCATCAGAATCATCATCATAATCATGAGCATAATCATCATCATAATCATCATCATAATCACCATCATAATCATCATCATAACCGTCATCGTAATCATCATCATAATCATCATCATAATCATCATCATAATCATCATCATAATCATCATCATGATTATCATCATAATCATCATCATAATCATCATCAAAATCATCATCATAATCATGAGCATAATCATCATCGTAATCGTCATCATAATCATCATCATAGTCATCATCATAATAGTCATCATAATCGTCATCATTATAGTCATCATAATCATCAGCATGATCATCATCATAATCATCATCAAAATCATCATCATAACCGTCATCGTAATCATCATCAAAATCATCATCATAATCATGAGCATAATCATCATCGTAATCGTCATCATAATCATCATCATAGTCATCATCATAATAGTCATCATAATCATCATCATAATCGTCATCATTATAGTCATCATAATCATCAGCATGATCGTCATCATAATCATCATCAAAATCATCATCATAATCGTCATCATAATCATCATCATAATCATCATCATAACCGTCATCGTAATCATCATCATAATCATCATCATAATCATCATCATAATCATCATCATAATCATCATCATAATCATCATCATAATCATCATCATAATCATCATCATAATCATCACCAAGATCATCATCATAATCATGAGCATAATCATCATCACAATCGTCATCATAATCATCATCATTATCATCATCAGAATCATCATCATAATCGTCATCATAATGATCATCATAATCATCATCAGAATCATCATCATAATCATCATCATAATCATCATCAGAATCATCATCATAACCGTCATCGTAATCATCATTAGAATCATCATCATAATCGTCATCATAATCATCATCATAATCATCATCATAATCATCATCATAATCATCATCATAATCATCATCAGAATCATCATCATAATCATGAGCATAATCATCATCATAATCATCATCATAATCACCATCATAATCATCATCATAACCGTCATCGTAATCATCATCATAATCATCATCATAATCATCATCATAATCATCATCATAATCATCATCATGATTATCATCATAATCATCATCATAATCATCATCAAAATCATCATCATAATCATGAGCATAATCATCATCGTAATCGTCATCATAATCATCATCATAGTCATCATCATAATAGTCATCATAATCGTCATCATTATAGTCATCATAATCATCAGCATGATCATCATCATAATCATCATCAAAATCATCATCATAACCGTCATCGTAATCATCATCATAATCATCATCATAATCATCATCATAATCATCATCATAATCATCATCATAATCATCATCATAATCATCATCATAATCATCATCAAGATCATCATCATAATCATGAGCATAATCATCATCACAATCGTCATCATAATCATCATCATTATCATCATCAGAATCATCATCATAATCGTCATCATAATGATCATCATAATCATCATCAGAATCATCATCATAATCATGAGCATAATCATCATCATAATCGTCATCATAATCATCATCATAGTCATCATCATAATAGTCATCATAATCGTCGTCATAATCGTCATCATTATAGTCATCATAATCGTCATCATAATCATCAGCATAGTTATCATCATAATAGTCATCATAATCGTCATCATTATAGTCATCATAATCATCATCATGATCATCATCATAATCATCATCATAATCATCATCATAATCATCATCATAATCATCATCATTATCATCATCAAAATCATCATCATCATCATCATCATAATCATCATCATAATCATCATCATAATCATCATCATAACCGTCATCGTAATCATCATCATAATCATCACCATAATCATCGTCATAATCATCATCATAATCATCATAATAATCATCATCATAATCATCGTTATAATTCATCATCATAATCATGAGCATAATCGTCTTCATGGTCATCATCATAATCGTCATCATAATCATCATAATAGTCATCATAATCGTCATCATTATAGTCATCATAATCAACATCATGATCATCATCATAATCATCATCATAATCATCATCATGATCATCATCATAATCATCATCATAATCATCATCATAACCGTCATCGTAATCATCATCATAATCATCATCATAATCATCATCATAATCATCATCATAATCATCATCATAATCATCATCATAATCATCATCATAATCATCATCATAATCATCATCAAATTCATCATAATAATCATGAGCATAATCATCATCATAATCGTCATCATAGTCATCATCATAATCATCATCATAATCGTCATCATTATAGTCATCATAATCGTCATCATAATCATCATCACGATCATCATCATAATCATCATCAAAATCATCATCATGATCATCATCATAATCATCATCATAATCATCATCATAATCATCATCAAAATCATCATCATAATCATGAGCATAATCATCATCATAATCGTCATCATAATCATCATCACGATCATCATCATAATCATCATCAAAATCATCATCATGATCATCATCATAATCATCATCATAATCGTCATCATTATAGTCATCATGATCGTCATCATAATGATCATCATAGTCATCATCATAATAGTCATCATAATCGTCATCATTATAGTCATCATGATCGTCATCATAATGATCATCATAGTCATCATCATAATAGTCATCATAGTCGTCATCATTATAGTCATCATAGTCATCAGCATGATCATCATCATAATCATCATCAAAATCATCATCATAATCGTCATCATAATCATCATCATAATCATCATCAGAATCATCATCATAACCGTTATCGTAATCATCATCAGAATCATCATCATAATCGTCATCATAATCATCATCATAATCATCATCATAATCATCATCATGATCATCATCATAACCGTCATCGTAATCATCATCATAATCATCATCATAATCATCATCATAATCATCATCATAATCATCATCATAATTATCATCATAATCATCATCATAATCATCATCAAAATCATCATCATAATCATGAGCATAATCATCATCGTAATCGTCATCATAATCATCATCATAGTCATCATCATAATAGTCATCATAATCATCATCATAATCGTCATCATTATAGTCATCATAATCGTCATCATAATGATCACCATAGTCATCATCATAATAGTCATCATAATCGTCATCATTATAGTCATCATAATCATCAGCATGATCGTCATCATAATCATCATCAAAATCATCATCATAATCGTCATCATAATCATCATCATAATCATCATCATAACCGTCATCGTAATCATCATCATAATCATCATCATAATCATCATCATAATCATCATCATAATCATCATCATAATCATCATCATAATCATCATCATAATCATCATCATAATCATCATCAAGATCATCATCATAATCATGAGCATAATCATCATCACAATCGTCATCATAATCATCATCATTATCATCATCAGAATCATCATCATAATCGTCATCATAATGATCATCATAATCATCATCAGAATCATCATCATAATCATGAGCATAATCATCATCATAATCGTCATCATAATCATCATCATAGTCATCATCATAATAGTCATCATAATCGTCGTCATAATCGTCATCATTATAGTCATCATAATCGTCATCATAATCATCAGCATAGTTATCATCATAATAGTCATCATAATCGTCATCATTATAGTCATCATAATCATCATCATGATCATCATCATAATCATCATCATAATCATCATCATAATCATCATCATAATCATCATCATTATCATCATCAAAATCATCATCATCATCATCATCATAATCATCATCATAATCATCATCATAATCATCATCATAACCGTCATCGTAATCATCATCATAATCATCACCATAATCATCATCATAATCATCATCATAATCATCATAATAATCATCATCATAATCATCGTTATAATTCATCATCATAATCATGAGCATAATCGTCTTCATGGTCATCATCATAATCGTCATCATAATCATCATAATAGTCATCATAATCGTCATCATTATAGTCATCATGATCGTCATCATAATGATCATCATAGTCATCATCATAATAGTCATCATAGTCGTCATCATTATAGTCATCATAGTCATCAGCATGATCATCATCATAATCATCATCAAAATCATCATCATAATCGTCATCATAATCATCATCATAATCATCATCATAACCGTCATCGTAATCATCATCATAATCATCATCATAATCATCATCATAATCATGAGCATAATCATCATCATAATCGTCATCATAATCATCATCATAGTCATCATCATAATAGTCATCATAATCGTCATCATAATCGTCATCATTATAGTCATCATAATCGTCATCATAATCATCATCATAATCATCCTCATAATCGTCATCATTATAGTCATCATGATCGTCATCATAATGATCATCATAGTCATCATCATAATAGTCATCATAATCGTCATCATTATAGTCATCATAATCATCAGCATGATCATCATCATAATCATCATCAAAATCATCATCATAATCGTCATCATAATCATCATCATAATCATCATCATAACCGTCATCGTAATCATCATCATAATAATCATCATAATCATCATCATAATCATCATCATAATCATCATCATAATCATCGTTATAATTCATCATCATAATCATCATCATAATCATCATCATAACCGTCATCGTAATCATCATCAGAATCATCATCATAATCGTCATCATAATCATCATCATAATCATCATCATAATCATCATCATAATCATCATCATAATCATCATCAGAATCATCATCATAACCGTCATCGTAATCATCATCAGAATCATCATCAGAATCATCATCATAATCTTGAGCATAATCATCATCATAATCATCATCATAATCACCATCATAATCATCATCATAACCGTCATCGTAATCATCATCATAATCATGAGCATAATCATCATCGTAATCGTCATCATAATCATCATCATAGTCATCATCATAAAAGTCATCATAATCATCATCATAATCGCCATCATTATAGTCATCATAATCGTCATCATAATCATCATCATAGTCATCATCATAATAGTCATCATAATCGTCATCATTATAGTCATCATAATCATCAGCATGATCATCATCATAATCATCATCAAAATCATCATCATAATCATCATCATAATCATCATCATTATCATCATCAAAATCATCATCATCATCATCATCATAATCATCATCATAATCATCATCATAATCATCATCATAATCATCATCATAATCATCGTTATAATTCATCATCATAATCATCATCATAATCATCATCATAACCGTCATCGTAATCATCATCAGAATCATCATCATAATCATGAGCATAATCATCATCATAATCATCATCATAATCACCATCATAATCGTCATCATTATAGTCATCATAATCATCAGCATGATCATCATCATAATCATCATCATAATCATCGTTATAATTCATCATCATAATCATCATCATAATCATCATCATAACCGTCATCGTAATCATCATCAGAACCATCATCATAATCGTCATCATAATCAACATCATAATCATCATCATAATCATCATCATAATCATCATCATAATCATCATCAGAATCATCATCATAACCGTCATCGTAACCGTCATCGTAATCATCATCATAATCATCATCATAATCATCATCATAATCATCATCATAATCATCATCATAATCATCATCATAATCATCGTTATAATTCATCATCATAATCATCATCATAATAGTCATCATAATCATCATCATAATCGTCATCATTATAGTCATCATAATCGTCATCATAATGATCATCATAGTCATCCTCATAATAGTCATCATAATCGTCATCATTATAGTCATCATAATCATCAGCATGATCGTCATCATAATCATCATCAAAATCATCATCATAATCGTCATCATAATCATCATCATAATCATCATCATAACCGTCATCGTAATCATCATCATAATCATCATCATAATCATCATCATAATCATCATCATAATCATCATCATAATCATCATCATAATCATCATCATAATCATCATCATAATCATCATCAAGATCATCATCATAATCATGAGCATAATCATCATCACAATCGTCATCATAATCATCATCATTATCATCATCAGAATCATCATCATAATCGTCATCATAATGATCATCATAATCATCATCAGAATCATCATCATAATCATGAGCATAATCATCATCATAATCGTCATCATAATCATCATCATAGTCATCATCATAATAGTCATCATAATCGTCGTCATAATCGTCATCATTATAGTCATCATAATCGTCATCATAATCATCAGCATAGTTATCATCATAATAGTCATCATAATCGTCATCATTATAGTCATCATAATCATCATCATGATCATCATCATAATCATCATCATAATCATCATCATAATCATCATCATAATCATCATCATTATCATCATCAAAATCATCATCATCATCATCATCATAATCATCATCATAATCATCATCATAATCATCATCATAACCGTCATCGTAATCATCATCATAATCATCATCATAATCATCATCATAATCATCATCATAATCATCATAATAATCATCATCATAATCATCGTTATAATTTATCATCATAATCATGAGCATAATCGTCTTCATGGTCATCATCATAATCGTCATCATAATCATCATAATAGTCATCATAATCGTCATCATTATAGTCATCATAATCAACATCATGATCATCATCATAATCATCATCATAATCATCATCATGATCATCATCATAATCATCATCATAATCATCATCATAACCGTCATCGTAATCATCATCATAATCATCATCATAATCATCATCATAATCATCATCATAATCATCATCATAGTCATCATCATAATCATCATCATAATCATCATCATAATCATCATCAAAATCATCATCATAATCATGAGCATAATCATCATCATAATCGTCATCATAGTCATCACCATAATCATCATCATAATCGTCATCATTATAGTCATCATAATCGTCATCATAATCATCATCACGATCATCATCATAATCATCATCAAAATCATCATCATGATCATCATCATAATCATCATCATAATCATCATCATAATCATCATCAAAATCATCATCATAATCATGAGCATAATCATCATCATAATCGTCATCATAATCATCATCACGATCATCATCATAATCATCATCAAAATCATCATCATGATCATCATCATAATCATCATCATAATCGTCATCATTATAGTCATCATGATCGTCATCATAATGATCATCATAGTCATCATCATAATAGTCATCATAATCGTCATCATTATAGTCATCATAATCATCAGCATGATCATCATCATAATCATCATCAAAATCATCATCATAATCGTCATCATAATCATCATCATAATCATCATCATAACCGTCATCGTAATCATCATCATAATCATCATCATAATCATCATCATAATCATGAGCATAATCATCATCATAATCGTCATCATAATCATCATCATAGTCATCATCATAATAGTCATCATAATCGTCATCATTATAGTCATCATAATCATCAGCATGATCATCATCATAATCATCATCAAAATCATCATCATAATCGTCATCATAATCATCATCATAATCATCATCATAACCGTCATCGTAATCATCATCATAATCATCATCATAATCATCATCATAATCATCATCATAATCATCATCATAATCATCATCATAATCATCATCATAATCATCATCATAATCATCATCATAATCATCATCATAATCATCATCAAGATCATGATCATAATCATGAGCATAATCATCATCACAATCGTCATCATAATCATCATCATTATCATCATCAGAATCATCATCAAAATCATCATCATAACCGTCATCGTAATCATCATCATAATCATCATCATAATCATCATCATAATCATCATCATAATCATCATCATAATCATCGTTATAATTCATCATCATAATCATCATCATAATCATCATCATAACCGTCATCGTAATCATCATCAGAATCATCATCATAATCGTCATCATAATCATCATCATAATCATCATCATAATCATCATCATAATCATCATCATAATCATCATCAGAATCATCATCATAACCGTCATCGTAATCATCATCAGAATCATCATCATAATCGTCATTATAATCATCATCATAATCATCATCATAATCATCATCATAATCATCATCAGAATCATCATCAGAATCATCATCATAATCATGAGCATAATCATCATCATAATCATCATCATAATCACCATCATAATCATCATCATAACCGTCATCGTAATCATCATCATAATCATGAGCATAATCATCATCGTAATCGTCATCATAATCATCATCATAGTCATCATCATAAAAGTCATCATAATCATCATCATAATCGTCATCATTATAGTCATCATAATCGTCATCATAATGATCATCATAGTCATCATCATAATAGTCATCATAATCGTCATCATTATAGTCATCATAATCATCAGCATGATCATCATCATAATCATCATCAAAATCATCATCATAATCATCATCATAATCATCATCATTATCATCATCAAAATCATCATGGTAATCATCATCATAATCATCATCATAATCATGAGCATAATCATCATCATAATCATCATCATAATCATCATCATAATCATCATCATAATCATCATCATAATCATCATCATAATCATCATCATAATCATGAGCATAATCGTCTTCATGGTCATCGTCATAATCGTCATCATAATCATCATAATAGTCATCATAATCGTCATCATTATAGTCATCATAATCAACATCATGATCATCATCATAATCATCATCATAATCATCATCATGATCATCATCATAATCATCATCATAATCATCATCATAACCGTCATCGTAATCATCATCATAATCATCATCATCATCATCATCATAATCATCATCGTAATCATCATCATAATCATCATCATAACCGTCATCGTAATCATCATCATAATCATCATCATAATCATCATCATAATCATCATAATAATCATCATCATAATCATCGTTATAATTCATCATCATAATCATGAGCATAATCGTCTTCATGGTCATCATCATAATCGTCATCATAATCATCATAATAGTCATCATAATCGTCATCATTATAGTCATCATAATCAACATCATGATCATCATCATAATCATCATCAAAATCATCATCATAATCATGAGCATAATCATCATCATAATCGTCATCATAATCATCATCACGATCATCATCATAATCATCATCAAAATCATCATCATGATCATCATCATAATCATCATCATAATCATCATCAAGATCATCATCATAATCATGAGCATAATCATCATCATAATCATCATCATAGTCATCATCATAATAGTCATCATAATCGTCATGATAATCGTCAACATTGTAGTCATCATTATCGTCATCATAATCATCATCGTAGTCATCATCATAATCATCATCATAATCATCATCATAATCATCATCATAACCGTCATCATAATCATCATCAAAATCATCATCCTAATCATGAGCATAATCATCATCATAATCGTCATCATAATCATCATCATAGTCATCATCATAATAGTCATTATAATCGTCATCATAATCGTCATCATTATAGTCATCATAATCGTCATCATAATCATCATCATAGTCGTCATCATAATAGTCATCCTAATCGTCATCATTATAGTCATCATAATCGTCATCATCATAATAGTCAGCATAATCGTCATCATAATCGTCATCATTATAGACATCATAATCGTCATCATACCAATAATCATAGTCATCATCATAATAGTCATCATAATCGTCATCATTATAGTCATCATAATCGTCATCATAATCATCATCATAGTCATCATCATAATAGTCATCATAATCGTCATCATTATAGTCATCATAATCATCAGCATGATCATCATCATAATCATCATCAAAATCATCATCATAATCGTCATCATAATGATCATCATAATCATCATCATAATCATCATCATAACCGTCATCGTAATCATCATCAAGATCATCATCATAATCATGAGCATAATGATCATCACAATCGTCATCATAATCATCATCATAATCATCATCATAATCATCATCATAATCATCATCATAATCATCATCAAAATCATCATCATAATCATGAGCATAATCATCATCATAATCGTCATCATAATCATCATCACGATCATCATCATAATCATCATCAAAATCATCATCATGATCATCATCATAATCATCATCATAATCATCATCATAATCATCATCATAATCATCATCATAATCATCATCATAACCGTCATCGTAATCATCATCATAATCATCATCATAATCATCATCATAATCATCATCATAATCATCATCATAATTATCATCATAATCATCATCATAATCATCATCAAAATCATCATCATAATCATGAGCATAATCATCATCATAATCGTCATCATAATCATCATCATGATCATCATCATAATCATCATCATAATCATCATCATAATCATGAGCATAATCATCATCATAATCGTCATCATAATCATCATCATAGTCATCATCATAATAGTCATCATAATCGTCGTCATAATCGTCATCATTATAGTCATTCTAATCGTCATCATAATTATCAGCATAGTCATCATCATAATAGTCATCATAATCGTCATCATTATAGACATCATAATCATCATCATGATCATCATCATAATCATCATCATAATCATCATCATAATCATCATCATAATCATCGTTATAATTCATCATCATAATCATGAGCATAACCGTCATCGTAATCATCATCATAATCATCATCATAATCATCATCATAATCATCATCATAATCATGATCATAATTATCATCATAATCATCATCATAATCATCATCAAAATCATCATCATAATCATGAGCATAATCATCATCATAATCGTCATCATAATCATCATCATGATCATCATCATAATCATCATCATAATCATCATCATAATCATGAGCATAATCATCATCATAATCATCATCATAATCATCATCATAATCATCATCATAATCATCATCATAATCATCATCATAATCATCATCATTGTCATCATCAAAATCATCATCCTAATCATGAGCATAATCATCATCATAATCGTCATCATAATCGTCATCATAATCATCATCATAGTCATCATCATAATAGTCATCATAATCGTCGTCATAATCGTCATCATTATAGTCATCCTAATCGTCATCATAATCATCAGCATAGTCATCATCATAATAGTCATCATAATCGTCATCATTATAGACCTCATAATCATCATCATGATCATCATCATAATCATCATCATAATCATCATCATAATCATCATCATAATCATCGTTGTAATTCATCATCATAATCATGAGCATAATCATCATGACAATCATCATCATAGTCATCATCATAATCATCATCATAGTCATCATCATAATCATCATCATAATTATCATCATAATCATCATCATAATCATCATCATAATCATCATCATAATCATCATCAAAATTATCATCATAATCATCATCATAATCGTCATCATAATCATCATCATAATCATCATCATAACCGTCATCGTAATCATCATCATAATCATCATCATAATCATCATCATCATAACCGTCGTCGTAATCATCATCATAATCATCATCATAATCATCATCATTGTCATCATCAAAATCATCATCCTAATCATGAGCATAATCATCATCATAATCGTCATCATAATCGTCATCATAATCATCATCATAGTCATCATCATAATAGTCATCATAATCGTCGTCATAATCGTCATCATTATAGTCATCCTAATCGTCATCATAATCATCAGCATAGTCATCATCATAATAGTCATCATAATCGTCATCATTATAGACCTCATAATCATCATCATGATCATCATCATAATCATCATCATAATCATCATCATAATCATCGTTGTAATTCATCATCATAATCATGAGCATAATCATCATGATAATCATCATCATAATCATCATCATAATCATCATCATAATCATCATCATAATCATCATCAAAATTATCATCATAATCATCATCATAATCGTCATCATAATCATCATCATAATCATCATCATAATCATCATCATAACCGTCATCGTAATCATCATCATAATCATCATCATAATCATCATCATCATAACCGTCGTCGTAATCATCATCATAATCATCATCATAATCATCATCATAATCATCATCATAATCATCATCATAATCATCATCATAACATCATCATAATCGTCTTCATGGTCATCATCATAATCGTCATCATAATCATCATAATAGTCATCAGAATCGTCATCATTATAGTCATCATAATCAACATCATGATCATCATCATAATCATCATCATAATCATCATCATGATCATCATCATAATCATCATCATAATCATCATCATAACCGTCATCGTAATCATCATCATAATCATCATCATAATCATCATCATAATCATCATCAAAATCATCATCATAATCATGAGCATAGTCATCATCATAATCATCATCATAATCATCATCAAAATCATCATCATAATCATGAGCATAATCATCATCATAATCGTCATCATAATCATCATCATGATCATCATCATAATCATCATCATAATCATCATCATAATCATGAGCATAATCATCATCATAACCGTCATCATAATCATCATCATAGTCATCATCATAATAGTCATCATAATCGTCGTCATAATCGTCATCATTATAGTCATCCTAATCGTCATCATAATTATCAGCATAGTCATCATCATAATAGTCATCATAATCGTCATCATTATAGACATCATAATCATCATCATGATCATCATCATAATCATCATCATAATCATCATCATAATCATCATCATAATCATCGTTATAATTCATCATCATAATCATGAGCATAACCGTCATCGTAATCATCATCATAATCATCATCATAATCATCATCATAATCATCATCATAATCATCATCATAATTATCATCATAATCATCATCATAATCATCATCAAAATCATCATCATAATCATCAGCATAATCATCATCATAATAGTCATCATAATCGTCATCATTATAGACATCATAATCATCATCATGATCATCATCATAATCATCATCATAATCATCATCATAATCATCATCATAATCATCGTTATAATTCATCATCATAATCATGAGCATAATCATCATGATAATCATCATCATAGTCATCATCATAATCATCATCATAGTCATCATCATAATCATCATCATAATTATCATCATAATCATCATCATAATCATCATCATAATCATCATCATAATCATCATCAAAATTATCATCATAATCATCATCATAATCGTCATCATAATCATCATCATAATCATCATCATAATCATCATCATAACCGTCATCGTAATCATCATCATAATCATCATCATAATCATCATCATCATAACCGTCATCGTAATCATCATCATAATCATCATCATAATCATCATCATAATCATCATCATAATCATCATCATAATCATCATCATAATCATCATCATAATCATCATCATAATCATCATCATAACATCATCATAATCGTCTTCATGGTCATCATCATAATCGTCATCATAATCATCATAATAGTCATCAGAATCGTCATCATTATAGTCATCATAATCAACATCATGATCATCATCATAATCATCATCATAATCATCATCATGATCATCATCATAATCATCATCATAATCATCATCATAACCGTCATCGTAATCATCATCATAATCATCATCATAATCATCATCATAATCATCATCATAATCATCATCAAAATCATCATCATAATCATGAGCATAGTCATCATCATAATCATCATCATAATCATCATCAAAATCATCATCATAATCATGAGCATAATCATCATCATAATCGTCATCATAATCATCATCATGATCATCATCATAATCATCATCATAATCATCATCATAATCATGAGCATAATCATCATCATAACCGTCATCATAATCATCATCATAGTCATCATCATAATAGTCATCATAATCGTCGTCATAATCGTCATCATTATAGTCATCCTAATCGTCATCATAATTATCAGCATAGTCATCATCATAATAGTCATCATAATCGTCATCATTATAGACATCATAATCATCATCATGATCATCATCATAATCATCATCATAATCATCATCATAATCATCATCATAATCATCGTTATAATTCATCATCATAATCATGAGCATAACCGTCATCGTAATCATCATCATAATCATCATCATAATCATCATCATAATCATCATCATAATCATCATCATAATTATCATCATAATCATCATCATAATCATCATCAAAATCATCATCATAATCATCAGCATAATCATCATCATAATAGTCATCATAATCGTCATCATTATAGACATCATAATTATCATCATGATCATCATCATAATCATCATCATAATCATCATCATAATCATCATCATAATCATCGTTATAATTCATCATCATAATCATGAGCATAATCATCATGATAATCATCATCATAGTCATCATCATAATCATCATCATAGTCATCATCATAATCATCATCATAATTATCATCATAATCATCATCATAATCATCATCATAATCATCATCATAATCATCATCAAAATTATCATCATAATCATCATCATAATCGTCATCATAATCATCATCATAATCATCATCATAATCATCATCATAACCGTCATCGTAATCATCATCATAATCATCATCATAATCATCATCATCATAACCGTCATCGTAATCATCATCATAATCATCATCATAATCATCATCATAATCATCATCATAATCATCATCATAATCATCATCATAATCGTCTTCATGGTCATCATCATAATCGTCATCATAATCATCATAATAGTCATCAGAATCGTCATCATTATAGTCATCATAATCAACATCATGATCATCATCATAATCATCATCATAATCATCATCATGATTATCATCATAATCATCATCATAACCGTCATCGTAATCATCATCATAATCATCATCATAATCATCATCATAATCATCATCATAATCATCATCATAATCATCATCATAATGATCATCAAAATCATCATCATAATCATGAGCATAATCATCATCATAATCATCATCATAATCATCATCAAAATCATCATCATAATCATGAGCATAATCATCATCATAATCGTTATCAAGATCATCATCATAATCATCATCATAATCATCATCAAAATCATCATCATAATCATGAGCATAATCATCATCATAATCATCATCATAATCATCATCAAAATCATCATCATAATCATGAGCATAATCATCATCACAATCGTCATCATAAGCATCATCATAATCATCATCAGAATCATCATCAGAATCATCATCATAATCATCATCACAATCATCATCATAGTAGTCATTATAATCGTCATCATAATCGTCATCATTATAGTCATCATAATCGTCGTCATAATCATCATCATAGTCATCATCATAATAGTCATCATAATCGTCATCATTATAGTCATCATAATGATCATCATGATCATCATCATAATCATCATCATAATCATCATCATGATCATCATCATAATCATCATCATAATCATCATCATAATCGTCTTCATGGCCATCATCATAATCGTCATCATAATCATCATAATAGTCATCATAATCGTCATCATTATAGTCATCATAATCATCATGATAATCATCATCATAGTCATCATCATAATCATCATCATAGTCATCATCATAATCATCATCATAATCATCACCATAATCATCATCATAGTCATCATCATAATCATCATCAAAATTATCATCATAATCATCATCATAATCGTCATCATAATCATCATCAGAATCATCATCATAATCATCATCATAATCATCATCATAATCATCATCATAATCATCATCATAATTATCATCATAATCATCATCATAATCATCATCAAAATCATCATCATAATCATCAGCATAATCATCATCATAATAGTCATCATAATCGTCATCATTATAGACATCATAATCATCATCATGATCATCATCATAATCATCATCATAATCATCATCATAATCATCATCATAATCATCGTTATAATTCATCATCATAATCATGAGCATAATCATCATGATAATCATCATCATAGTCATCATCATAATCATCATCATAGTCATCATCATAATCATCATCATAATTATCATCATAATCATCATCATAATCATCATCATAATCATCATCATAATCATCATCAAAATTATCATCATAATCATCATCATAATCGTCATCATAATCATCATCATAATCATCATCATAATCATCATCATAACCGTCATCGTAATCATCATCATAATCATCATCATAATCATCATCATCATAACCGTCATCGTAATCATCATCATAATCATCATCATAATCATCATCATAATCATCATCATAATCATCATCATAATCATCATCATAATCATCATCATAATCATCATCATAATCATCATCATAACATCATCATAATCGTCTTCATGGTCATCATCATAATCGTCATCATAATCATCATAATAGTCATCAGAATCGTCATCATTATAGTCATCATAATCAACATCATGATCATCATCATAATCATCATCATAATCATCATCATGATCATCATCATAATCATCATCATAATCATCATCATAACCGTCATCGTAATCATCATCATAATCATCATCATAATCATCATCATAATCATCATCATAATCATCATCAAAATCATCATCATAATCATGAGCATAGTCATCATCATAATCATCATCATAATCATCATCAAAATCATCATCATAATCATGAGCATAATCATCATCATAATCGTCATCATAATCATCATCATGATCATCATCATAATCATCATCATAATCATCATCATAATCATGAGCATAATCATCATCATAACCGTCATCATAATCATCATCATAGTCATCATCATAATAGTCATCATAATCGTCGTCATAATCGTCATCATTATAGTCATCCTAATCGTCATCATAATTATCAGCATAGTCATCATCATAATAGTCATCATAATCGTCATCATTATAGACATCATAATCATCATCATGATCATCATCATAATCATCATCATAATCATCATCATAATCATCATCATAATCATCGTTATAATTCATCATCATAATCATGAGCATAACCGTCATCGTAATCATCATCATAATCATCATCATAATCATCATCATAATCATCATCATAATCATCATCATAATTATCATCATAATCATCATCATAATCATCATCAAAATCATCATCATAATCATCAGCATAATCATCATCATAATAGTCATCATAATCGTCATCATTATAGACATCATAATTATCATCATGATCATCATCATAATCATCATCATAATCATCATCATAATCATCATCATAATCATCGTTATAATTCATCATCATAATCATGAGCATAATCATCATGATAATCATCATCATAGTCATCATCATAATCATCATCATAGTCATCATCATAATCATCATCATAATTATCATCATAATCATCATCATAATCATCATCATAATCATCATCATAATCATCATCAAAATTATCATCATAATCATCATCATAATCGTCATCATAATCATCATCATAATCATCATCATAATCATCATCATAACCGTCATCGTAATCATCATCATAATCATCATCATAATCATCATCATCATAACCGTCATCGTAATCATCATCATAATCATCATCATAATCATCATCATAATCATCATCAAAATCATCATCATAATCATGAGCATAATCATCATCATAATCATCATCATAATCATCATCAAAATCATCATCATAATCATGAGCATAATCATCATCACAATCGTCATCATAAGCATCATCATAATCATCATCAGAATCATCATCAGAATCATCATCATAATCATCATCACAATCATCATCATAGTAGTCATTATAATCGTCATCATAATCGTCATCATTATAGTCATCATAATCGTCGTCATAATCATCATCATAGTCATCATCATAATAGTCATCATAATCGTCATCATTATAGTCATCATAATGATCATCATGATCATCATCATAATCATCATCATAATCATCATCATGATCATCATCATAATCATCATCATAATCATCATCATAATCGTCTTCATGGCCATCATCATAATCGTCATCATAATCATCATAATAGTCATCATAATCGTCATCATTATAGTCATCATAATCATCATGATAATCATCATCATAGTCATCATCATAATCATCATCATAGTCATCATCATAATCATCATCATAATCATCACCATAATCATCATCATAGTCATCATCATAATCATCATCAAAATTATCATCATAATCATCATCATAATCGTCATCATAATCATCATCAGAATCATCATCATAATCATCATCATAATCATCATCATAATCATCATCATAATCATCATCATAATCGTCTTCATGGTCATCATCATAATCGTCATCATAATCATCATAATAGTCATCATAATCGTCATCATTATAGTCATCATAACCGACATCATGATCATCATCATAATCATCTTCATAATCATCATCATAATCATCATCATAATCATCATCATAATCATCATCAAAATCATCATCATAATCATGAGCATAATCATCATCTTAATCGTCATCATAATCATCATCATAGTCATCATCATAATCAGCATCATAATCATCATCATAATCGTCATCATAATCATCATCATAATCATCATCATAATCATCATCATAATCATCATCATAATCATCATCACAATCATCATCATAGTAGTCATTATAATCGTCATCATAATCGTCATCATTATAGTCATCATAATCGTCGTCATTGTCATCGTCATAATCGTCATCATAATCATCATAATAGTCATCATAATCGTCATCATTATAGTCATCATAATCGACATCATGATCATCATCATAATCATCTTCATAATCATCATCATAATCATCATCATAATCATCATCATAATCATCATCAAAATCATCATCATAATCATGAGCATAATCATCATCATAATCGTCATCATAATCATCATCATAATCATCATCAGAATCATCATCATAATCATCATCATAACCGTCATCGTAATCATCATCATAATCATCATCATAATCATCATCATAATCATCATCATAATCATCATCATAATCATCATCAAAATCATCATCATAATCATGAGCATAATCATCATCATAATCGTCATCAAGATCATCATCATAATCATGAGCATAATCATCATCACAATCGTCATCATAATCATCATCATAATCATCATCAGAATCATCATCAGAATCATCATCATAATCATCATCACAATCATCATCATAGTAGTCATTATAATCGTCATCATAATCGTCATCATTATAGTCATCATAATCGTCGTCATAATCATCATCATAGTCATCATCATAATAGTCATCATAATCGTCATCATTATAGTCATCATAATCGTCATCATAATCATCATTATAGTCATCATCATAATAGTCATCATGATCGTCATCGTAATCGTCATCATTACAGTCATCGTAATCGTCATCATAATCATCATCATAATCATCATCATAATCATCATCATAATCATCATCATTATCATCATCAAAATCATCATCATAATCATCATCATAATCATCATCATAGTCATCATCATAATCATCATCATAATCATCATCATAATCATCATCATAATCGTCTTCATTGTCATCGTCATAATCGTCATCATAATCATTATAATAGTCATCATAATCGTCATCATTATAGTAATCATAATCATCATCATGATCATCATCATAATCATCATCATAATCATCATCATGATGATCATCATAATCATCATCATAATCATCATCATAATCATCATCATAACCGTCATCGTAATCATCATCATAATCATCATCATAATCATCATCATAATCATCATCATAATCATCATCATAGTCATCATCATAATAGTCATCATAATCGTCATCATTATAGACATCATAATCATCATCATGATCATCATCATAATCATCATCATAATCATCATCATAATCATCATCATAATCATCGTTATAATTCATCATCATAATCATGAGCATAATCATCATCTTAATCGTCATCATAATCATCATCATAGTCATCATCATAATCAGCATCATAATCATCATCATAATCGTCATCATAATCATCATCATAATCATCATCATAATCATCATCATAATCATCATCATAATCATCATCACAATCATCATCATAGTAGTCATTATAATCGTCATCATAATCGTCATCATTATAGTCATCATAATCGTCGTCATTGTCATCGTCATAATCGTCATCATAATCATCATAATAGTCATCATAATCGTCATCATTATAGTCATCATAATCGACATCATGATCATCATCATAATCATCTTCATAATCATCATCATAATCATCATCATAATCATCATCATAATCATCATCAAAATCATCATCATAATCATGAGCATAATCATCATCATAATCGTCATCATAATCATCATCATAATCATCATCAGAATCATCATCATAATCATCATCATAACCGTCATCGTAATCATCATCATAATCATCATCATAATCATCATCATAATCATCATCATAATCATCATCATAATCATCATCAAAATCATCATCATAATCATGAGCATAATCATCATCATAATCGTCATCAAGATCATCATCATAATCATGAGCATAATCATCATCACAATCGTCATCATAATCATCATCATAATCATCATCAGAATCATCATCAGAATCATCATCATAATCATCATCACAATCATCATCATAGTAGTCATTATAATCGTCATCATAATCGTCATCATTATAGTCATCATAATCGTCGTCATAATCATCATCATAGTCATCATCATAATAGTCATCATAATCGTCATCATTATAGTCATCATAATCGTCATCATAATCATCATTATAGTCATCATCATAATAGTCATCATGATCATCATCATAATCATCATCATAATCATCTTCATAATCATCATCATAATCATCATCATAATCATCATCATAATCATCATCAAAATCATCATCATAATCATGAGCATAATCATCATCTTAATCGTCATCATAATCATCATCATAGTCATCATCATAATAGTCATCATAATCGTGATCATTATAGTCATCATAATCGTCATCATAATCATCATTATAGTCATCATCATAATAGTCATCATGATCGTCATCGTAATCGTCATCATTACAGTCATCGTAATCGTCATTATAATCATCATCATAGTCATCATCATAATCAGCATCATAATCATCATCATAATCGTCATCATAATCATCATCATAATCATCATCATAATCATCATCATAATCATCATCATAATCATCATCATAATCATCATCATAATCATCATCATAATCATCGTTATAATTCATCATCATAATCATCATCATAATCATCATCATAACCGTCATCGTAATCATCATCAGAATCATCATCATAATCGTCATCGTAATCATCATCATAATCATCATCATAATCATCATCATAATCATCATCATAATCATCATCATAATCATCATCATAATGATCATCAAAATCATCATCATAATCATGAGCATAATCATCATCATAATCATCATCATAATCATCATCAAAATCATCATCATAATCATGAGCATAATCATCATCATAATCGTCATCATAATCATCATCATAATCATCATCAGAATCATCATCATAATCATCATCATAACCGTCATCGTAATCATCATCATAATCATCATCATAATCATCATCATAATCATCATCATAATCATCATCATAATCATCATCAAAATCATCATCATAATCATGAGCATAATCATCATCATAATCGTCATCAAGATCATCATCATAATCATGAGCATAATCATCATCACAATCGTCATCATAATCATCATCATAATCATCATCAGAATCATCATCAGAATCATCATCATAATCATCATCACAATCATCATCATAGTAGTCATTATAATCGTCATCATAATCGTCATCATTATAGTCATCATAATCGTCGTCGTAATCATCATCATAGTCATCATCATAATAGTCATCATAACCGTCATCATTATAGTCATCATAATCATCATCATGATCATCATCATAATCATCATCATAATCATCATCATGATCATCATCATAATCATCATCACAATCATCATCATAATCGTCTTCATGGTCATCATCATAATCGTCATCATAATCATCATAATAGTCATCATAATCGTCATCATTATAGTCATCATAATCATCATGATAATCATCATCATAGTCATCATCATAATCATCATCATAGTCATCATCATAATCATCATCATAATCATCACCATAATCATCATCATAGTCATCATCATAATCATCATCAAAATTATCATCATAATCATCATCATAATCGTCATCATAATCATCATCAGAATCATCATCATAATCATCATCATAATCATCATCATAATCATCATCATAATCATCATCATAATCGTCTTCATGGTCATCATCATAATCGTCATCATAATCATCATAATAGTCATCATAATCGTCATCATTATAGTCATCATAACCGACATCATGATCATCATCATAATCATCTTCATAATCATCATCATAATCATCATCATAATCATCATCATAATCATCATCAAAATCATCATCATAATCATGAGCATAATCATCATCTTAATCGTCATCATAATCATCATCATAGTCATCATCATAATCAGCATCATAATCATCATCATAATCGTCATCATAATCATCATCATAATCATCATCATAATCATCATCATAATCATCATCATAATCATCATCACAATCATCATCATAGTAGTCATTATAATCGTCATCATAATCGTCATCATTATAGTCATCATAATCGTCGTCATTGTCATCGTCATAATCGTCATCATAATCATCATAATAGTCATCATAATCGTCATCATTATAGTCATCATAATCGACATCATGATCATCATCATAATCATCTTCATAATCATCATCATAATCATCATCATAATCATCATCATAATCATCATCAAAATCATCATCATAATCATGAGCATAATCATCATCATAATCGTCATCATAATCATCATCATAATCATCATCAGAATCATCATCATAATCATCATCACAACCGTCATCGTAATCATCATCATAATCATCATCATAATCATCATCATAATCATCATCATAATCATCATCATAATCATCATCAAAATCATCATCATAATCATGAGCATAATCATCATCATAATCGTCATCAAGATCATCATCATAATCATGAGCATAATCATCATCACAATCGTCATCATAATCATCATCATAATCATCATCAGAATCATCATCAGAATCATCATCATAATCATCATCACAATCATCATCATAGTAGTCATTATAATCGTCATCATAATCGTCATCATTATAGTCATCATAATCGTCGTCATAATCATCATCATAGTCATCATCATAATAGTCATCATAATCGTCATCATTATAGTCATCATAATCGTCATCATAATCATCATTATAGTCATCATCATAATAGTCATCATGATCGTCATCGTAATCGTCATCATTACAGTCATCGTAATCGTCATCATAATCATCATCATAATCATCATCATAATCATCATCATTATCATCATCAAAATCATCATCATAATCATCATCATAATCATCATCATAGTCATCATCATAATCATCATCATAATCATCATCATAATCATCATCATAATCGTCTTCATTGTCATCGTCATAATCGTCATCATAATCATTATAATAGTCATCATAATCGTCATCATTATAGTAATCATAATCATCATCATGATCATCATCATAATCATCATCATAATCATCATCATGATGATCATCATAATCATCATCATAATCATCATCATAATCATCATCATAACCGTCATCGTAATCATCATCATAATCATCATCATAATCATCATCATAATCATCATCATAATCATCATCATAGTCATCATCATAATAGTCATCATAATCGTCATCATTATAGACATCATAATCATCATCATGATCATCATCATAATCATCATCATAATCATCATCATAATCATCATCATAATCATCGTTATAATTCATCATCATAATCATGAGCATAATCATCATGATAATCATCATCATAGTCATCATCATAATCATCATCATAGTCATCATCATAATCATCATCATAATGATCATCATAATCATCATCATAATCATCATCATAATCATCATCATAATCATCATCAAAATTATCATCATAATCATCATCATAATCGTCATCATAATCATCATCATAATCATCATCAGAATCATCATCATAATCATCATCATAACCGTCATCGTAATCATCATCATAATCATCATCATAATCATCATCATAATCATCATCATAATCATCATCATAATCATCATCATAATCATCATCAAAATCATCATCATAATCATGAGCATAATCATCATCATAATCGTCATCAAGTTCATCATCATAATCATGAGCATAATCATCATCACAATCGTCATCATAATCATCATCATAATCATCATCAGAATCATCATCAGAATCATCATCATAATCGTCATCATAATCATCATCATAGTAGTCATTATAATCGTCATCATAATCGTCATCATTATAGTCATCATAATCGTCGTCATAATCATCATCATAGTCATCATCATAATAGTCATCATAATCGTCATCATTATAGTCATCATAATCATCATCATGATCATCATCATAATCATCATCATAATCATCATCATGATCATCATCATAATCATCATCATAATCATCATCATAATCGTCTTCATGGTCATCATCATAATCGTCATCATAATCATCATAATAGTCATCATAATCGTCATCATTATAGTCATCATAATCATCATGATAATCATCATCATAGTCATCATCATAATCATCATCATAGTCATCATCATAATCATCATCATAATCATCACCATAATCATCATCATAGTCATCATCATAATCATCATCAAAATTATCATCATAATCATCATCATAATCGTCATCATAATCATCATCAGAATCATCATCATAATCATGAGCATAATCATCATCATAATCGTCATCATAATCATCATCATAATAGTCATCATAATCGTCATCATAATCATCATCATTATAGTCATCATAATCATCATCATGATCATCATCATAATCATCATCATAATCATCATCATAATCATCATCATAATCATCATCATTATCATCATCATAATCATCATCATAACCGTCATCGTAATCATCATCATAATCATCATCATAATCATCATCATTATCATCATCAAAATCATCATCATCATCATCATCATAATCATCATCATAATCATCATCATAACCGTCATCGTAATCATCATCATAATCATCATCATAATCATCATCATAATCATCATCATAATCATCATCATAATCATCATCATAATCATCATCATAATCATCATCATAATCATCATCATAATCGTCTTCATGGTCATCATCATAATCGTCATCATAATCATCATAATAGTCATCATAATCGTCATCATAATCGACATCATGATCATCATCATAATCATCATCATAATCATCATCATGATCATCATCATAATCATCATCATAATCATCATCATAACCGTCATCGTAATCATCATCATAATTATTATCATAATCATCATCATAATCATCATCATAATCATCTTCATAATCATCATCATAATCATCATCATAATCATCATCATAATCATCATCATAATAGTCATCATAATCGTGATCATTATAGTCATCATAATCGTCATCATAATCATCATTATAGTCATCATCATAATAGTCATCATGATCGTCATCGTAATCGTCATCATTACAGTCATCGTAATCGTCATCATAATCATCATCATAGTCATCATCATAATCAGCATCATAATCATCATCATAATCGTCATCATAATCATCATCATAATCATCATCATAATCATCATCATAATCATCATCATAATCATCATCATAATCATCATCATAATCATCGTTATAATTCATCATCATAATCATCATCATAATCATCATCATAACCGTCATCGTAATCATCATCATAATTATTATCATAATCATCATCATAATCATCATCATAATCATCTTCATAATCATCATCATAATCATCATCATAATCATCATCATAATCATCATCATAATAGTCATCATAATCGTGATCATTATAGTCATCATAATCGTCATCATAATCATCATTATAGTCATCATCATAATAGTCATCATGATCGTCATCGTAATCGTCATCATTACAGTCATCGTAATCGTCATCATAATCATCATCATAGTCATCATCATAATCAGCATCATAATCATCATCATAATCGTCATCATAATCATCATCATAATCATCATCATAATCATCATCATAATCATCATCATAATCATCATCATAATCATCATCATAATCATCGTTATAATTCATCATCATAATCATCATCATAATCATCATCATAACCGTCATCGTAATCATCATCAGAATCATCATCATAATCGTCATCATAATCATCATCATAATCATCATCATAACCGTCATCGTAATCATCATCAGAATCATCATCATAATCGTCATCATAATCATCATCATAATCATCATCATAATCATCATCATTATCATCATCAAAATCATCATCATAATCATCATCATAATCATCATCATAGTCATCATCATAATCATCATCATAATCATCATCATAATCATCATCATAATCGTCTTCATTGTCATCGTCATAATCGTCTTCATTGTCATCGTCATAATCGTCATCATAATCATTATAATAGTCATCATAATCGTCATCATTATAGTAATCATAATCATCATCATGATCATCATCATAATCGTCATCATAATCATCATCATAATCATCATCATAACCGTCATCGTAATCATCATCAGAATCATCATCATAATCGTCATCATAATCATCATCATAATCATCATCATAATCATCATCATTATCATCATCAAAATCATCATCATAATCATCATCATAATCATCATCATAGTCATCATCATAATCATCGTTATAATTCATCATCATAATCATCATCATAATCATCATCATAACCGTCATCGTAATCATCATCAGAATCATCATCATAATCGTCATCATAATCATCATCATAATCATCATCATAACCGTCATCGTAATCATCATCAGAATCATCATCATAATCGTCATCATAATCATCATCATAATCATCATCATAATCATCATCATAATCATCATCATAATCATCATCATAATCATCATCATTATCATCATCAAAATCATCATCATAATCATCATCATAATCATCATCATAGTCATCATCATAATCATCATCATAATCATCATCATAATCATCATCATAATCGTCTTCATTGTCATCGTCATAATCGTCTTCATTGTCATCGTCATAATCGTCATCATAATCATTATAATAGTCATCATAATCGTCATCATTATAGTAATCATAATCATCATCATGATCATCATCATAGTCATCATCATAATCATCATCATAATCATCATCATAATCATCATCAAAATCATCATCATAATCATGAGCATAATCATCATCATAATCGTCATCATAATCGTCATCATAGTCATCATCATAATCATCATCATAATCATCATAATAGTCATCATAATCGTCATCATTATAGTCATCATAATCAACATCATGATCATCATCATAATCATCATCATAATCATCATCATAATCATCATCATGATCATCATCATAATCATCATCATAATCATCATCATAACCGTCATCGTAATCATCATCATAATCATCATCATAATCATCATCATAATCATCATCATAATCATCATCATAATCATCATCAAAATCATCATCATAATCATGAGCATAATCATCATCATAATCGTCATCATAATCATCATCATAATCATCATCATAATCATCATCAAAATCATCATCATAATCATGAGCATAATCATCATCTTAATCGTCATCATAATCATCATCATAGTCATCATCATAGTCATCATCATAATCATCATCATAATCATCATCATAATCATCATCATTATCATCATCATAATCATCATCATAATCATCATCAAGATCATCATCATAATCATGAGCATAATCATCATCATAATCATCATCATAGTCATCATCATAATAGTCATCATAATCGTCATGATAATCGTCAACATTGTAGTCATCATAATCGTCATCAACATCATCATCCTAATCATGAGCATAATCATCATCATAATCGTCATCATAATCATCATCATAGTCATCATCATAATAGTCATCATAATCGTCATCATAATCGTCATCATTATAGTCATCATAATCGTCATCATAATCATCATCATAGTCGTCATCATAATAGTCATCATAATCGTCATCATTATAGTCATCATAATCGTCATCATCATAATAGTCATCATAATCGTCATCATAATCGTCATCATTATAGTCATCATAATCGTCATCATAATCATCATCATAGTCATCATCATAATAGTCATCATAATCGTCATCATTATAGTCATCATATTCGTCATCATAATCATCATCATAGTCATCATCATAATAGTCATCATAATCGTCATCATTATAGTCATCATAATCATCAGCATGATCATCATCATAATCATCATCATAATCATCATCATGATCATCATCATAATCATCATCATAATCATCATCATAACCGTCTTCATGGTCATCATCATAATCGTCATCATAATCATCATAATAGTCATCAGAATCGTCATCATTATAGTCATCATAATCAACATCATGATCATCATCATAATCATCATCATAATCATCATCATGATCATCATCATAATCATCATCATAATCATCATCATAACCGTCATCGTAATCATCATCATAATCATCATCATAATCATCATCATAATCATCATCATAATCATCATCATAATCATCATCATAATGATCATCAAAATCATCATCATAATCATGAGCATAATCATCATCATAATCGTCATCATAATCATCATCATAATCATCATCATAATCATCATCATAATCATCATCAAAATCATCATCATGATCATCATCATAATCATCATCAAAATCGTCATCATTATAGTCATCATAATCGTCATCATAATCATCATCATAGTCTTCATCATAATAGTCATCATAATCGTCATCATTATAGTCATCATAATCACCATCATAATCATCATCATAATCATCATCATAATCATCATCATAACCGTCATCGTAATCATCATCAGAATCATCATCATAACCGTCATCATAATCATCATCATAATCATCATCATAATCATAATCATAATCATCATCATAATCATCATCAGAATCATCATCATAATCATGAGCATAATCATCATCATAATCATCATCATAATCATGAGCATAATCATCATCATAATCATCATCATAATCATCATCATAATCATCATCATAATCATCATCATAATCGTCTTCATGGTCATCATCATAATCGTCATCATAATCATCATAATAGTCATCATAATCGTCATCATTATAGTCATCATAATCAACATCATTATAGTCATCATAATCATCATCATAATCATCATCATGATCATCATCATAATCATCATCATAATCATCATCATAACCGTCATCGTAATCATCATCATAATCATCATCATAATCATCATCATAATCATCATCATAATCATCATCATAATCATCATCATAATGATCATCAAAATCATCATCATAATCATGAGCATAATCATCATCATAATCGTCATCATAATCATCATCATAATCATCATCATAATCATCATCATAATCATCATCAAAATCATCATCAAAATCGTCATCATTATAGTCATCATAATCGTCATCATAATCATCATCATAGTCATCATCATAATAGTCATCATAATCGTCATCATTGTCATCATCATAATCATGATCATAATCATCATCAAAATCATCATCATAATCATCATCATAATCGTCATCATAATCATCATCATAATCATCATCATAACCGTCATCGTAATCATCATCAGAATCATCATCATAATCGTCATCATAATCATCATCATAACCGTCATCGTAATCATCATCATAATCATCATCATAATCATCATCATAATCATCATCATAATCATCATCATAATTATCATCATAATCATCATCATAATCATCATCAGAATCATCATCATAATCATGAGCATAATCATCATCATAATCGTCATCATAATCATCATCATCATCATCATCATAATCATCATCATAATCATCATCATAATCATGAGCATAATCATCATCATAATCGTCATCATAATCATCATCATAGTCATCATCATAATAGTCATCATAATCGTCGTCATAATCGTCATCATTATAGTCATCATAATCGTCATCATAATCATCAGCATAGTCATCATCATAATAGTGATCATAATCGTCATCATTATAGTCATCATAATCATCATCATAATCATCATCATAATCATCATCATAATCATCATCATAATCATCATCATAATCATCATCATTATCATCATCAAAATCATCATCATCATCATCATCATAATCATCATCATAATCATCATCATAATCATCATCATAACCGTCATCGTAATCATCATCATAATCATCATCATAATCATCATCATAATCATCATCATAATCATCATCATAATCAACATCATAATCATCATCATAATCGTCTTCATGGTCATCATCATAATCGTCATCATAATCATCATAATAGTCATCATAATCGTCATCATTATAGTCATCATAATCAACATCATGATCATCATCATAATCATCATCATAATCATCATCATAATCATCATCATAACCGTCATCGTAATCATCATCAGAATCATCATCATAACCGTCATCATAATCATCATCATAATCATCATCATAATCATAATCATAATCATCATCATAATCATCATCAGAATCATCATCATAATCATGAGCATAATCATCATCATAATCATCATGATAATCATCATCATAATCATCATCATAACCGTCATCGTAATCATCATCATAATCATCATCATAATCATCATCATAATCATCATCATAATCGTCTTCATGGTCATCATCATAATCGTCATCATAATCATCATAATAGTCATCATAATCGTCATCATTATAGTCATCATAATCAACATCACGATCATGATCATAATCATCATCATAATCATCATCATGATCATCATCATAATCATCATCATAATCATCATCATAACCGTCATCGTAATCATCATCATAATCATCATCATAATCATCATCATAATCATCATCATAATCATCATCATAATCATCATCATAATGATCATCAAAATCATCATCATAATCATGAGCATAATCATCATCATAATCGTCATCATAATCATCATCATAATCATCATCATAATCATCATCATAATCATCATCAAAATCATCATCAAAATCGTCATCATTATAGTCATCATAATCGTCATCATAATCATCATCATAATCATCATCATAACCGTCATCGTAATCATCATCAGAATCATCATCATAATCGTCATCATAATCATCATCATAATCATCATCATAATCATCATCATAATCATCATCATAATCATCGTTATAATTCATCATCATAATCATCATCATAATCATCATCATAACCGTCATCGTAATCATCATCATAATCATCATCATAATCATCATCATAATCATCATCATAATCATCATGATAATCATCATCATAATCATCATCAAAATCATCATCATAATCATGAGCATAATCATCATCATAATCGTCATCATAATCATCATCATAATCATCATCATAATCATCATCATAATCATCATCATAATCATCATCATAATCATCGTTATAATTCATCATCATAATCATCATCATAATCATCATCATAACCGTCATCGTAATCATCATCATAATCATCATCATAATCATCATCATAATCATCATCATAATCATCATCATAATCATCATCAAAATCATCATCATAATCATGAGCATAATCATCATCATAATCGTCATCATAATCATCATCATAATCATCATCATAATCATCATCATAATCATCATCATAATCATCATCATAATCATCATCATAATCATCGTTATAATTCATCATCATAATCATCATCATAATCATCATCATAACCGTCATCGTAATCATCATCATAATCATCATCATAATCATCATCATAATCATCATCATAATCATCATCATAATTATCATCATAATCATCATCATAATCATCATCAGAATCATCATCATAATCATGAGCATAATCATCATCATAATCGTCATCATAATCATCATCATCATCATCATCATAATCATCATCATAATCATCATCATAATCATGAGCATAATCATCATCATAATCGTCATCATAATCATCGTCATAGTCATCATCATAATAGTCATCATAATCGTCGTCATAATTGTCATCATTATAGTCATCATAATCGTCATCATAATCATCAGCATAGTCATCATCATAATAGTCATCATAATCGTCATCATTATAGTCATCATAATCATCATCATAATCATCATCATAATCATCATCATAATCATCATCATAATCATCATCATAATCATCATCATAATCATCATCATAACCGTCATCGTAATCATCATCATAATCATCATCATAATCATCATCATAATCATCATCATAATCGTCTTCATGGTCATCATCATAATCGTCATCATAATCATCATAATAGTCATCATAATCGTCATCATTATAGTCATCATAATCAACATCATGATCATCATCATAATCATCATCATAATCATCATCATAACCGTCATCGTAATCATCATCATAATCATCATCATAATCATCATCATAATCATCATCATAATCATCATCATAATCATCATCATAATCATCATCATAATGATCATCAAAATCATCATCATAATCATGAGCATAATCATCATCATAATCGTCATCATAATCATCATCATAATCATCATCATAATCATCATCATAATCATCATCATAATCATCATCAAAATCATCATCAAAATCGTCATCATTATAGTCATCATAATCGTCATCATAATCATCATCATAGTCATCATCATAATAGTCATCATAATCGTCATCATTATAGTCATCATAATCGACATCATAATCATCATCATAATCATCATCAAAATCATCATCATAATCATGAGCATAATCATCATCATAATCGTCATCATAATCATCATCATAGTCATCATCATAATCATGATCATAATCATCATCAAAATCATCATCATAATCATCATCATAATCGTCATCATAATCATCATCATAATCATCATCATAACCGTCATCGTAATCATCATCAGAATCATCATCATAATCGTCATCATAATCATCATCATAATCATCATCATAATCATCATCATAATCATCATCATAATCATCGTTATAATTCATCATCATAATCATCATCATAATCATCATCATAACCGTCATCGTAATCATCATCATAATCATCATCATAATCATCATCATAATCATCATCATAATCATCATCATAATCATCATCAAAATCATCATCATAATCATGAGCATAATCATCATCATAATCGTCATCATAATCATCATCATAATCATCATCATAATCATCATCATAATCATCATCATAATCATCATCATAATCATCGTTATAATTCATCATCATAATCATCATCATAATCATCATCATAACCGTCATCGTAATCATCATCATAATCATCATAATAATCATCATCATAATCATCATCATAATCATCATCATAATTATCATCATAATCATCATCATAATCATCATCAGAATCATCATCATAATCATGAGCATAATCATCATCATAATCGTCATCATAATCATCATCATCATCATCATCATAATCATCATCATAATCATCATCATAATCATGAGCATAATCATCATCATAATCGTCATCATAATCATCATCATAGTCATCATCATAATAGTCATCATAATCGTCGTCATAATCGTCATCATTATAGTCATCATAATCGTCATCATAATCATCAGCATAGTCATCATCATAATAGTCATCATAATCGTCATCATTATAGTCATCATAATCATCATCATAATCATCATCATAATCATCATCATAATCATCATCATAATCATCATCATAATCATCATCATTATCATCATCAAAATCATCATCATCATCATCATCATAATCATCATCATAATCATCATCATAATCATCATCATAATCATCATCATAACCGTCATCGTAAACATCATCATAATCATCATCATAATCATCATCATAATCATCATCATAATCATCATCATAATCATCATCATAATCGTCTTCATGGTCATCATCATAATCGTCATCATAATCATCATAATAGTCATCATAATCGTCATCATTATAGTCATCATAATCAACATCATGATCATCATCATAATCATCATCATAATCATCATCATAGTCATCATCATAATAGTCATCATAATCGTCATCATTATAGTCATCATAATCATCAGCATGATTATCATCATAATCATCATCAAAATCATCATCACAATCGTCATCATAATCGTCATCATTATAGTCATCATGATCATCAGCATGATCATCATCATAATCATCATCATAATCATCATCATGATCATCATCATAATCATCATCATAATCATCATCATAACCGTCATCGTAATCATCATCATAATCATCATCATAATCATCATCATAATCATCATCATAATCATCATCATAGTCATCATCATAATAGTCATCATAATCGTCATCATTATAGTCATCATAATCATCAGCATGATCATCATCATAATCATCATCAAAATCATCATCATAATCGTCATCATAATCGTCATCATTATAGTCATCATAATCATCAGCATGATCATCATCATAATCATCATCATAATCATCATCATGATCATCATCATAATCATCATCATAATCATCATCATAACCGTCATCGTAATCATCATCATAATCATCATCATAATCATCATCATAATCATGAGCATAATCATCATCATAATCGTCATCATAATCATCATCATAGTCATTATCATAATAGTCATCATAATCATCATCATAATCGTCATCATTATAGTCATCATAATCGTCATCATAATCGTCATCATAATCATCATCATAGTCATCATCATAATAGTCATCATAATCGTCATCATTATAGTCATCATAATCATCAGCATGATCATCATCATAATCATCATCAAAATCATCATCAGAATCATCATCATAATCGTCATCATAATCATCATCATAATCATCATCATAATCATCATCATAATCATCATCAGAATCATCATCATAATCATGAGCATAATCATCATCATAATCATCATCATAATCATCATCATAATCATCATCATAATCATCATCAAAATCATCATCATAATCATGAGCATAATCATCATCATAATCGTCATCATAATCATCATCATAGTCATCATCGTAATAGTCATCATAATCATCATCATAATCGTCATCATTATAGTCATCATAATCGTCATCATAATCATCATCATAGTCATCGTCATAATAGTCATCATAATCGTCATCATTATAGTCATCATAATCATCAGCATGATCATCATCATACTCATCATCAAAATCATCATCATAATCGTCATCATAATCGTCATCATAATCATCATCATAATCATCATCATAATCATCATCATAACCGTCATCGTAATCATCATCATAATCATCACCATAATCATCATCATAATCATCATCATAACCGTCATCGTAATCATCATCAGAATCATCATCATAATCGTCATCATAATCATCATCATAATCATCATCATAATCATCATCATAATCATCATCATAATCATCATCATAATCATCATCAGAATCATCATCATAACCGTCATCGTAATCATCATCAGAATCATCATCACAATCGTCATCATAATCATCATCATAATCATCATCATAATCATCATCATAATCATCATCATAATCATCATCAGAATCATCATCATAATCATGAGCATAATCATCATCATAATCATCATCATAATCACCATCATAATCATCATCATAACCGTCATCGTAATCATCATCATAATCATCATCATAATCATCATCATAATCATCATCATAATCATCATCATAATTATCATCATAATCATCATCATAATCATCATCAAAATCATCATCATAATCATCATCATAGTCATCATCATAATAGTCATCATAATCGTCATGATAATCGTCAACATTGTAGTCATCATAATCGTCATCATAATCATCATCGTAGTCATCATCATAATCATCATCATAATCATCATCATAATCATCATCATAACCGTCATCATAATCATCAGCATGATCATCATCATAATCATCATCAAAATCATCATCATAACCGTCATCGTAATCATCATCACAATCATCATCATAATCATCATCATAATCATCATCATAATCATCATCATAATTATCATCATAATCATCATCATAATCATCATCAAAATCATCATCATAATCATGAGCATAATCATCATCGTAATCGTCATCATAATCATCATCATAGTCATCATCATAATAGTCATCATAATCATCATCATAATCGTCATCATTATAGTCATCATAATCGTCATCATAATGATCATCATAGTCATCATCATAATAGTCATCATAATCGTCATCATTATAGTCATCATAATCATCTGCATGATCATCATCATAATCATCATCATAATCATCATCATAATCATCATCATGATCATCATCATAATCATCATCATAATCATCATCACGATCATCATCATAATCATCATCAAAAACATCATCATGATCATCATCATAATCATCATCATAATCATCATCAAAATCATCATCATAATCATGAGCATAATCATCATCATAATCGTCATCATAATCATCATCATAATCATCATCATAATCATCATCAAAATCATCATCATAATCATGAGCATAATCATCATCTTAATCGTCATCATAATCATCATCATAGTCATCATCATAGTCATCATCATAATCATCATCATAATCGTCATCATAATCATCATCATTATCATCATCATAATCATCATCATAATCATCATCAAGATCATCATCATAATCATGAGCATAATCATCATCATAATCATCATCATAGTCATCATCATAAAAGTCATCATAATCGTCATGATAATCGTCAACATTGTAGTCATCATAATCGTCATCATAATCATCATCGTAGTCATCATCATAATCATCATCATAATCATCATCATAATCATCATCATTATCATCATCATAATCATCATCATAATCATCATCAAGATCATCATCATAATCATGAGCATAATCATCATCATAATCATCATCATAGTCATCATCATAATAGTCATCATAATCGTCATGATAATCGTCAACATTGTAGTCATCATAATCGTCATCATAATCATCATCGTAGTCATCATCATAATAGTCATCATAATCGTCATCATAATCGTCATCATTATAGTCATCATAATCGTCATCATAATCATCATCATAGTCGTCATCATAATAGTCATCATAATCGTCATCATTATAGTCATCATAATCGTCATCATCATAATAGTCATCATAATCGTCATGATAATCGTCATCATTATAGTCATCATAATCGCCATCATAATCATCATCATAGTCATCATCATAATAGTCATCATAATCGTCATCATTATAGTCATCATAATCGTCATCATAATCATCATCATAGTCATCATCATAATAGTCATCATAATCGTCATCATTATAGTCATCGTAATCATCAGCATGATCAGCATCATAATCATCATCAAAATCATCATCATAATCGTCATCATAATCATCATCATAATCATCATCATAATCATCATCATAACCGTCATCGTAATCATCATCATAATCATCATCATAATCATCATCATAATCATCATCATAATCATCATCATAATCATCATCATAATCCTCATCATAATCCTCATCATAATCGTCTTCATGGTCATCATCATAATCGTCATCATAATCATCATAATAGTCATCAGAATCGTCATCATTATAGTCATCATAATCAACATCATGATCATCATCATAATCATCATCATAATCATCATCATAACCGTCATCGTAATCATCATCATAATCATCATCATAATCATCATCATAATCATCATCATAATCATCATCATAGTCATCATCATAATAGTCATCATAATCGTCATCATTATAGTCATCATAATCATCAGCATGATCATCATCATAATCATCATCAAAATCATCATCATAATCGTCATCATAATCGTCATCATTATAGTCATCATAATCATCAGCATGATCATCATCATAATCATCATCATAATCATCATCATGATCATCATCATAATCATCATCATAATCATCATCATAACCGTCATCGTAATCATCATCATAATCATCATCATAATCATCATCATAATCATGAGCATAATCATCATCATAATCGTCATCATAATCATCATCATAGTCATTATCATAATAGTCATCATAATCATCATCATAATCGTCATCATTATAGTCATCATAATCGTCATCATAATCGTCATCATAATCATCATCATAGTCATCATCATAATAGTCATCATAATCGTCATCATTATAGTCATCATAATCATCAGCATGATGATCATCATAATCATCATCAAAATCATCATCATAATCGTCATCATAATCGTCATCATAATCATCATCATAATCATCATCATAATCATCATCATAATCACCGTTATAATTCATCATCATAATCGTCATCATAATCATCATCATAACCGTCATCGTAATCATCATCAGAATCATCATCATAATCGTCATCATAATCATCATCATAATCATCATCATAATCATCATCATAATCATCATCAGAATCATCATCATAATCATGAGCATAATCATCATCATAATCATCATCATAATCATCATCATAATCATCATCATAATCATCATCAAAATCATCATCATAATCATGAGCATAATCATCATCATAATCGTCATCATAATCATCATCATAGTCATCATCGTAATAGTCATCATAATCATCATCATAATCGTCATCATTATAGTCATCATAATCGTCATCATAATCATCATCATAGTCATCGTCATAATAGTCATCATAATCGTCATCATTATAGTCATCATAATCATCAGCATGATCATCATCATACTCATCATCAAAATCATCATCATAATCGTCATCATAATCGTCATCATAATCATCATCATAATCATCATCATAATCATCATCATAACCGTCATCGTAATCATCATCATAATCATCATCATAATCATCATCATAATCATCATCATAATCATCATCATAATCATCATCATAATCATCATCATAATCATCATCAAGATCATCATCATAATCATGAGCATAATCATCATCACAATCGTCATCATAATCATCATCATAATCATCATCAGAATCATCATCATAATCGTCATCATAATCATCATCATAATCATCATCATAATCATCATCATAATCATCATCATAATCATCGTTATAATTCATCATCATAATCATCATCATAATCATCATCATAATCATCATCATAATCATCAAAATCATCATCATAATCATCATCATAGTCATCATCATAATAGTCATCATAATCGTCATGATAATCGTCAACATTGTAGTCATCATAATCGTCATCATAATCATCATCGTAGTCATCATCATAATCATCATCATAATCATCATCATAATCATCATCATAACCGTCATCATAATCATCATCAAAATCATCATCCTAATCATGAGCATAATCATCATCATAATCGTCATCATAATCATCATCATAGTCATCATCATAATAGTCATCATAATCGTCATCATAATCGTCATCATTATAGTCATCATAATCGTCATCATAATCATCATCATAGTCGTCATCATAATAGTCATCATAATCGTCATCATTATAGTCATCATAATCGTCATCATCATAATAGACATCATAATCGTCATCATAATCGTCATCATTATAGTCATCATAATCGCCATCATAATCATCATCATAGTCATCATCATAATAGTCATCATAATCGGCATCATTATAGTCATCATAATCGTCATCATAATCATCATCATAGTCATCATCATAATAGTCATCATAATCGTCATCATTATAGTCATCGTAATCATCAGCATGATCAGCATCATAATCATCATCAAAATCATCATCACAATCGTCATCATAATCATCATCATAATCATCATCAGAATCATCATCATAATCGTCATCATAATCATCATCATAATCATCATCATAATCATCATCATAATCATCATCATAATCATCGTTATAATTCATCATCATAATCATCATCATAATCGTCATCATAATCATCATCGTAGTCATCATCATAATCATCATCATAATCATCATCATAATCATCATCATAACCGTCATCATAATCATCAGCATGATCATCATCATAATCATCATCAAAATCATCATCATAACCGTCATCGTAATCATCATCATAATCATCATCAAAATCATCATCATAACCGTCATCGTAATCATCATCATAATCATCATCATAATCATCATCATAATCATCATCATAATCATCATCATAATTATCATCATAATCATCATCATAATCATCATCAAAATCATCATCATAATCATGAGCATAATCATCATCATAATCATCATCATAGTCATCATCATAATAGTCATCATAATCGTCATGATAATCGTCAACATTGTAGTCATCATAATCGTCATCATAATCATCATCGTAGTCATCATCATAATCATCATCATAATCATCATCATAATCATCATCATAACCGTCATCATAATCATCATCAAAATCATCATCAAGATCATCATCATAATCATGAGCATAATCATCATCATAATCATCATCATAGTCATCATCATAATAGTCATCATAATCGTCATGATAATCGTCAACATTGTAGTCATCATAATCGTCATCATAATCATCATCGTAGTCATCATCATAATCATCATCATAATCATCATCATAATCATCATCATAATCATCATCATAACCGTCATCATAATCATCATCAAAATCATCATCCTAATCATGAGCATAATCATCATCATAATCGTCATCATAATCATCATCATAGTCATCATCATAATAGTCATCATAATCGTCATCATAATCGTCATCATTATAGTCATCATAATCGTCATCATAATCATCATCATAGTCGTCATCATAATAGTCATCATAATCGTCATCATTATAGTCATCATAATCGTCATCATCATAATAGTCATCATAATCGTCATCATAATCGTCATCATTATAGTCATCATAATCGCCATCATAATCATCATCATAGTCATCATCATAATAGTCATCATAATCGTCATCATTATAGTCATCATAATCGTCATCATAATCATCATCATAGTCATCATCATAATAGTCATCATAATCGTCATCATTATAGTCATCGTAATCATCAGCATGATCAGCATCATAATCATCATCAAAATCATCATCATAATCGTCATCATAATCATCATCATAATCATCATCATAATCATCATCATAACCGTCATCGTAATCATCATCATAATCATCATCATAATCATCATCATAATCATCATCATAATCATCATCATAATCATCATCATAATCCTCATCATAATCGTCTTCATGGTCATCATCATAATCGTCATCATAATCATCATAATAGTCATCAGAATCGTCATCATTATAGTCATCATAATCAACATCATGATCATCATCATAATCATCATCATAATCATCATCATAACCGTCATCGTAATCATCATCATAATCATCATCATAATCATCATCATAATCATCATCATAATCATCATCATAATCATCATCATAATGATCATCAAAATCATCATCATAATCATGAGCATAATCATCATCATAATCATCATCATAATCATCATCATAATCATCATCATAATCGTCATCATAATCATCATCATAATCATCATCATAATCATCATCATAATCATCATCATAATCATCATCAAAATCATCATCATAATCATGAGCATAATCATCATCATAATCGTCATCATAATCATCATCATAATCATCATCATAATCATCATCATAATCATCATCATAATCATCATCATAATCATCGTTATAATTCATCATCATAATCATCATCATAATCATCATCATAACCGTCATCGTAATCATCATCATAATCATCATCATAATCATCATCATAATCATCATCATAATCATCATCATAATTATCATCATAATCATCATCATAATCATCATCAGAATCATCATCATAATCATGAGCATAATCATCATCATAATCGTCATCATAATCATCATCATCATCATCATCATAATCATCATCATAATCATCATCATAATCATGAGCATAATCATCATCATAATCGTCATCATAATCATCATCATAGTCATCATCATAATAGTCATCATAATCGTCGTCATAATCGTCATCATTATAGTCATCATAATCGTCATCATAATCATCAGCATAGTCATCATCATAATAGTCATCATAATCGTCATGATAATCGTCAACATTGTAGTCATCATAATCGCCATCATAATCATCATCATAGTCATCATCATAATAGTCATCATAATCATCATCATAATCATCATAATCGTCATCATAATCATCATCATAGTCATCATCATAATAGTCATCATAATCGTCATCATTATAGTCATCGTAATCATCAGCATGATCAGCATCATAATCATCATCAAAATCATCATCATAATCGTCATCATAATCATCATCATAATCATCATCATAATCATCATCATAACCGTCATCGTAATCATCATCATAATCATCATCATAATCATCATCATAATCATCATCATAATCATCATCATAATCATCATCATAATCCTCATCATAATCGTCTTCATGGTCATCATCATAATCGTCATCATAATCATAATAGTCATCAGAATCGTCATCATTATAGTCATCATAATCAACATCATGATCATCATCATAATCATCATCATAATCATCATCATAACCGTCATCGTAATCATCATCATAATCATCATCATAATCATCAACATAATCATCATCATAATCATCATCATAATCATCATCATAATGATCATCAAAATCATCATCATAATCATGAGCATAATCATCATCATAATCGTCATCATAATCATCATCATAATCATCATCATAATCATCATCATAATCATCATCAAAATCATCATCATGATCATCATCATAATCATCATCAAAATCGTCATCATTATAGTCATCATAATCGTCATCATAATCATCATCATAGTCATCATCATAATAGTCATCATAATCGTCATCATTATAGTCATCATAATCATCATCATAATCATCATCATAATCATCATCATAATCATCATCATAATCATGAGCATAATCATTATCATAATCGTCATCATAATCATCATCATAGTCATCATCATAATAGTCATCATAATCGTCGTCATAATCGTCATCATTATAGTCATCATAATCGTCATCATAATCATCAGCATAGTCATCATCATAATAGTCATCATAATCGTCATCATTATAGTCATCATAATCATCACCATAATCATCATCATAATCATCATCATAATCATCATCATAATCATCATCATAATCATCATCATAATCATCATCATAACCGTCTTCATGGTCATCATCATAATCGTCATCATAATCATCATAATAGTCATCATAATCGTCATCATTATAGTCATCATAATCAACATCATGATCATCATCATAATCATCATCATAATCATCATCATAACCGTCATCGTAATCATCATCATAATCATCATCATAATCATCATCATAATCATCATCATAATCATCATCATAATCATCATCATAATGATCATCAAAATCATCATCATAATCATGAGCATAATCATCATCATAATCGTCATCATAATCATCATCATAATCATCATCATAATCATCATCATAATCATCATCAAAATCATCATCATAATCATCATCAAAATCATCATCAAAATCGTCATCATTATAGTCATCATAATCGTCATCATAATCATCATCATAGTCATCATCATAATCATGAGCATAATCATCATCATAATCGTCATCATAATCATCATCATAGTCATCATCATAATAGTCATCATAATCGTCGTCATAATCGTCATCATTATAGTCATCATAATCGTCATCATAATCATCAGCATAGTCATCATCATAATAGTCATCATAATCGTCATCATTATAGTCATCATAATCGTCATCATCATAATAGTCATCATAATCGTCATCATAATCGTCATCATTATAGTCATCATAATCGCCATCATAATCATCATCATAGTCATCATCATAATAGTCATCATAATCGTCATCATTATAGTCATCATAATCGTCATCATAATCATCATCATAGTCATCATCATAATAGTCATCATAATCGTCATCATTATAGTCATCGTAATCATCAGCATGATCAGCATCATAATCATCATCAAAATCATCATGATAATCGTCATCATAATCATCATCATAATCATCATCATAATCATCATCATAACCGTCATCGTAATCATCATCATAATCATCATCATAATCATCATCATAATCATCATCATAATCATCATCATAATCATCATCATAATCCTCATCATAATCGTCTTCATGGTCATCATCATAATCGTCATCATAATCATCATAATAGTCATCAGAATCGTCATCATTATAGTCATCATAATCAACATCATGATCATCATCATAATCATCATCATAATCATCATCATAACCGTCATCGTAATCATCATCATAATCATCATCATAATCATCATCATAATCATCATCATAATCATCATCATAGTCATCATCATAATAGTCATCATAATCGTCATCATTATAGTCATCATAATCATCAGCATGATCATCATCATAATCATCATCAAAATCATCATCATAATCGTCATCATAATCGCCATCATTATAGTCATCATAATCATTAGCATGATCATCATCATAATCATCATCATAATCATCATCATGATCATCATCATAATCATCATCATAATCATCATCATAACCGTCATCGTAATCATCATCATAATCATCATCATAATCATCATCATAATCATGAGCATAATCATCATCATAATCGTCATCATAATCATCATCATAGTCATTATCATAATAGTCATCATAATCATCATCATAATCGTCATCATTATAGTCATCATAATCGTCATCATAATCGTCATCATAATCATCATCATAGTCATCATCATAATAGTCATCATAATCGTCATCATAATCGTCATCATAATCATCATCATAATCATCAACATAATCATCATCATAATCACCGTTATAATTCATCATCATAATCGTCATCATAATCATCATCATAACCGTCATCGTAATCATCATCAGAATCATCATCATAATCGTCATCATAATCATCATCATAATCATCATCATAATCATCATCATAATCATCATCAGAATCATCATCATAATCATGAGCATAATCATCATCATAATCATCATCATAATCATCATCATAATCATCATCATAATCATCATCAAAATCATCATCATAATCATGAGCATAATCATCATCGTAATCGTCATCATAATCATCATCATAGTCATCATCGTAATAGTCATCATAATCATCATCATAATCGTCATCATTATAGTCATCATAATCGTCATCATAATCATCATCATAGTCATCGTCATAATAGTCATCATAATCGTCATCATTATAGTCATCATAATCATCAGCATGATCATCATCATACTCATCATCAAAATCATCATCATAATCGTCATCATAATCGTCATCATAATCATCATCATAATCATCATCATAATCATCATCATAACCGTCATCGTAATCATCATCATAATCATCATCATAATCATCATCATAATCATCATCATAATCATCATCATAATCATCATCATAATCATCATCATAATCATCATCAAGTACATCATCATAATCATGAGCATAATCATCATCACAATCGTCATCATAATCATCATCATAATCATCATCAGAATCATCATCATAATCGTCATCATAATCATCATCATAATCATCATCATAATCATCATCATAATCATCATCATAATCATCGTTATAATTCATCATCATAATCATCATCATAATCATCATCATAATCATCATCATAATCATCATCAAAATCATCATCATAATCATCATCATAGTCATCATCATAATAGTCATCATAATCGTCATGATAATCGTCAACATTGTAGTCATCATAATCGTCATCATAATCATCATCGTAGTCATCATCATAATCATCATCATAATCATCATCATAATCATCATCATAACCGTCATCATAATCATCAGCATGATCATCATCATAATCATCATCAAAATCATCATCATAACCGTCATCGTAATCATCATCATAATCATCATCATAATCATCATCATAATCATCATCATAATCATCATCATAATTATCATCATAATCATCATCATAATCATCATCAAAATCATCATCATAATCATGAGCATAATCATCATCATAATCATCATCATAGTCATCATCATAATAGTCACCATAATCGTCATGATAATCGTCAACATTGTAGTCATCATAATCGTCATCATAATCATCATCGTAGTCATCATCATAATCATCATCATAATCATCATCATAATCATCATCATAATTATCATCATAATCATCAGCATGATCATCATCATAATCATCATCAAAATCATCATCATGATCATCATCATAATCATCATCAAAATCGTCATCATTATAGTCATCATAATCGTCATCATAATCATCATCATAGTCATCATCATAATAGTCATCATAATCGTCATCATTATAGTCATCATAATCATCATCATAATCATCATCATAATCATCATCATAATCATCATCATAATCATCATCATAACCGTCATCGTAATCATCATCATAATCGTCATCATAATCATCATCATAGTCATCATCATAATCATCATCATAATCATCATCATAATCATGAGCATAATCATCATCATAATCGTCATCATAATCATCATCATAGTCATCATCATAATAGTCATCATAATCGTCGTCATAATCGTCATCATTATAGTCATCATAATCGTCATCATAATCATCAGCATAGTCATCATCATAATAGTCATCATAATCGTCATCATTATAGTCATCATAATCGTCATTATCATAATAGTCATCATAATCGTCATCATAATCGTCATCATTATAGTCATCATAATCGCCATCATAATCATCATCATAGTCATCATCATAATAGTCATCATAATCGTCATCATTATAGTCATCATAATCGTCATCATAATCATCATCATAGTCATCATCATAATAGTCATCATAATCGTCATCATTATAGTCATCGTAATCATCAGCATGATCAGCATCATAATCATCATCAAAATCATCATGATAATCGTCATCATAATCATCATCATAATCATCATCATAATCATCATCATAACCGTCATCGTAATCATCATCATAATCATCATCATAATCATCATCATAATCATCATCATAATCATCATCATAATCATCATCATAATCCTCATCATAATCGTCTTCATGGTCATCATCATAATCGTCATCATAATCATCATAATAGTCATCAGAATCGTCATCATTATAGTCATCATAATCAACATCATGATCATCATCATAATCATCATCATAATCATCATCATAACCGTCATCGTAATCATCATCATAATCATCATCATAATCATCATCATAATCATCATCATAATCATCATCATAGTCATCATCATAATAGTCATCATAATCGTCATCATTATAGTCATCATAATCATCAGCATGATCATCATCATAATCATCATCAAAATCATCATCATAATCGTCATCATAATCGTCATCATTATAGTCATCATAATCATCAGCATGATCATCATCATAATCATCATCATAATCATCATCATGATCATCATCATAATCATCATCATAATCATCATCATAACCGTCATCGTAATCATCATCATAATCATCATCATAATCATCATCATAATCATGAGCATAATCATCATCATAATCGTCATCATAATCATCATCATAGTCATTATCATAATAGTCATCATAATCATCATCATAATCGTCATCACTATAGTCATCATAATCGTCATCATAATCGTCATCATAATCATCATCATAGTCATCATCATAATAGTCATCATAATCGTCATCATTATAGTCATCATAATCATCAGCATGATGATCATCATAATCATCATCAAAATCATCATCATAATCGTCATCATAATCGTCATCATAATCATCATCATAATCATCATCATAATCATCATCATAATCACCGTTATAATTCATCATCATAATCGTCATCATAATCATCATCATAACCGTCATCGTAATCATCATCAGAATCATCATCATAATCGTCATCATAATCATCATCATAATCATCATCATAATCATCATCATAATCATCATCAGAATCATCATCATAATCATGAGCATAATCATCATCATAATCATCATCATAATCATCATCATAATCATCATCATAATCATCATCAAAATCATCATCATAATCATGAGCATAATCATCATCATAATCGTCATCATAATCATCATCATAGTCATCATCGTAATAGTCATCATAATCATCATCATAATCGTCATCATTATAGTCATCATAATCGTCATCATAATCATCATCATAGTCATCGTCATAATAGTCATCATAATCGTCATCATTATAGTCATCATAATCATCAGCATGATCATCATCATACTCATCATCAAAATCATCATCATAATCGTCATCATAATCGTCATCATAATCATCATCATAATCATCATCATAATCATCATCATAACCGTCATCGTAATCATCATCATAATCATCATCATAATCATCATCATAATCATCATCATAATCATCATCATAATCATCATCATAATCATCATCATAATCATCATCATAATCATGAGCATAATCATCATCACAATCGTCATCATAATCATCATCATAATCATCATCAGAATCATCATCATAATCGTCATCATAATCATCATCATAATCATCATCATAATCATCATCATAATCATCATCATAATCATCGTTATAATTCATCATCATAATCATCATCATAATCATCATCATAATCATCATCATAATCATCATCAAAATCATCATCATAATCATCATCATAGTCATCATCATAATAGTCATCATAATCGTCATGATAATCGTCAACATTGTAGTCATCATAATCGTCATCATAATCATCATTGTAGTCATCATCATAATCATCATCATAAGCATCATCATAATCATCATCATAACCGTCATCATAATCATCAGCATGATCATCATCATAATCATCATCAAAATCATCATCATAACCGTCATCGTAATCATCATCATAATCATCATCATAATCATCATCATAATCATCATCATAATCATCATCATAATTATCATCATAATCATCATCATAATCATCATCAAAATCATCATCATAATCATGAGCATAATCATCATCATAATCATCATCATAGTCATCATCATAATAGTCATCATAATCGTCATGATAATCGTCAACATTGTAGTCATCATAATCGTCATCATAATCATCATCGTAGTCATCATCATAATCATCATCATAATCATCATCATAATCATCATCATAATTATCATCATAATCATCAGCATGATCATCATCATAATCATCATCAAAATCATCATCATGATCATCATCATAATCATCATCAAAATCGTCATCATTATAGTCATCATAATCGTCATCATAATCATCATCATAGTCATCATCATAATAGTCATCATAATCGTCATCATTATAGTCATCATAATCATCATCATAATCATCATCATAATCGTCATCATAATCATCATCATAATCATCATCATAACCGTCATCGTAATCATCATCATAATCATCATCATAATCATCATCATAATCATCATCATAATCATCATCATAATCATCATCATAATCATCATCATAATCATCATCAAAATTATCATCATAATCATGAGCATAATCATCATCATAATCGTCATCATAATCATCATCATAATCATCATCATAATCATCATCATAATCATCATCATAATCATCATCATAATCATCGTTATAATTCATCATCATAATCATCATCATAATCATCATCATAACCGTCATCGTAATCATCATCATAATCATCATCATAATCATCATCATAATCATCATCATAATCATCATCATAATTATCATCATAATCATCATCATAATCATCATCAGAATCATCATCATAATCATGAGCATAATCATCATCATAATCGTCATCATAATCATCATCATCATCATCATAATCATCATCATAATCATCATCATAATCATGAGCATAATCATCATCATAATCGTCATCATAATCATCATCATAGTCATCATCATAATAGTCATCATAATCGTCGTCACAATCGTCATCATTATAGTCATCATAATCGTCATCATAATCATCAGCATAGTCATCATCATAATAGTCATCATAATCGTCATCATTATAGTCATCATAATCATCATCATAATCATCATCATAATCATCATCATAATCATCATCATAATCATCATCATAATCATCATCATAATCATCATCATAATCATCATCATAACCGTCATCGTAATCATCATCATAATCATCATCATAATCATCATCATAATCATCATCATAATCATCATCATAATCATCATCATAATCGTCTTCATGGTCATCATCATAATCGTCATCATAATCATCATAATAGTCATCATAATCGTCATCATTATAGTCATCATAATCAACATCATGATCATCATCATAATCATCATCATAATCATCATCAAAATCATCATCATAATCGTCATCATAATCGTCATCATAATCATCATCATAATCATCATCATAATCATCATCATAACCGTCATCGTAATCATCATCATAATCATCATCATAATCATCATCATAATCAGCATCATAATCATCATCATAATCATCATCATAATCATCATCATAATCATCATCATAATCATGAGCATAATCATCATCACAATCGTCATCATAATCATCATCATAATCATCATCAGAATCATCATCATAATCGTCATCATAATCATCATCATAATCATCATCATAATCATCATCATAATCATCATCATAATCATCGTTATAATTCATCATCATAATCATCATCATAATCATCATCATAATCATCATCATAATCATCATCAAAATCATCATCATAATCATCATCATAGTCATCATCATAATAGTCATCATAATCGTCATGATAATCGTCAACATTGTAGTCATCATAATCGTCATCATAATCATCATCGTAGTCATCATCATAATCATCATCATAAGCATCATCATAATCATCATCATAACCGTCATCATAATCATCAGCATGATCATCATCATAATCATCATCAAAATCATCATCATAACCGTCATCGTAATCATCATCATAATCATCATCATAATCATCATCATAATCATCATCATAATCATCATCATAATTATCATCATAATCATCATCATAATCATCATCAAAATCATCATCATAATCATGAGCATAATCATCATCATAATCATCATCATAGTCATCATCATAATAGTCATCATAATCGTCATGATAATCGTCAACATTGTAGTCATCATAATCGTCATCATAATCATCATCGTAGTCATCATCATAATCATCATCATAATCATCATCATAATCATCATCATAATTATCATCATAATCATCAGCATGATCATCATCATAATCATCATCAAAATCATCATCATGATCATCATCATAATCATCATCAAAATCGTCATCATTATAGTCATCATAATCGTCATCATAATCATCATCATAGTCATCATCATAGTCATCATCATAATAGTCATCATAATCGTCATCATTATAGTCATCATAATCATCATCATAATCATCATCATAATCATCATCATAATCATCATCATAATCATCATCATAACCGTCATCGTAATCATCATCATAATCATCATCATAATCATCATCATAATCATCATCATAATCATCATCATAATTATCATCATAATCATCATCATAATCATCATCAGAATCATCATCATAATCATGAGCATAATCATCATCATAATCGTCATCATAATCATCATCATCATCATCATAATCATCATCATAATCATCATCATAATCATGAGCATAATCATCATCATAATCGTCATCATAATCATCATCATAGTCATCATCATAATAGTCATCATAATCGTCGTCATAATCGTCATCATTATAGTCATCATAATCGTCATCATAATCATCAGCATAGTCATCATCATAATAGTCATCATAATCGTCATCATTATAGTCATCATAATCATCATCATAATCATCATCATAATCATCATCATAATCATCATCATAATCATCATCATAATCATCATCATAATAGTCATCATAATCGTCATCATTATAGTCATCATAATCATCAGCATGATGATCATCATAATCATCATCAAAATCATCATCATAATCGTCATCATAATCGTCATCATAATCATCATCATAATCATCATCATAATCATCATCATAATCACCGTTATAATTCATCATCATAATCGTCATCATAATCATCATCGTAACCGTCATCGTAATCATCATCAGAATCATCATCATAATCGTCATCATAATCATCATCATAATCATCATCATAATCATCATCATAATCATCATCAGAATCATCATCATAATCATGAGCATAATCATCATCATAATCATCATCATAATCATCATCATAATCATCATCATAATCATCATCAAAATCATCATCATAATCATGAGCATAATCATCATCATAATCGTCATCATAATCATCATCATAGTCATCATCGTAATAGTCATCATAATCATCATCATAATCGTCATCATTATAGTCATCATAATCGTCATCATAATCATCATCATAGTCATCCTCATAATAGTCATCATAATCGTCATCATTATAGTCATCATAATCATCAGCATGATCATCATCATACTCATCATCAAAATCATCATCATAATCGTCATCATAATCGTCATCATAATCATCATCATAATCATCATCATAATCATCATCATAACCGTCATCGTAATCATCATCATAATCATCATCATAATCATCATCATAATCATCATCATAATCATCATCATAATCATCATCATAATCATCATCATAATCATCATCATAATCATGAGCATAATCATCATCACAATCGTCATCATAATCATCATCATAATCATCATCAGAATCATCATCATAATCGTCATCATAATCATCATCATAATCATCATCATAATCATCATCATAATCATCATCATAATCATCGTTATAATTCATCATCATAATCATCATCATAATCATCATCATAATCATCATCATAATCATCATCAAAATCATCATCATAATCATCATCATAGTCATCATCATAATAGTCATCATAATCGTCATGATAATCGTCAACATTGTAGTCATCATAATCGTCATCATAATCATCATCGTAGTCATCATCATAATCATCATCATAAGCATCATCATAATCATCATCATAACCGTCATCATAATCATCAGCATGATCATCATCATAATCATCATCAAAATCATCATCATAACCGTCATCGTAATCATCATCATAATCATCATCATAATCATCATCATAATCATCATCATAATCATCATCATAATTATCATCATAATCATCATCATAATCATCATCAAAATCATCATCATAATCATGAGCATAATCATCATCATAATCATCATCATAGTCATCATCATAATAGTCATCATAATCGTCATGATAATCGTCAACATTGTAGTCATCATAATCGTCATCATAATCATCATCGTAGTCATCATCATAATCATCATCATAATCATCATCATAATCATCATCATAATTATCATCATAATCATCAGCATGATCATCATCATAATCATCATCAAAATCATCATCATGATCATCATCATAATCATCATCAAAATCGTCATCATTATAGTCATCATAATCGTCATCATAATCATCATCATAGTCATCATCATAATAGTCATCATAATCGTCATCATTATAGTCATCATAATCATCATCATAATCATCATCATAATCGTCATCATAATCATCATCATAATCATCATCATAACCGTCATCGTAATCATCATCATAATCATCATCATAATCATCATCATAATCATCATCATAATCATCATCATAATCATCATCATAATCATCATCATAATCATCATCAAAATTATCATCATAATCATGAGCATAATCATCATCATAATCGTCATCATAATCATCATCATAATCATCATCATAATCATCATAATAATCATCATCATAATCACATCATAATCATCGTTATAATTCATCATCATAATCATCATCATAATCATCATCATAACCGTCATCGTAATCATCATCATAATCATCATCATAATCATCATCATAATCATCATCATAATCATCATCATAATTATCATCATAATCATCATCATAATCATCATCAGAATCATCATCATAATCATGAGCATAATCATCATCATAATCGTCATCATAATCATCATCATCATCATCATAATCATCATCATAATCATCATCATAATCATGAGCATAATCATCATCATTATCGTCATCATAATCATCATCATAGTCATCATCATAATAGTCATCATAATCGTCGTCATAATCGTCATCATTATAGTCATCATAATCGTCATCATAATCATCAGCATAGTCATCATCATAATAGTCATCATAATCGTCATCATTATAGTCATCATAATCATCATCATAATCATCATCATAATCATCATCATAATCATCATCATAATCATCATCAAAATCATCATCATAATCGTCATCATAATCGTCATCATAATCATCATCATAATCATCATCATAATCATCATCATAACCGTCATCGTAATCATCATCATAATCATCATCATAATCATCATCATAATCATCATCATAATCATCATCAAAATCATCAACATAATCATCATCATAGTCATCATCATAATAGTCATCATAATCGTCATGATAATCGTCAACATTGTAGTCATCATAATCGTCATCATAATCATCATCGTAGTCATCATCATAATCATCATCATAAGCATCATCATAATCATCATCATAACCGTCATCATAATCATCAGCATGATCATCATCATAATCATCATCAAAATCATCATCATAACCGTCATCGTAATCATCATCATAATCATCATCATAATCATCATCATAATCATCATCATAATCATCATCATAATTATCATCATAATCATCATCATAATCATCATCAAAATCATCATCATAATCATGAGCATAATCATCATCATAATCATCATCATAGTCATCATCATAATAGTCATCATAATCGTCATGATAATCGTCAACATTGTAGTCATCATAATCGTCATCATAATCATCATCGTAGTCATCATCATAATCATCATCATAATCATCATCATAATCATCATCATAATTATCATCATAATCATCAGCATGATCATCATCATAATTATCATCAAAATCATCATCATGATCATCATCATAATCATCATCAAAATCGTCATCATTATAGTCATCATAATCGTCATCATAATCATCATCATAGTCATCATCATAATAGTCATCATAATCGTCATCATTATAGTCATCATAATCATCATCATAATCATCATCATAATCATCATCATAATCATCATCATAATCATCATCATAATCATCATCATAACCGTCATCGTAATCATCATCATAATCATCATCATAATCATCATCATAATCATCATCATAATCATCATCATAATCATCATCATTATCATCATCAAAATTATCATCATAATCATGAGCATAATCATCATCATAATCGTCATCATAATCATCATCATAATCATCATCATAATCATCATCATAATCATCATCATAATCATCATCATAATCATCGTTATAATTCATCATCATAATCATCATCATAATCATCATCATAACCGTCATCGTAATCATCATCATAATCATCATCATAATCATCATCATAATCATCATCATAATCATCATCATAATTATCATCATAATCATCATCATAATCATCATCAGAATCATCATCATAATCATGAGCATAATCATCATCATAATCGTCATCATAATCATCATCATCATCATCATAATCATCATCATAATCATCATCATAATCATGAGCATAATCATCATCATAATCGTCATCATAATCATCATCATAGTCATCATAATCGTCGTCATAATCGTCATCATTATAGTCATCATAATCGTCATCATAATCATCAGCATAGTCATCATCATAATAGTCATCATAATCGTCATCATTATAGTCATCATAATCATCATCATAATCATCATCATAATCATCATCATAATCATCATCATAATCATCATCATAATCATCATCATAATCATCATCATAATCATCATCATAACCGTCATCGTAATCATCATCATAATCATCATCATAATCATCATCATAATCATCATCATAATCATCATCATAATCATCATCATAATCGTCTTCATGGTCATCATCATAATCGTCATCATAATCATCATAATAGTCATCATAATCGTCATCATTATAGTCATCATAATCTACATCATGATCATCATCATAATCATCATCATAATCATCATCATAACCGTCATCGTAATCATCATCATAATCATCATCATAATCATCATCATAATCATCATCATAATCATCATCATAATCATCATCATAATGATCATCAAAATCATCATCATAATCATGAGCATAATCATCATCATAATCGTCATCATAATCATCATCATAATCATCATTATAATCATCATCATAATCATCATCATAATCATCATCAAAATCATCATCAAAATCGTCATCATTATAGTCATCATAATCGTCATCATAATCATCATCATAGTCATCATCATAATCATCATCATAATCATCATCATAATCATGAGCATAATCATCATCATAATCGTCATCATAATCATCATCATAGTCATCATCATAATAGTCATCATAATCGTCGTCATAATCGTCATCATTATAGTCATCATAATCGTCATCATAATCATCAGCATAGTCATCATCATAATAGTCATCATAATCGTCATCATTATAGTCATCATAATCGTCATCATCATAATAGTCATCATAATCGTCATCATAATCGTCATCATTATAGTCATCATAATCGCCATCATAATCATCATCATAGTCATCATCATAATAGTCATCATAATCGTCATTATTATAGTCATCATAATCGTCATCATAATCATCAGCATGATGATCATCATAATCATCATCAAAATCATCATCATAATCGTCATCATAATCGTCATCATAATCATCATCATAATCATCATCATAATCATCATCATAATCACCGTTATAATTCATCATCATAATCGTCATCATAATCATCATCATAACCGTCATCGTAATCATCATCAGAATCATCATCATAATCGTCATCATAATCATCATCATAATCATCATCATAATCATCATCATAATCATCATCAGAATCATCATCATAATCATGAGCATAATCATCATCATAATCATCATCATAATCATCATCATAATCATCATCCTAATCATCATCAAAATCATCATCATAATCATGAGCATAATCATCATCATAATCGTCATCATAATCATCATCATAGTCATCATCGTAATAGTCATCATAATCATCATCATAATCGTCATCATTATAGTCATCATAATCGTCATCATAATCATCATCATAGTCATCGTCATAATAGTCATCATAATCGTCATCATAATCATCATCATAATCATCATCATAATCATCATCATAATCATCATCATAATCATCATCATAATGATCATCAAAATCATCATCATAATCATGAGCATAATCATCATCATAATCGTCATCATAATCATCATCATAATCATCATCATAATCATCATCATAATCATCATCAAAATCATCATCAAAATCGTCATCATTATAGTCATCATAATCGTCATCATAATCATCATCATAGTCATCATCATAATCATCATCATAATCATCATCATAATCATGAGCATAATCATCATCATAATCGTCATCATAATCATCATCATAGTCATCATCATAATAGTCATCATAATCGTCGTCATAATCGTCATCATTATAGTCATCATAATCGTCATCATAATCATCAGCATAGTCATCATCATAATAGTCATCATAATCGTCATCATTATAGTCATCATAATCGTCATCATCATAATAGTCATCATAATCGTCATCATAATCGTCATCATTATAGTCATCATAATCGCCATCATAATCATCATCATAGTCATCATCATAATAGTCATCATAATCGTCATCATTATAGTCATCATAATCGTCATCATAATCATCATCATAGTCATCATCATAATAGTCATCATAATCGTCATCATTATAGTCATCGTAATCATCAGCATGATCAGCATCATAATCATCATCAAAATCATCATCATAATCGTCATCATAATCATCATCATAATCATCATCATAATCATCATCATAACCGTCATCGTAATCATCATCATAATCATCATCATAATCATCATCATAATCATCATCATAATCATCATCATAATCCTCATCATAATCGTCTTCATGGTCATCATCATAATCGTCATCATAATCATCATAATAGTCATCAGAATCGTCATCATTATAGTCATCATAATCAACATCATGATCATCATCATAATCATCATCATAATCATCATCATAACCGTCATCGTAATCATCATCATAATCATCATCATAATCATCATCATAATCATCATCATAATCATCATCATAGTCATCATCATAATCATCATCATAATCGTCATCATTATAGTCATCATAATCATCAGCATGATCATCATCATAATCATCATCAAAATCATCATCATAATCGTCATCATAATCGTCATCATTATAGTCATCATAATCATCAGCATGATCATCATCATAATCATCATCATAATCATCATCATGATCATCATCATAATCATCATCATAATCATCATCATAACCGTCATCGTAATCATCATCATAATCATCATCATAATCATCATCATAATCATGAGCATAATCATCATCATAATCGTCATCATAATCATCATCATAGTCATTATCATAATAGTCATCATAATCATCATCATAATCGTCATCATTATAGTCATCATAATCGTCATCATAATCGTCATCATAATCATCATCATAGTCATCATCATAATAGTCATCATAATCGTCATCATTATAGTCATCATAATCATCAGCATGATGATCATCATAATCATCATCAAAATCATCATCATAATCGTCATCATAATCGTCATCATAATCATCATCATAATCATCATCATAATCATCATCATAATCACCGTTATAATTCATCATCATAATCGTCATCATAATCATCATCATAACCGTCATCGTAATCATCATCAGAATCATCATCATAATCGTCATCATAATCATCATCATAATCATCATCATAATCATCATCATAATCATCATCAGAATCATCATCATAATCATGAGCATAATCATCATCATAATCATCATCATAATCATCATCATAATCATCATCATAATCATCATCAAAATCATCATCATAATCATGAGCATAATCATCATCATAATCGTCATCATAATCATCATCATAGTCATCATCGTAATAGTCATCATAATCATCATCATAATCGTCATCATTATAGTCATCATAATCGTCATCATAATCATCATCATAGTCATCGTCATAATAGTCATCATAATCGTCATCATAATCATCATCATAATCATCATCATAATCATCATCATAATCATCATCATAATCATCATCATAATCGTCTTCATGGTCATCATCATAATCGTCATCATAATCATCATCATAATCATCATCAGAATCATCATCATAATCGTCATCATAATCATCATCATAATCATCATCATAATCATCATCATAATCATCATCATAATCATCATCATAATCATCATCATAATCATCGTTATAATTCATCATCATAATCATCATCATAATCATCATCATAATCATCATCATAATCATCATCAAAATCATCATCATAATCATCATCATAGTCATCATCATAATAGTCATCATAATCGTCATGATAATCGTCAACATTGTAGTCATCATAATCGTCATCATAATCATCATCGTAGTCATCATCATAATCATCATCATAATCATCATCATAACCGTCATCATAATCATCATCATAATCATCATCATAATCATCATCATAATCATCGTTATAATTCATCATCATAATCATCATCATAATCATCATCATAATCATCATCATAATCATCATCATAATCATCATCAAAATCATCATCATAATCATCATCATAGTCATCATCATAATAGTCATCATAATCGTCATGATAATCGTCAACATTGTAGTCATCATAATCGTCATCATAATCATCATCGTAGTCATCATCATAATCATCATCATAATCATCATCATAATCATCATCATAACCGTCATCATAATCATCAGCATGATCATCATCATAATCATCATCAAAATCATCATCATAACCGTCATCGTAATCATCATCATAATCATCATCATAATCATCATCATAATCATCATCATAATCATCATCATAATTATCATTATAATCATCATCATAATCATCATCAAAATCATCATCATAATCATGAGCATAATCATCATCATAATCATCATCATAGTCATCATCATAATAGTCATCATAATCGTCATGATAATCGTCAACATTGTAGTCATCATAATCGTCATCATAATCATCATCGTAGTCATCATCATAATCATCATCATAATCATCATCATAATCATCATCATAACCGTCATCATAATCATCATCAAAATCATCATCCTAATCATGAGCATAATCATCATCATAATCGTCATCATAATCATCATCATAGTCATCATCATAATAGTCATCATAATCGTCATCATAATCGTCATCATTATAGTCATCATAATCGTCATCATAATCATCATCATAGTCGTCATCATAATAGTCATCATAGTCGTCATCATTATAGTCATCATAATCGTCATCATCATAATAGTCATCATAATCGTCATCATAATCGTCATCATTATAGTCATCATAATCGCCATCATAATCATCATCATAGTCATCATCATAATAGTCATCATAATCGTCATCATTATAGTCATCATAATCGTCATCATAATCGTCATCATAATCATCATCATAGTCATCATCATAATCGTCATCATAATCGTCATCATTATAGTCATCATAATCGCCATCATAATCATCATCATAGTCATCATCATAATAGTCATCATAATCGTCATCATTATAGTCATCATAATCGTCATCATAATCATCATCATAGTCATCATCATAATAGTCATCATAATCGTCATCATTATAGTCATCGTAATCATCAGCATGATCAGCATCATAATCATCATCAAAATCATCATCATAATCGTCATCATAATCATCATCATAATCATCATCATAATCATCATCATAACCGTCATCGTAATCATCATCATAATCATCATCATAATCATCATCATAATCATCATCATAATCATCATCATAATCCTCATCATAATCGTCTTCATGGTCATCATCATAATCGTCATCATAATCATCATAATAGTCATCAGAATCGTCATCATTATAGTCATCATAATCAACATCATGATCATCATCATAATCATCATCATAATCATCATCATAACCGTCATCGTAATCATCATCATAATCATCATCATAATCATCATCATAATCATCATCATAATCATCATCATAGTCATCATCATAATAGTCATCATAATCGTCATCATTATAGTCATCATAATCATCAGCATGATCATCATCATAATCATCATCAAAATCATCATCATAATCGTCATCATAATCGTCATCATTATAGTCATCATAATCATCAGCATGATCATCATCATAATCATCATCATAATCATCATCATGATCATCATCATAATCATCATCATAATCATCATCATAACCGTCATCGTAATCATCATCATAATCATCATCATAATCATCATCATAATCATGAGCATAATCATCATCATAATCGTCATCATAATCATCATCATAGTCATTATCATAATAGTCATCATAATCATCATCATAATCGTCATCATTATAGTCATCATAATCGTCATCATAATCGTCATCATAATCATCATCATAGTCATCATCATAATAGTCATCATAATCGTCATCATTATAGTCATCATAATCATCAGCATGATGATCATCATAATCATCATCAAAATCATCATCATAATCGTCATCATAATCGTCATCATAATCATCATCATAATCATCATCATAATCATCATCATAATCACCGTTATAATTCATCATCATAATCGTCATCATAATCATCATCATAACCGTCATCGTAATCATCATCAGAATCATCATCATAATCGTCATCATAATCATCATCATAATCATCATCATAATCATCATCATAATCATCATCAGAATCATCATCATAATCATGAGCATAATCATCATCATAATCATCATCATAATCATCATCATAATCATCATCATAATCATCATCAAAATCATCATCATAATCATGAGCATAATCATCATCATAATCGTCATCATAATCATCATCATAGTCATCATCGTAATAGTCATCATAATCATCATCATAATCGTCATCATTATAGTCATCATAATCGTCATCATAATCATCATCATAGTCATCGTCATAATAGTCATCATAATCGTCATCATAATCATCATCATAATCATCATCATAATCATCATCATAATCATCATCATAATCATCATCATAATCGTCTTCATGGTCATCATCATAATCGTCATCATAATCATCATCATAATCATCATCAGAATCATCATCATAATCGTCATCATAATCATCATCATAATCATCATCATAATCATCATCATAATCATCATCATAATCATCATCATAATCATCATCATAATCATCGTTATAATTCATCATCATAATCATCATCATAATCATCATCATAATCATCATCATAATCATCATCAAAATCATCATCATAATCATCATCATAGTCATCATCATAATAGTCATCATAATCGTCATGATAATCGTCAACATTGTAGTCATCATAATCGTCATCATAATCATCATCGTAGTCATCATCATAATCATCATCATAATCATCATCATAACCGTCATCATAATCATCATCATAATCATCATCATAATCATCATCATAATCATCGTTATAATTCATCATCATAATCATCATCATAATCATCATCATAATCATCATCATAACCGTCATCATAATCATCAGCATGATCATCATCATAATCATCATCAAAATCATCATCATAACCGTCATCGTAATCATCATCATAATCATCATCATAATCATCATCATAATCATCATCATAATCATCATCATAATTATCATTATAATCATCATCATAATCATCATCAAAATCATCATCATAATCATGAGCATAATCATCATCATAATCATCATCATAGTCATCATCATAATAGTCATCATAATCGTCATGATAATCGTCAACATTGTAGTCATCATAATCGTCATCATAATCATCATCGTAGTCATCATCATAATCATCATCATAATCATCATCATAATCATCATCATAACCGTCATCATAATCATCATCAAAATCATCATCCTAATCATGAGCATAATCATCATCATAATCGTCATCATAATCATCATCATAGTCATCATCATAATAGTCATCATAATCGTCATCATAATCGTCATCATTATAGTCATCATAATCGTCATCATAATCATCATCATAGTCGTCATCATAATAGTCATCATAGTCGTCATCATTATAGTCATCATAATCGTCATCATCATAATAGTCATCATAATCGTCATCATAATCGTCATCATTATAGTCATCATAATCGCCATCATAATCATCATCATAGTCATCATCATAATAGTCATCATAATCGTCATCATTATAGTCATCATAATCGTCATCATAATCGTCATCATAATCATCATCATAGTCATCATCATAATAGTCATCATAATCGTCATCATTATAGTCATCGTAATCATCAGCATGATCAGCATCATAATCATCATCAAAATCATCATCATAATCGTCATCATAATCATCATCATAATCATCATCATAATCATCATCATAACCGTCATCGTAATCATCATCATAATCATCATCATAATCATCATCATAATCATCATCATAATCATCATCATAATCATCATCATAATCCTCATCATAATCGTCTTCATGGTCATCATCATAATCGTCATCATAATCATCATAATAGTCATCAGAATCGTCATCATTATAGTCATCATAATCAACATCATGATCATCATCATAATCATCATCATAATCATCATCATAACCGTCATCGTAATCATCATCATAATCATCATCATAATCATCATCATAATCATCATCATAATCATCATCATAATCATCATCATAATGATCATCAAAATCATCATCATAATCATGAGCATAATCATCATCATAATCGTCATCATAATCATCATCATAATCATCATCATAATCATCATCATAATCATCATCATAATCATCATCATAATCATCATCATAATCATCATCATAATCATCATCATAATCATCATCAAAATCATCATCATAATCATGAGCATAATCATCATCACAATCGTCATCATAATCATCATCATAATCATCATCATAATCATCATCATAATCATCATCATAATCATCATCATAATCATCGTTATAATTCATCATCATAATCATCATCATAATCATCATCATAACCGTCATCGTAATCATCATCATAATCATCATCATAATCATCATCATAATCATCATCATAATCATCATCATAATTATCATCATAATCATCATCATAATCATCATCAGAATCATCATCATAATCATGAGCATAATCATCATCATAATCGTCATCATAATCATCATCATCATCATCATCATAATCATCATCATAATCATCATCATAATCATGAGCATAATCATCATCATAATCGTCATCATAATCATCATCATAGTCATCATCATAATAGTCATCATAATCGTCGTCATAATCGTCATCATTATAGTCATCATAATCGTCATCATAATCATCAGCATAGTCATCATCATAATAGTCATCATAATCGTCATCATTATAGTCATCATAATCATCATCATAATCATCATCATAATCATCATCATAATCATCATCATAATCATCATCATAATCATCATCATAATCATCATCATAATCATCATCATAATCATCATCATAACCGTCATCGTAATCATCATCATAATCATCATCATAATCATCATCATAATCATCATCATAATCATCATCATAATCATCATCATAATCGTCTTCATGGTCATCATCATAATCGTCATCATAATCATCATAATAGTCATCATAATCGTCATCATTATAGTCATCATAATCAACATCATGATCATCATCATAATCATCATCATAATCATCATCATAACCGTCATCGTAATCATCATCATAATCATCATCATAATCATCATCATAATCATCATCATAATCATCATCATAATCACCATCATAATGATCATCAAAATCATCATCATAATCATGAGCATAATCATCATCATAATCGTCATCATAATCATCATCATAATCATCATCATAATCATCATCATAATCATCATCAAAATCATCATGAAAATCGTCATCATTATAGTCATCATAATCGTCATCATAATCATCATCATAGTCATCATCATAATCATCATCATAATCATCATCATAATCATGAGCATAATCATCATCATAATGGTCATCATAATCATCATCATAGTCATCATCATAATAGTCATCATAATCGTCGTCATAATCGTCATCATTATAGTCATCATAATCGTCATCATAATCATCAGCATAGTCATCATCATAATAGTCATCATAATCGTCATCATTATAGTCATCATAATCATCATCATGATCATCATCATAATCATCATCATAATCATCATCATAATCATCATCATAGTCATCATCATTATCATCATCAAAATCATCATCATCATCATCATCATAATCATCATCATAATCATCATCATAATCATCATCATAACCGTCATCGTAATCATCATCATAATCATCATCATAATCATCATCATAATCATCATCATAATCATCATCATAATCATCATCATAATCATCATCATAATCATCATAATAATCATCATCATAATCACATCATAATCATCGTTATAATTCATCATCATAATCATCATCATAATCATCATCATAACCGTCATCGTAATCATCATCATAATCATCATCATAATCATCATCATAATCATCATCATAATCATCATCATAATTATCATCATAATCATCATCATAATCATCATCAGAATCATCATCATAATCATGAGCATAATCATCATCATAATCGTCATCATAATCATCATCATCATCATCATAATCATCATCATAATCATCATCATAATCATGAGCATAATCATCATCATAATCGTCATCATAATCATCATCATAGTCATCATCATAATAGTCATCATAATCGTCGTCATAATCGTCATCATTATAGTCATCATAATCGTCATCATAATCATCAGCATAGTCATCATCATAATAGTCATCATAATCGTCATCATTATAGTCATCATAATCATCATCATAATCATCATCATAATCATCATCATAATCATCATCATAATCATCATCATAATCATCATCATAATCATCATCATAACCGTCATCGTAATCATCATCATAATCATCATCATAATCATCATCATAATCATCATCATAATCATCATCATAATCATCATCATAATCGTCTTCATGGTCATCATCATAATCGTCATCATAATCATCATAATAGTCATCATAATCGTCATCATTATAGTCATCATAATCAACATCATGATCATCATCATAATCAACATCATAATCATCATCAAAATCATCATCATAATCGTCATCATAATCGTCATCATAATCATCATCATAATCATCATCATAATCATCATCATAACCGTCATCGTAATCATCATCATAATCATCATCATAATCATCATCATAATCATCATCATAATCATCATCAAAATCATCAACATAATCATCATCATAGTCATCATCATAATAGTCATCATAATCGTCATGATAATCGTCAACATTGTAGTCATCATAATCGTCATCATAATCATCATCGTAGTCATCATCATAATCATCATCATAAGCATCATCATAATCATCATCATAACCGTCATCATAATCATCAGCATGATCATCATCATAATCATCATCAAAATCATCATCATAACCGTCATCGTAATCATCATCATAATAATCATCATAATCATCATCATAATCATCATCATAATCATCATCATAATTATCATCATAATCATCATCATAATCATCATCAAAATCATCATCATAATCATGAGCATAATCATCATCATAATCATCATCATAGTCATCATCATAATAGTCATCATAATCGTCATGATAATCGTCAACATTGTAGTCATCATAATCGTCATCATAATCATCATCGTAGTCATCATCATAATCATCATCATAATCATCATCATAATCATCATCATAATTATCATCATAATCATCAGCATGATCATCATCATAATCATCATCAAAATCATCATCATGATCATCATCATAATCATCATCAAAATCGTCATCATTATAGTCATCATAATCGTCATCATAATCATCATCATAGTCATCATCATAATAGTCATCATAATCGTCATCATTATAGTCATCATAATCATCATCATAATCATCATCATAATCATCATCATAATCATCATCATAATCATCATCATAATCATCATCATAACCGTCATCGTAATCATCATCATAATCATCATCATAATCATCATCATAATCATCATCATAATCATCATCATAATCATCATCATTATCATCATCAAAATTATCATCATAATCATGAGAATAATCATCATCATAATCGTCATCATAATCATCATCATAATCATCATCATAATCATCATCATAATCATCATCATAATCATCATCATAATCATCGTTATAATTCATCATCATAATCATCATCATAATCATCATCATAACCGTCATCGTAATCATCATCATAATCATCATCATAATCATCATCATAATCATCATCATAATCATCATCATAATTATCATCATAATCATCATCATAATCATCATCAGAATCATCATCATAATCATGAGCATAATCATCATCATAATCGTCATCATAATCATGAGCATAATCATCATCATAATCGTCATCATAATCATCATCATAGTCATCATCATAATCATCATCATAATCATCATCATAATCATCATCATAATCATCATCATAATCATGAGCATAATCATCATCATAATCGTCATCATAATCATCATCATAGTCATCATAATCGTCGTCATAATCGTCATCATTATAGTCATCATAATCGTCATCATAATCATCAGCATAGTCATCATCATAATAGTCATCATAATCGTCATCATTATAGTCATCATAATCATCATCATAATCATCATCATAATCATCATCATAATCATCATCATAATCATCATCATAATCATCATCATAATCATCATCATAATCATCATCATAATCATCATCATAACCGTCATCGTAATCATCATCATAATCATCATCATAATCATCATCATAATCATCATCATAATCATCATCATAATCATCATCATAATCGTCTTCATGGTCATCATCATAATCGTCATCATAATCATCATAATAGTCATCATAATCGTCATCATTATAGTCATCATAATCTACATCATGATCATCATCATAATCATCATCATAATCATCATCATAACCGTCATCGTAATCATCATCATAATCATCATCATAATCATCATCATAATCATCATCATAATCATCATCATAATCATCATCATAATGATCATCAAAATCATCATCATAATCATGAGCATAATCATCATCATAATCGTCATCATAATCATCATCATAATCATCATCATAATCATCATCATAATCATCATCAAAATCATCATCAAAATCGTCATCATTATAGTCATCATAATCGTCATCATAATCATCATCATAGTCATCATCATAATCATCATCATAATCATCATCATAATCATGAGCATAATCATCATCATAATCGTCATCATAATCATCATCATAGTCATCATCATAATAGTCATCATAATCGTCGTCATAATCGTCATCATTATAGTCATCATAATCGTCATCATAATCATCAGCATAGTCATCATCATAATAGTCATCATAATCGTCATCATTATAGTCATCATAATCGTCATCATCATAATAGTCATCATAATCGTCATCATAATCGTCATCATTATAGTCATCATAATCGCCATCATAATCATCATCATAGTCATCATCATAATAGTCATCATAATCGTCATCATTATAGTCATCATAATCGTCATCATAATCATCAGCATGATGATCATCATAATCATCATCAAAATCATCATCATAATCGTCATCATAATCGTCATCATAATCATCATCATAATCATCATCATAATCATCATCATAATCACCGTTATAATTCATCATCATAATCGTCATCATAATCATCATCATAACCGTCATCGTAATCATCATCAGAATCATCATCATAATCGTCATCATAATCATCATCATAATCATCATCATAATCATCATCATAATCATCATCAGAATCATCATCATAATCATGAGCATAATCATCATCATAATCATCATCATAATCATCATCATAATCATCATCCTAATCATCATCAAAATCATCATCATAATCATGAGCATAATCATCATCATAATCGTCATCATAATCATCATCATAGTCATCATCGTAATAGTCATCATAATCATCATCATAATCGTCATCATTATAGTCATCATAATCGTCATCATAATCATCATCATAGTCATCGTCATAATAGTCATCATAATCGTCATCATAATCATCATCATAATCATCATCATAATCATCATCATAATCATCATCATAATCATCATCATAATGATCATCAAAATCATCATCATAATCATGAGCATAATCATCATCATAATCGTCATCATAATCATCATCATAATCATCATCATAATCATCATCATAATCATCATCAAAATCATCATCAAAATCGTCATCATTATAGTCATCATAATCGTCATCATAATCATCATCATAGTCATCATCATAATCATCATCATAATCATCATCATAATCATGAGCATAATCATCATCATAATCGTCATCATAATCATCATCATAGTCATCATCATAATAGTCATCATAATCGTCGTCATAATCGTCATCATTATAGTCATCATAATCGTCATCATAATCATCAGCATAGTCATCATCATAATAGTCATCATAATCGTCATCATTATAGTCATCATAATCGTCATCATCATAATAGTCATCATAATCGTCATCATAATCGTCATCATTATAGTCATCATAATCGCCATCATAATCATCATCATAGTCATCATCATAATAGTCATCATAATCGTCATCATTATAGTCATCATAATCGTCATCATAATCATCATCATAGTCATCATCATAATAGTCATCATAATCGTCATCATTATAGTCATCGTAATCATCAGCATGATCAGCATCATAATCATCATCAAAATCATCATCATAATCGTCATCATAATCATCATCATAATCATCATCATAATCATCATCATAACCGTCATCGTAATCATCATCATAATCATCATCATAATCATCATCATAATCATCATCATAATCATCATCATAATCCTCATCATAATCGTCTTCATGGTCATCATCATAATCGTCATCATAATCATCATAATAGTCATCAGAATCGTCATCATTATAGTCATCATAATCAACATCATGATCATCATCATAATCATCATCATAATCATCATCATAACCGTCATCGTAATCATCATCATAATCATCATCATAATCATCATCATAATCATCATCATAATCATCATCATAGTCATCATCATAATAGTCATCATAATCGTCATCATTATAGTCATCATAATCATCAGCATGATCATCATCATAATCATCATCAAAATCATCATCATAATCGTCATCATAATCGTCATCATTATAGTCATCATAATCATCAGCATGATCATCATCATAATCATCATCATAATCATCATCATGATCATCATCATAATCATCATCATAATCATCATCATAACCGTCATCGTAATCATCATCATAATCATCATCATAATCATCATCATAATCATGAGCATAATCATCATCATAATCGTCATCATAATCATCATCATAGTCATTATCATAATAGTCATCATAATCATCATCATAATCGTCATCATTATAGTCATCATAATCGTCATCATAATCGTCATCATAATCATCATCATAGTCATCATCATAATAGTCATCATAATCGTCATCATTATAGTCATCATAATCATCAGCATGATGATCATCATAATCATCATCAAAATCATCATCATAATCGTCATCATAATCGTCATCATAATCATCATCATAATCATCATCATAATCATCATCATAATCACCGTTATAATTCATCATCATAATCGTCATCATAATCATCATCATAACCGTCATCGTAATCATCATCAGAATCATCATCATAATCGTCATCATAATCATCATCATAGTCATCATCGTAATAGTCATCATAATCATCATCATAATCGTCATCATTATAGTCATCATAATCGTCATCATAATCATCATCATAGTCATCGTCATAATAGTCATCATAATCGTCATCATAATCATCATCATAATCATCATCATAATCATCATCATAATCATCATCATAATCATCATCATAATCGTCTTCATGGTCATCATCATAATCGTCATCATAATCATCATCATAATCATCATCAGAATCATCATCATAATCATGAGCATAATCATCATCATAATCGTCATCATAATCATCATCATAGTCATCATCGTAATAGTCATCATAATCATCATCATAATCGTCATCATTATAGTCATCATAATCGTCATCATAATCATCATCATAGTCATCGTCATAATAGTCATCATAATCGTCATCATAATCATCATCATAATCATCATCATAATCATCATCATAATCATCATCATAATCATCATCATAATCGTCTTCATGGTCATCATCATAATCGTCATCATAATCATCATCATAATCATCATCAGAATCATCATCATAATCGTCATCATAATCATCATCATAATCATCATCATAATCATCATCATCATCATCATCATAATCATCATCATAATCATCATCATAATCATCGTTATAATTCATCATCATAATCATCATCATAATCATCATCATAATCATCATCATAATCATCATCAAAATCATCATCATAATCATCATCATAGTCATCATCATAATAGTCATCATAATCGTCATGATAATCGTCAACATTGTAGTCATCATAATCGTCATCATAATCATCATCGTAGTCATCATCATAATCATCATCATAATCATCATCATAACCGTCATCATAATCATCATCATAATGATCATCATAATCATCATCATAATCATCGTTATAATTCATCATCATAATCATCATCATAATCATCATCATAATCATCATCATAATCATCATCATAATCATCATCAAAATCATCATCATAATCATCATCATAGTCATCATCATAATAGTCATCATAATCGTCATGATAATCGTCAACATTGTAGTCATCATAATCGTCATCATAATCATCATCGTAGTCATCATCATAATCATCATCATAATCATCATCATAATCATCATCATAACCGTCATCATAATCATCAGCATGATCATCATCATAATCATCATCAAAATCATCATCATAACCGTCATCGTAATCATCATCATAATCATCATCATAATCATCATCATAATCATCATCATAATCATCATCATAATTATCATTATAATCATCATCATAATCATCATCAAAATCATCATCATAATCATGAGCATAATCATCATCATAATCATCATCATAGTCATCATCATAATAGTCATCATAATCGTCATGATAATCGTCAACATTGTAGTCATCATAATCGTCATCATAATCATCACCGTAGTCATCATCATAATCATCATCATAATCATCATCATAATCATCATCATAACCGTCATCATAATCATCATCAAAATCATCATCAAGATCATCATCATAATCATGAGCATAATCATCATCATAATCATCATCATAGTCATCATCATAATAGTCATCACAATCGTCATGATAATCGTCAACATTGTAGTCATCATAATCGTCATCATAATCATCATCGTAGTCATCATCATAATCATCATCATAATCATCATCATAATCATCATCATAACCGTCATCATAATCATCATCAAAATCATCATCCTAATCATGAGCATAATCATCATCATAATCGTCATCATAATCATCATCATAGTCATCATCATAATAGTCATCATAATCGTCATCATAATCGTCATCATTATAGTCATCATAATCGTCATCATAATCATCATCATAGTCGTCATCATAATAGTCATCATAGTCGTCATCATTATAGTCATCATAATCGTCATCATCATAATAGTCATCATAATCGTCATCATAATCGTCATCATTATAGTCATCATAATCGCCATCATAATCATCATCATAGTCATCATCATAATAGTCATCATAATCGTCATCATTATAGTCATCATAATCGTCATCATAATCGTCATCATAATCATCATCATAGTCATCATCATAATAGTCATCATAATCGTCATCATTATAGTCATCGTAATCATCAGCATGATCAGCATCATAATCATCATCAAAATCATCATCATAATCGTCATCATAATCATCATCATAATCATCATCATAATCATCATCATAACCGTCATCGTAATCATCATCATAATCATCATCATAATCATCATCATAATCATCATCATAATCATCATCATAATCATCATCATAATCCTCATCATAATCGTCTTCATGGTCATCATCATAATCGTCATCATAATCATCATAATAGTCATCAGAATCGTCATCATTATAGTCATCATAATCAACATCATGATCATCATCATAATCATCATCATAATCATCATCATAACCGTCATCGTAATCATCATCATAATCATCATCATAATCATCATCATAATCATCATCATAATCATCATCATAATCATCATCATAATGATCATCAAAATCATCATCATAATCATGAGCATAATCATCATCATAATCGTCATCATAATCATCATCATAATCATCATCATAATCATCATCATAATCATCATCATAATCATCATCATAATCATCATCATAATCATCATCATAATCATCATCATAACCGTCATCGTAATCATCATCATAATCATCATCATGATCATCATCATAATCATCATCAAAATCGTCATCATTATAGTCATCATAATCGTCATCATAATCATCATCATAGTCATCATCATAATAGTCATCATAATCGTCATCATTATAGTCATCATAATCATCATCATAATCATCATCATAATCATCATCATAATCATCATCATAATCATCATCATAACCGTCATCGTAATCATCATCATAATCATCATCATAATCATCATCATAATCATCATCATAATCATCATCATAATCATCATCATAATCATCATCATAATCATCATCATAATCATCATCAAAATCATCATCATAATCATGAGCATAATCATCATCACAATCGTCATCATAATCATCATCATAATCATCATCATAATCATCATCATAATCATCATCATAATCATCATCATAATCATCGTTATAATTCATCATCATAATCATCATCATAATCATCATCATAACCGTCATCGTAATCATCATCATAATCATCATCATAATCATCATCATAATCATCATCATAATCATCATCATAATTATCATCATAATCATCATCATAATCATCATCAGAATCATCATCATAATCATGAGCATAATCATCATCATAATCGTCATCATAATCATCATCATCATCATCATCATAATCATCATCATAATCATCATCATAATCATGAGCATAATCATCATCATAATCGTCATCATAATCATCATCATAGTCATCATCATAATAGTCATCATAATCGTCGTCATAATCGTCATCATTATAGTCATCATAATCGTCATCATAATCATCAGCATAGTCATCATCATAATAGTCATCATAATCGTCATCATTATAGTCATCATAATCATCATCATAATCATCATCATAATCATCATCATAATCATCATCATAATCATCATCATAATCATCATCATAATCATCATCATAATCATCATCATAATCATCATCATAACCGTCATCGTAATCATCATCATAATCATCATCATAATCATCATCATAATCATCATCATAATCATCATCATAATCATCATCATAATCGTCTTCATGGTCATCATCATAATCGTCATCATAATCATCATAATAGTCATCATAATCGTCATCATTATAGTCATCATAATCAACATCATGATCATCATCATAATCATCATCATAATCATCATCATAACCGTCATCGTAATCATCATCATAATCATCATCATAATCATCATCATAATCATCATCATAATCATCATCATAATCACCATCATAATGATCATCAAAATCATCATCATAATCATGAGCATAATCATCATCATAATCGTCATCATAATCATCATCATAATCATCATCATAATCATCATCATAATCATCATCAAAATCATCATCAAAATCGTCATCATTATAGTCATCATAATCGTCATCATAATCATCATCATAGTCATCATCATAATCATCATCATAATCATCATCATAATCATGAGCATAATCATCATCATAATGGTCATCATAATCATCATCATAGTCATCATCATAATAGTCATCATAATCGTCGTCATAATCGTCATCATTATAGTCATCATAATCGTCATCATAATCATCAGCATAGTCATCATCATAATAGTCATCATAATCGTCATCATTATAGTCATCATAATCATCATCATGATCATCATCATAATCATCATCATAATCATCATCATAATCATCATCATAGTCATCATCATTATCATCATCAAAATCATCATCATCATCATCATCATAATCATCATCATAATCATCATCATAATCATCATCATAACCGTCATCGTAATCATCATCATAATCATCATCATAATCATCATCATAATCATCATCATAATCATCATCATAATCATCATCATAATCGTCTACATGGTCATCATCATAATCGTCATCATAATCATCATAATAGTCATCATAATCGTCATCATTATAGTCATCATAATCAACATCATGATCATCATCATAATCATCATCATAATCATCATCATGATCATCATCAGAATCATCATCATAATCATCAGCATAATCATCATCATAATCGTCATCATAATCATCATCATAGTCATCATCATAATAGTCATCATAATCGTCGTCATAATCGTCATCATTATAGTCATCATAATCGTCATCATAATCATCATCATAGTCATCATCATAATAGTCATCATAATCGTCATCATTATAGTCATCATAATCATCATCATAATCATCATCATAATCATCATCATAATCATCATCATAATCATCATCATAATCATCATCATAACCGTCATCGTAATCATCATCATAATCATCATCATAATCATCATCATAATCATCATCATAATCATCATCATAATCATCATCATTATCATCATCAAAATTATCATCATAATCATGAGAATAATCATCATCATAATCGTCATCATAATCATCATCATAATCATCATCATAATCATCATCATAATCATCATCATAATCATCATCATAATCATCGTTATAATTCATCATCATAATCATCATCATAATCATCATCATAACCGTCATCGTAATCATCATCATAATCATCATCATAATCATCATCATAATCATCATCATAATCATCATCATAATTATCATCATAATCATCATCATAATCATCATCAGAATCATCATCATAATCATGAGCATAATCATCATCATAATCGTCATCATAATCATGAGCATAATCATCATCATAATCGTCATCATAATCATCATCATAGTCATCATCATAATCATCATCATAATCATCATCATAATCATCATCATAATCATCATCATAATCATGAGCATAATCATCATCATAATCGTCATCATAATCATCATCATAGTCATCATAATCGTCGTCATAATCGTCATCATTATAGTCATCATAATCGTCATCATAATCATCAGCATAGTCATCATCATAATAGTCATCATAATCGTCATCATTATAGTCATCATAATCATCATCATAATCATCATCATAATCATCATCATAATCATCATCATAATCATCATCATAATCATCATCATAATCATCATCATAATCATCATCATAATCATCATCATAACCGTCATCGTAATCATCATCATAATCATCATCATAATCATCATCATAATCATCATCATAATCATCATCATAATCATCATCATAATCGTCTTCATGGTCATCATCATAATCGTCATCATAATCATCATAATAGTCATCATAATCGTCATCATTATAGTCATCATAATCTACATCATGATCATCATCATAATCATCATCATAATCATCATCATAACCGTCATCGTAATCATCATCATAATCATCATCATAATCATCATCATAATCATCATCATAATCATCATCATAATCATCATCATAATGATCATCAAAATCATCATCATAATCATGAGCATAATCATCATCATAATCGTCATCATAATCATCATCATAATCATCATCATAATCATCATCATAATCATCATCAAAATCATCATCAAAATCGTCATCATTATAGTCATCATAATCGTCATCATAATCATCATCATAGTCATCATCATAATCATCATCATAATCATCATCATAATCATGAGCATAATCATCATCATAATCGTCATCATAATCATCATCATAGTCATCATCATAATAGTCATCATAATCGTCGTCATAATCGTCATCATTATAGTCATCATAATCGTCATCATAATCATCAGCATAGTCATCATCATAATAGTCATCATAATCGTCATCATTATAGTCATCATAATCGTCATCATCATAATAGTCATCATAATCGTCATCATAATCGTCATCATTATAGTCATCATAATCGCCATCATAATCATCATCATAGTCATCATCATAATAGTCATCATAATCGTCATCATTATAGTCATCATAATCGTCATCATAATCATCAGCATGATGATCATCATAATCATCATCAAAATCATCATCATAATCGTCATCATAATCGTCATCATAATCATCATCATAATCATCATCATAATCATCATCATAATCACCGTTATAATTCATCATCATAATCGTCATCATAATCATCATCATAACCGTCATCGTAATCATCATCAGAATCATCATCATAATCGTCATCATAATCATCATCATAATCATCATCATAATCATCATCATAATCATCATCAGAATCATCATCATAATCATGAGCATAATCATCATCATAATCATCATCATAATCATCATCATAATCATCATCCTAATCATCATCAAAATCATCATCATAATCATGAGCATAATCATCATCATAATCGTCATCATAATCATCATCATAGTCATCATCGTAATAGTCATCATAATCATCATCATAATCGTCATCATTATAGTCATCATAATCGTCATCATAATCATCATCATAGTCATCGTCATAATAGTCATCATAATCGTCATCATAATCATCATCATAATCATCATCATAATCATCATCATAATCATCATCATAATCATCATCATAATGATCATCAAAATCATCATCATAATCATGAGCATAATCATCATCATAATCGTCATCATAATCATCATCATAATCATCATCATAATCATCATCATAATCATCATCAAAATCATCATCAAAATCGTCATCATTATAGTCATCATAATCGTCATCATAATCATCATCATAGTCATCATCATAATCATCATCATAATCATCATCATAATCATGAGCATAATCATCATCATAATCGTCATCATAATCATCATCATAGTCATCATCATAATAGTCATCATAATCGTCGTCATAATCGTCATCATTATAGTCATCATAATCGTCATCATAATCATCAGCATAGTCATCATCATAATAGTCATCATAATCGTCATCATTATAGTCATCATAATCGTCATCATCATAATAGTCATCATAATCGTCATCATAATCGTCATCATTATAGTCATCATAATCGCCATCATAATCATCATCATAGTCATCATCATAATAGTCATCATAATCGTCATCATTATAGTCATCATAATCGTCATCATAATCATCATCATAGTCATCATCATAATAGTCATCATAATCGTCATCATTATAGTCATCGTAATCATCAGCATGATCAGCATCATAATCATCATCAAAATCATCATCATAATCGTCATCATAATCATCATCATAATCATCATCATAATCATCATCATAACCGTCATCGTAATCATCATCATAATCATCATCATAATCATCATCATAATCATCATCATAATCATCATCATAATCCTCATCATAATCGTCTTCATGGTCATCATCATGATCGTCATCATAATCATCATAATAGTCATCAGAATCGTCATCATTATAGTCATCATAATCAACATCATGATCATCATCATAATCATCATCATAATCATCATCATAACCGTCATCGTAATCATCATCATAATCATCATCATAATCATCATCATAATCATCATCATAATCATCATCATAGTCATCATCATAATAGTCATCATAATCGTCATCATTATAGTCATCATAATCATCAGCATGATCATCATCATAATCATCATCAAAATCATCATCATAATCGTCATCATAATCGTCATCATTATAGTCATCATAATCATCAGCATGATCATCATCATAATCATCATCATAATCATCATCATGATCATCATCATAATCATCATCATAATCATCATCATAACCGTCATCGTAATCATCATCATAATCATCATCATAATCATCATCATAATCATGAGCATAATCATCATCATAATCGTCATCATAATCATCATCATAGTCATTATCATAATAGTCATCATAATCATCATCATAATCGTCATCATTATAGTCATCATAATCGTCATCATAATCGTCATCATAATCATCATCATAGTCATCATCATAATAGTCATCATAATCGTCATCATTATAGTCATCATAATCATCAGCATGATGATCATCATAATCATCATCAAAATCATCATCATAATCGTCATCATAATCGTCATCATAATCATCATCATAATCATCATCATAATCATCATCATAATCACCGTTATAATTCATCATCATAATCGTCATCATAATCATCATCATAACCGTCATCGTAATCATCATCAGAATCATCATCATAATCGTCATCATAATCATCATCATAATCATCATCATAATCATCATCATAATCATCATCAGAATCATCATCATAATCATGAGCATAATCATCATCATAATCATCATCATAATCATCATCATAATCATCATCATAATCATCATCAAAATCATCATCATAATCATGAGCATAATCATCATCATAATCGTCATCATAATCATCATCATAGTCATCATCGTAATAGTCATCATAATCATCATCATAATCGTCATCATTATAGTCATCATAATCGTCATCATAATCATCATCATAGTCATCGTCATAATAGTCATCATAATCGTCATCATAATCATCATCATAATCATCATCATAATCATCATCATAATCATCATCATAATCATCATCATAATCGTCTTCATGGTCATCATCATAATCGTCATCATAATCATCATCATAATCATCATCAGAATCATCATCATAATCGTCATCATAATCATCATCATAATCATCATCATAATCATCATCATCATCATCATCATAATCATCATCATAATCATCATCATAATCATCGTTATAATTCATCATCATAATCATCATCATAATCATCATCATAATCATCATCATAATCATCATCAAAATCATCATCATAATCATCATCATAGTCATCATCATAATAGTCATCATAATCGTCATGATAATCGTCAACATTGTAGTCATCATAATCGTCATCATAATCATCATCGTAGTCATCATCATAATCATCATCATAATCATCATCATAACCGTCATCATAATCATCATCATAATGATCATCATAATCATCATCATAATCATCGTTATAATTCATCATCATAATCATCATCATAATCATCATCATAATCATCATCATAATCATCATCATAATCATCATCAAAATCATCATCATAATCATCATCATAGTCATCATCATAATAGTCATCATAATCGTCATGATAATCGTCAACATTGTAGTCATCATAATCGTCATCATAATCATCATCGTAGTCATCATCATAATCATCATCATAATCATCATCATAATCATCATCATAACCGTCATCATAATCATCAGCATGATCATCATCATAATCATCATCAAAATCATCATCATAACCGTCATCGTAATCATCATCATACTCATCATCATAATCATCATCATAATCATCATCATAATCATCATCATAATTATCATTATAATCATCATCATAATCATCATCAAAATCATCATCATAATCATGAGCATAATCATCATCATAATCATCATCATAGTCATCATCATAATAGTCATCATAATCGTCATGATAATCGTCAACATTGTAGTCATCATAATCGTCATCATAATCATCACCGTAGTCATCATCATAATCATCATCATAATCATCATCATAATCATCATCATAACCGTCATCATAATCATCATCAAAATCATCATCAAGATCATCATCATAATCATGAGCATAATCATCATCATAATCATCATCATAGTCATCATCATAATAGTCATCACAATCGTCATGATAATCGTCAACATTGTAGTCATCATAATCGTCATCATAATCATCATCGTAGTCATCATCATAATCATCATCATAATCATCATCATAATCATCATCATAACCGTCATCATAATCATCATCAAAATCATCATCCTAATCATGAGCATAATCATCATCATAATCGTCATCATAATCATCATCATAGTCATCATCATAATAGTCATCATAATCGTCATCATAATCGTCATCATTATAGTCATCATAATCGTCATCATAATCATCATCATAGTCGTCATCATAATAGTCATCATAGTCGTCATCATTATAGTCATCATAATCGTCATCATCATAATAGTCATCATAATCGTCATCATAATCGTCATCATTATAGTCATCATAATCGCCATCATAATCATCATCATAGTCATCATCATAATAGTCATCATAATCGTCATCATTATAGTCATCATAATCGTCATCATAATCGTCATCATAATCATCATCATAGTCATCATCATAATAGTCATCATAATCGTCATCATTATAGTCATCGTAATCATCAGCATGATCAGCATCATAATCATCATCAAAATCATCATCATAATCGTCATCATAATCATCATCATAATCATCATCATAATCATCATCATAACCGTCATCGTAATCATCATCATAATCATCATCATAATCATCATCATAATCATCATCATAATCATCATCATAATCATCATCATAATCCTCATCATAATCGTCTTCATGGTCATCATCATAATCGTCATCATAATCATCATAATAGTCATCAGAATCGTCATCATTATAGTCATCATAATCAACATCATGATCATCATCATAATCATCATCATAATCATCATCATAACCGTCATCGTAATCATCATCATAATCATCATCATAATCATCATCATAATCATCATCATAATCATCATCATAATCATCATCATAATGATCATCAAAATCATCATCATAATCATGAGCATAATCATCATCATAATCGTCATCATAATCATCATCATAATGATCATCATAATCATCATCATAATCATCATCATAATCATCATCATAATCATCATCATAATCATCATCATAATCATCATCATAACCGTCATCGTAATCATCATCATAATCATCATCATGATCATCATCATAATCATCATCAAAATCGTCATCATTATAGTCATCATAATCGTCATCATAATCATCATCATAGTCATCATCATAATAGTCATCATAATCGTCATCATTATAGTCATCATAATCATCATCATAATCATCATCATAATCATCATCATAATCATCATCATAATCATCATCATAACCGTCATCGTAATCATCATCATAATCATCATCATAATCATCATCATAATCATCATCATAATCATCATCATAATCATCATCATAATCATCATCATAATCATCATCATAATCATCATCAAAATCATCATCATAATCATGAGCATAATCATCATCACAATCGTCATCATAATCATCATCATAATCATCATCATAATCATCATCATAATCATCATCATAATCATCATCATAATCATCGTTATAATTCATCATCATAATCATCATCATAATCATCATCATAACCGTCATCGTAATCATCATCATAATCATCATCATAATCATCATCATAATCATCATCATAATCATCATCATAATTATCATCATAATCATCATCATAATCATCATCAGAATCATCATCATAATCATGAGCATAATCATCATCATAATCGTCATCATAATCATCATCATCATCATCATCATAATCATCATCATAATCATCATCATAATCATGAGCATAATCATCATCATAATCGTCATCATAATCATCATCATAGTCATCATCATAATAGTCATCATAATCGTCGTCATAATCGTCATCATTATAGTCATCATAATCGTCATCATAATCATCAGCATAGTCATCATCATAATAGTCATCATAATCGTCATCATTATAGTCATCATAATCATCATCATAATCATCATCATAATCATCATCATAATCATCATCATAATCATCATCATAATCATCATCATAATCATCATCATAATCATCATCATAATCATCATCATAACCGTCATCGTAATCATCATCATAATCATCATCATAATCATCATCATAATCATCATCATAATCATCATCATAATCATCATCATAATCGTCTTCATGGTCATCATCATAATCGTCATCATAATCATCATAATAGTCATCATAATCGTCATCATTATAGTCATCATAATCAACATCATGATCATCATCATAATCATCATCATAATCATCATCATAACCGTCATCGTAATCATCATCATAATCATCATCATAATCATCATCATAATCATCATCATAATCATCATCATAATCACCATCATAATGATCATCAAAATCATCATCATAATCATGAGCATAATCATCATCATAATCGTCATCATAATCATCATCATAATCATCATCATAATCATCATCATAATCATCATCAAAATCATCATCAAAATCGTCATCATTATAGTCATCATAATCGTCATCATAATCATCATCATAGTCATCATCATAATCATCATCATAATCATCATCATAATCATGAGCATAATCATCATCATAATGGTCATCATAATCATCATCATAGTCATCATCATAATAGTCATCATAATCGTCGTCATAATCGTCATCATTATAGTCATCATAATCGTCATCATAATCATCAGCATAGTCATCATCATAATAGTCATCATAATCGTCATCATTATAGTCATCATAATCATCATCATGATCATCATCATAATCATCATCATAATCATCATCATAATCATCATCATAGTCATCATCATTATCATCATCAAAATCATCATCATCATCATCATCATAATCATCATCATAATCATCATCATAATCATCATCATAACCGTCATCGTAATCATCATCATAATCATCATCATAATCATCATCATAATCATCATCATAATCATCATCATAATCATCATCATAATCGTCTACATGGTCATCATCATAATCGTCATCATAATCATCATAATAGTCATCATAATCGTCATCATTATAGTCATCATAATCAACATCATGATCATCATCATAATCATCATCATAATCATCATCATGATCATCATCAGAATCATCATCATAATCATCAGCATAATCATCATCATAATCGTCATCATAATCATCATCATAGTCATCATCATAATAGTCATCATAATCGTCGTCATAATCGTCATCATTATAGTCATCATAATCGTCATCATAATCATCAGCATAGTCATCATCATAATAGTCATCATAATCGTCATCACTATAGTCATCATAATCATCATCATGATCATCATCATAATCATCATCATAATCATCATCATAATCATCATCATAATAATCATCATTATCATCATCAAAATCATCATCATCATCATCATAATCATCATCATAATCATCATCATAACCGTCATCGTAATCATCATCATAATCATCATCATAATCATCATCATGATCATCATCATAATCATCATCATAATCATCATCATAACCGTCATCGTAATCATCATCATAATCATCATCATAATCATCATCATAATCATCGTTATAATTCATCATCATAATCATGAGCATAATCATCATGATAATCATCATCATAGTCATCATCATAATCATCATCATAATCATCATCAGAATCATCATCATAATCATGAGCATAATCATCATCATAATCATGAGCATAATCATCATCATAATCGTCATCATAATCATCATCATAATCATCATCATAATCATCATCATAATCATCATCATAATCATCATCATAATCATCGTTATAATTCATCATCATAATCATCATCATAATCATCATCATAACCGCCATCGTAATCACCATCAGAATCATCATCATAACCGTCATCATAATCATCATCATAATCATCTTCATAATCATCATCATAATCATCATCATAATCATCATCATAATCATCATCAGAATCATCATCATAATCATGAGCATAATCATCATCATAATCATCATCATAATCATCATCATAATCATCATCGTAATCATCATCATAATTATCATCATAATCATCAGCATAGTCATCATCATAATAGTCATCATAATCGTCATCATTATAGGCATCATAATCATCATCATGATCATCATCATAATCATCGTTATAATTCATCATCATAATCATGAGCATAATCATCATGATAATGATCATCATAGTCATCATCATAATCATCATCATAGTCATCATCATAATCATCATCATAATCATCATCATAATCATCATCATAATCATCATCATAATCATCATCATAATCATCATCAAAATTATCATCATAATCATCATCATAATCATCATCATAACCGTCATCGTAATCATCATCATAATCATCATCATAATCATCATCATAATCATCATCAAAATCATCATCATAATCATGAGCATAATCATCATCATAATCGTCATCATAATCATCATCATAGTCATCATCATAATAGTCATCATAATCGTCCTCATAATCGTCATCATTATAGTCATCATAATCGTCATCATAATCATCATCATAGTCATCATCATAATAGTCATCATAATCGTCATCATAATCATCATCATAGTCATCATCATAATAGTCATCATAATCGTCGTCATAATCGTCATCATTATAGTCATCATAATCGTCATCATAATCATCAGCATAGTCATCATCATAATAGTCATCATAATCGTCATCACTATAGTCATCATAATCATCATCATGATCATCATCATAATCATCATCATAATCATCATCATAATCATCATCATAATCATCATCATTATCATGATCAAAATCATCATCATCATCATCATAATCATCATCATAATCATCATCATAACCGTCATCGTAATCATCATCATAATCATCATCATAATCATCATCATGATCATCATCATAATCATCATCATAATCATCATCATAACCGTCATCGTAATCATCATCATAATCATCATCATAATCATCATCATAATCATCATCATAATCATCGTTATAATTCACCATCATAATCATGAGCATAATCATCATGATAATCATCATCATAGTCATCATCATAATCATCATCATAATCATCATCATAATCATCATCAGAATCATCATCATAATCATGAGCATAATCATCATCATAATCATCATCATAATCATCTTCATAATCATCATCATAATCATCATCATAATCATCATCATAATCATCATCATAATCATCATCATAATCATCATCATAATCATCATCATAATCATCATCATAATCATCATCATAATCATCATCATAATCATCATCATAATCATCATCAGAATCATCATCATAATCATGAGCATAATCATCATCATAATCATCATCATAATCATCATCGTAATCATCATCATAATCATCATCATAACCGTCATCGTAATCATCATCGTAATCGTCATCATAGTCATCATCATAATAGTCATCATAATCGTCATCATTATAGTCATCATAATCATCATCATAATCACCATCATAATCATCATCATAATCATCATCAAAATCATCATCATAATCATTAGCACAATCATCATCATAATCATCATCATAATCATCATCATAATCATCATCATAATCATCATCAAAATCATCATCATAATCAGCATCATAATCATCATCATAATCATCATCCTAATCATCATTATAAACGTCATCGTAATCATCATCATAATCATCATCATAATCATCATCATAATCATCATCATAATCATCATCATAATCATCATCATAATCATCATCATTATCATCATCAAAATCATCATCCTAATCATGAGCATAATCATCATCATAATCATCATCATAATCATCATCATAATCAGCATCATAATCATCATCATAATCATCATCCTAATCATCATCATAAACGTCATCGTAATCATCATCATAATCATCATCATAATCATCATCATAATCATCATCATAATCATCATCATAATCATCATCATAATCATCATCATTGTCATCATCAAAATCATCATCCTAATCATGAGCATAATCATCATCATAATCGTCATCATAATCATCATCATAGTCATCATCATAATAGTCATCATAATCGTCATCATAATCGTCATCATTATAGTCATCATAATCGTCATCATAATCATCATCATAGTCATCATCATAATAGTCATCATAATCGTCATCATTATAGTCATCATAATCATCGTCATGATCATGATCATAATCATCATCATAATCATCATCATAATCATCATCATAATCATCATCATAATCATCATCATGATCATCATAAAAATCATCATCATAATCATCATCATAATCATCATCATAGTCATCATCATAATCATCATCATAATCATCATCATAATCATCATCATAATCGTCTTCATGGTCATCATCATAATCGTCATCATAATCATCCTAATAGTCATCATAATCGTCATCATTACAGTCATCATAATCAACATCATGATCATCATCATAATCATCATCATAATCATCATCATAATCATCATCATGATCATCATCATAATCATCATCATAATCATCATCATAACCGTCATCGTAATCATCATCATAATCGTCATCATAATCATCATCATGATCATCATCAAAATCATCATCATGATCATCATCATAATTATCGTCATGATCATCATCATAATCATCATCATAATCATCATCATAATCATCATCATAATCATCATCATAATCATCATCATAATCATCATCATAATCATCATCAAAATCATCATCATAATCAGCATCATAATCATCATCATAGTCATCATCATAATCATCATCATAATCATCATTATAATCATCATCATAATCATCATCATAATCGTCTTCATGGTCATCATCATAATCATCATCATAATCATCATCAAAATCATCATCATAATCATGAGCATAATCATCATCATAATCGTCATCATAATCATCATCATAATCATCATCATAATCATCATCATAATCATCATCAAAATCATCATCATGATCATCATCATAATCATCATCAAAATCGTCATCATTATAGTCATCATAATCGTCATCATTATAGTCATCATAATCATCATCATAATCATCATCATAATCATCATCATAATCATCATCATAACCGTCATTGTAATCATCATCATAATCATCATCATAATCATCATCATAATCATCATCATAATCATCATCATAATCATCATCATAATCATCATCATAATCATCATCATAATCATCATCAAAATCATCATCATAATCATGAGCATAATCATCATCATAATCGTCATCATAATCATCATCATAGTCATCATCATAATAGTCATCATAATCGTCCTCATAATCGTCATCATTATAGTCATCATAATCGTCATCATAATCATCATCATAGTCATCATCATAATAGTCATCATAATCGTCATCATAATCATCATCATAGTCATCATCATAATAGTCATCATAATCGTCGTCATAATCGTCATCATTATAGTCGTCATAATCGTCATCATAATCATCAGCATAGTCATCATCATAATAGTCATCATAATCGTCATCATTATAGCCATCATAATCATCATCATAATCATCATCATAATCATGAGCATAATCATCATCATAATCATCATCATAATCGTCATCATAATCATCATCATAATCATCATCATAACCGTCATCGTAATCATCATCATAATCATCATCATAATCATCATCATAACCATCATCATAATCATCATCATAATCATCATCATAATCGTCTTCATGGTCATCATCATAATCGTCATCATAATCATCATAATAGTCATCATAATCGTCATCATTATAGTCATCATAATCAACATCATGATCATCATCATAATCATCATCATAATCATCATCATGATCATCATCAGAATCATCGTCATAATCATGAGCATAATCATCATCATAATCGTCATCATAATCATCATCATAGTCATCATCATAATAGTCATCATAATCGTCGTCATAATCGACGTCATAATCGTCATCATAATCATCAGCATAGTCATCATAATAATAGTCATCATAATCGTCATCACTATAGTCATCATAATCATCATCATGATCATCATCATAATCATCATCATACTCATCATCATAATCATCATCATAATCATCATCATTATCATCATCAAAATCATCATCATCATCATCATAATCATCATCATAATCATCATCATAACCGTCATCGTAATCATCATCATAATCATCATCATAATCATCATCATGATCATCATCATAATCATCATCATAATCATCATCATAACCGTCATCGTAATCATCATCATAATCATCATCATAATCATCATCATAATCATCATCATAATCATCGTTATAATTCATCATCATAATCATGAGCATAATCATCATGATAATCATCATCATAGTCATCATCATAATCATCATCATAATCATCATCAGAATCATCATCATAATCATGAGCATAATCATCATCATAATCATCATCATAATCATCTTCATAATCATCATCATAATCATCATCAGAATCATCATCATAATCATGAGCATAATCATCATCATAATCATCATCATAATCATCATCATAATCATCATCATAATCATCGTCATAATCATCATCATTATCATCATCAAAATCATCATCCTAATCATGAGCATAATCATCATCATAATCGTCATCATTATCATCATCATAGTCATCATCATAATGGTCATCATAATCGTCATCATAATCGTCATCATTATAGTCATCATAATCGTCATCATAATCATCATCATAGTCATCATCATAATAGTCATCATAATCGTCATCATTATAGTCATCATAATCATCGTCATGATCATCATCATAATCATCATCATAATCATCATCATAATCATCATCATAATCATCATCATAATCATCATCATAATCATCATCATTATCATCATCAAAATCATCATCATAATCATCATCATAATCATCATCATAGTCATCATCATAATCATCATCATAATCATCATCATAATCATCATCATAATCATCATCATAATCATCTTCATGGTCATCATCATAATCGTCATCATAATCATCATAATAGTCATCATAATCGTCATCATTATAGTCATCATAATCATCATCATGATCATCATCATAATCATCATCATAATCATCATCATGATCATCATCATAATCATCATCATAATCATCATCATAACCGTCATCGTAATCATCATCATAATCATCATCATAATCATCATCATTATCATCATCAAAATCATCATCACCATCATCATCATAATCATCATCATAATCATCATCATAACCGTCATCGTAATCATTATCATAATCATCATCAAAATCATCATCATAATCGTCATCATAATCATCATCATAATCATCATCATAATCATCATCATGATCATCATCATAATCATCATCATAATCATCATCATAACCGTCATCGTAATCATCATCATAATCATCATCATAATCATCATCATTATCATCATCAAAGTCATCATCACCATCATCATCATAATCATCATCATAATCATCATCATAACCGTCATCGTAATCATTATCATAATCATCATCAAAATCATCATCATAATCGTCATCATAATCATCATCATAATCATCATCATAATCATCATCATAATCGTCTTCATGGTCATCATCATAATCATCATCCTAATCATCATCATAAACGTCATCGTAATCATCATCATAATCATCATCATGATCATCATCATAATCATCATCAAAATCGTCATCATAATCATCATCATAGTCATCATCATAATAGTCATCATAATCGTCATCATTATAGTCATCATAATCATCGTCATGATCATCATCATAATCATCATCATAATCATCATCATAATCATCATCATAATCATCATCATAATCATCATCATAATCGTCTTCATGGTCATCATCATAATCATCATCATAATCATCATCAAAATCATCATCATAATCATAAGCATAATCATCATCATAATCGTCATCATAATCATCATCATAATCATCATCATAATCATCATCATAATCATCATCAAAATCATCATCATGATCATCATCATAATCATCATCAAAATCGTCATCATTATAGTCATCATAATCGTCATCATAATCATCATAATAGTCATCATAATCGTCATCATTATAGTCATCATAATCATCATCATAATCATCATCATAATCATCATCATAACCGTCATCGTAATCATCATCATAATCATCATCATAATCATCATCATAATCATCATCATAATCATCATCATAATCATCATCATAATCATCATCATAATCGTCTTCATGGTCATCATCATAATCATCATCCTAATCATCATCATAAACGTCATCGTAATCATCATCATAATCATCATCATGATCATCATCATAATCATCATCAAAATCGTCATCATAATCATCATCATAGTCATCATCATAATAGTCATCATAATCGTCATCATTATAGTCATCATAATCATCGTCATGATCATCATCATAATCATCATCATAATCATCATCATAATCATCATCATAATCATCATCATAATCGTCTTCATGGTCATCATCATAATCATCATCATAATCATCATCAAAATCATCATCATAATCATGAGCATAATCATCATCATAATCGTCATCATAATCATCATCATAATCATCATCATAATCATGATCATAATCATCATCAAAATCATCATCATGATCATCATCATAATCATCATCAAAATCGTCATCATTATAGTCATCATAATCGTCATCATAATCATCATCATAGTCATCATCATAATAGTCATCATAATCGTCATCATTATAGTCATCATAATCATCATCATAATCATCATCATAATCATCATCATAATCATCATCATAACCGTCATCGTAATCATCATCATAATCATCATCATAATCATCATCATAATCATCATCTTAATCATCATCATAATCATCATCATAATCATCATCATAATCATCATCATAATCATCATCAAAATCATCATCATAATCATGAGCATAATCATCATCATAATCGTCATCATAATCATCATCATAGTCATCATCATAATAGTCATCATAATCGTCCTCATAATCGTCATCATTATAGTCATCATAATCGTCATCATAATCATCATCATAGTCATCATCATAATAGTCATCATAATCGTCATCATAATCATCATCATAGTCATCATCATAATAGTCATCATAATCGTCGTCATAATCGTCATCATTATAGTCGTCATAATCGTCATCATAATCATCAGCATAGTCATCATCATAATAGTCATCATAATCGTCATCATTATAGTCATCATAATCATCATCATGATCATCATCATAATCATCATCATAATCATCATCATAATCATCATCATAATCATCATCATTATCATCATCAAAATCATCATCATCATCATCATCATAATCATCATCATAATCATCATCATAATCATCATCATAACCGTCATCGTAATCATCATCATAATCATCATCATAATCATCATCATAATCATCATCATAATCATCATCATAATCATCATCATAATCGTCTTCATGGTCATCATCATAATCGTCATCATAATCATCATAATAGTCATCATAATCGTCATCATTATAGTCATCATAATCAACATCATGATCATCATCATAATCATCATCATAATCATCATCATGATCATCATCAGAATCATCATCATAATCATGTGCATAATCATCATCATAATCGTCATCATAATCATCATCATAGTCATCATCATAATAGTCATCATAATCGTCGTCATAATCGACGTCATAATCGTCATCATAATCATCAGCATAGTCATCATCATAATAGTCATCATAATCGTCATCACTATAGTCATCATAATCATCATCATGATCATCATCATAATCATCATCATACTCATCATCATAATCATCATCATAATCATCATCATTATCATCATCAAAATCATCATCATCATCATCGTAATCATCATCATAATCATCATCATAACCGTCATCGTAATCATCATCATAATCATCATCATAATCATCATCATAATCATCATCATAATCATCATCATAATCATCGTTATAATTCATCATCATAATCATGAGCATAATCATCATGATAATCATCATCATAGTCATCATCATAATCATCATCATAATCATCATCAGAATCATCATCATAATCATGAGCATAATCATCATCATAATCATCATCATAATCATCTTCATAATCATCATCATAATCATCATCAGAATCATCATCATAATCATGAGCATAATCATCATCATAATCATCATCATAATCATCATCATAATCATCATCATAATCATCGTCATAATCATCATCATTATCATCATCAAAATCATCATCCTAATCATGAGCATAATCATCATCATAATCGTCATCATTATCATCATCATGGTCATCATCATAATAGTCATCATAATCGTCATCATAATCGTCATCATTATAGTCATCATAATCGTCATCATAATCATCATCATAGTCATCATCATAATAGTCATCATAATCATCGTTATAATTCATCATCATAATCATGAGCATAATCATCATGATAATCATCATCATAGTCATCATCATAATCATCATCATAATCATCATCATAATCATCATCATAATCATCATCATAATCATCATCATAATCATCATCATTATCATCATCAAAATCATCATCATAATCATCATCATAATCATCATCATAGTCATCATCATAATCATCATCATAATCATCATCATAATCATCATCATAATCATCATCATAATCATCTTCATGGTCATCATCATAATCGTCATCATAATCATCATAATAGTCATCATAATCGTCATCATTATAGTCATCATAATCATGAGCATAATCATCATCATAATCGTCATCATAATCATCATCATAATCATCATCAAAATCATCATCATAATCATGAGCATAATCATCATCATAATCGTCATCATAATCATCATCATAGTCATCATCATAATAGTCATCATCATAATAGTCATCATCATAGTCATCATCATAATCATCATCATAATCATCATCATAATCATCATCATAACCGTCATCGTAATCATCATCAGAATCATCATCATAATCGTTATCATAATCATCATTATAGTCATCATCATAATAGTCATCATGATCGTCATCGTAATCGTCATCATTACAGTCATCGTAATCGTCATCATAATCATCATCATAGTCATCATCATAATCAGCATCATAATCATCATCATAATCGTCATCATAATCATCATCATAATCATCATCATAATCATCATCATAACCGTCATCGTAATCATCATCAGAATCATCATCATAATCGTTATCATAATCATCATCATAATCATCATCATAATCATCATCATAATCATCATCATAATCATCGTTATAATTCATCATCATAATCATCATCATAACCGTCATCGTAATCATCATCAGAATCATCATCATAATCGTCATCATAATCATCATCATAATCATCATCATAATCATCATCATAGTCATCATCATAATCATCATCATAATCATCATCATAATCATCATCATAACCGTCATCGTAATCATCATCATAATCATCATCATAATCATCATCATAATCATCATCAAAATCATCATCATAATCATGAGCATAATCATCATCATAATCGTCATCGTAATCATCATCATAATCATCATCATAATCATCATCATAATCATCGTTATAATTCATCATCATAATCATGAGCATAATAATCATGATAATCATCATCATAGTCATCATCATAATCATCATCATAATCATCATCATAATCATCATCAAAATTATCATCATAATCATCATCATAATCGTCATCATAATCATCATCATAATCATCATCATAATCATCATCATAATCGTCTTCATGGTCATCATCAGAATCGTCATCATAATCATCGTAATAGTCATCATAATCGTCATCATAATCATCATCATAGTCATCATCATAATAGTCATCATAATCGTCATCATTATAGTCATCATAATCATCGTCATAATCGTCATCATAATCATCATCATAATCATCATCATAATCATCATCATAACCGTCATCGTAATCATCATCATAATCATCATCATAATCATCACCATAATCATCATCATAATCATCATCATAATCATCATCATAATCATCATCATAATCATCATCATAATCATCATCAAAATCATCATCATAATCAGCATCATAATCATCATCATAATCATCATCCTAATCATCATCATAAACGTCATCGTAATCATCATCATAATCATCATCATAATCATCATCATAATCAGCATCATAATCATCATCATAATCATCATCCTAATCATCATCATAAACGTCATCGTAATCATCATCATAATCATCATCATAATCATCATCATAATCATCGTTATAATTCATCATCATAATCATGAGCATAATCATCATGATAATCATCATCATAGTCATCATCATAATCATCATCATAATCATCATCATAATCATGAGCATAATCATCATCATAATCATCATCATAATCATCTTCATAATCATCATCATAATCATCATCATAATCATCATCATAATCATCATCATAATCATCATCATAATCATCATCATAATCATCATCATAATCATCATCATAATCATCATCAGAATCATCATCATAATCATGAGCATAATCATCATCATAATCATCATCATAATAATCATCATAATCATCATCATAATCATCGTCATAATCATCATCATTATCATCATCAAAATCATCATCCTAATCATGAGCATAATCATCATCATAATCGTCATCATTATCATCATCATAGTCATCATCATAATAGTCATCATAATCGTCATCATAATCGTCATCATTATAGTCATCATAATCGTCATCATAATCATCATCATAGTCATCATCATAATAGTCATCATAATCGTCATCATTATAGTCATCATAATCATCGTCATGATCATCATCATAATCATCATCATAATCATCATCATAATCATCATCATAATCATCATCATAATCATCATCATAATCATCATCATTATCATCATCAAAATCATCATCATAATCATCATCATAATCATCATCATAGTCATCATCATAATCATCATCATAATCATCATCATAATCATCATCATAATCATCATCATAATCATCTTCATGGTCATCATCATAATCGTCATCATAATCATCATAATAGTCATCATAATCGTCATCATTATAGTCATCATAATCATCATCATGATCATCATCATAATCATCATCATAATCATCATCATGATCATCATCATAATCATCATCATAATCATCATCATAACCGTCATCGTAATCATCATCATAATCATCATCCTAATCATCATCATAAACGTCATCGTAATCATCATCATAATCATCATCATAATCATCATCATAATCATCATCATAATCATCATCATAATCATCATCATAATGATCATCAAAATCATCATCATAATCATGAGCATAATCATCATCATAATCGTCATCATAATCATCATCATAATCATCATCATAATCATCATCATAATCATCATCAAAATCATCATCAAAATCGTCATCATTATAGTCATCATAATCGTCATCATAATCATCATCATAGTCATCATCATAATAGTCATCATAATCGTCATCATTATAGTCATCATAATCGACATCATGATCATCATCATAATCATCATCATAATCATCATCATGATCATCATCATAATCATCATCATAATCATCATCATAACCGTCATCGTAATCATCATCATAATCATTATCATAATCATCATCACAATCATCATCATAATCATCTTGATAATCATCATCATAATCATCATCATAATCATCATCATAATCATCATCAAAATCATCATCATAATCATGAGCATAATCATCATCATAATCGTCATCATAATCATCATTATAGTCATCATCATAATAGTCATCATGATCGTCATCGTAATCGTCATCATTATAGTCATCGTAATCGTCATCATAATCATCATCATAGTCATCATCATAATCAGCATCATAATCATCATCATAATCGTCATCATAATCATCATCATAATCATCATCATAATCATCATCATAATCATCATCCTAATCATCATCATAATCATCATCATAATCATCGTTATAATTCATCATCATAATCATCATCATAATCATCATCATAACCGTCATCGTAATCATCATCATAATCGTCATCAAAATCATCATCATAATCATGAGCATAATCATCATCATAATCGTCATCATAATCATCATCATAGTCATCATCATAATAGTCATCATAATCGTCATCATTATAGTCATCATAACCGTCATCATAATCATCATTATAGTCATCATCATAATAGTCATCATAATCGTCATCGTAATCGTCATCATAATCATCATCATAATCATCATCATAACCGTCATCGTAATCATCATCATAATCATCATCCTAATCATCATCATAAACGTCATCGTAATCATCATCATAATCATCATCATGATCATCATCATAATCATCATCAAAATCGTCATCATAATCATCATAATAGTCATCATAATCGTCATCATTATAGTCATCATAATCATCGTCATGATCATCATCATAATCATCATCATAATCATCATCATAATCATCATCATAATCATCATCATAATCATCATCAAAATCATCATCATAATCAGCATCATAATCATCATCATAATCATCATCCTAATCATCATCATAAACGTCATCGTAATCATCATCATAATCATCATCATAATCATCATCATAATCATCATCATAATCATCATCATAATCAGCATCATAATCATCATCATAATCATCATCCTAATCATCATCATAAACGTCATCGTAATCATCATCATAATCATCATCATAATCATCATCATAATCATCATCATAATCATCATCATAATCATCATCATAATGATCATCAAAATCATCATCATAATCATGAGCATAATCATCATCATAATCGTCATCATAATCATCATCATAATCATCATCATAATCATCATCATAATCATCATCAAAATCATCATCAAAATCGTCATCATTATAGTCATCATAATCGTCATCATAATCATCATCATAGTCATCATCATAATAGTCATCATAATCGTCATCATTATAGTCATCATAATCGACATCATGATCATCATCATAATCATCATCATAATCATCATCATGATCATCATCATAATCATCATCATAATCATCATCATAACCGTCATCGTAATCATCATCATAATCATTATCATAATCATCATCACAATCATCATCATAATCATCTTGATAATCATCATCATAATCATCATCATAATCATCATCATAATCATCATCAAAATCATCATCATAATCATGAGCATAATCGTCATCATAATCATCATCATAATCATCATCAAAATCATCATCATAATCATGAGCATAATCATCATCATAATCGTCATCATAATCATCATCATAGTCATCATCGTAATAGTCATCATAATCATCATCATAATCGTCATCATAATCATCATCATAGTCATCGTCATAATAGTCATCATAATCGTCATCATTATAGTCATCATAATCATCAGCATGATCATCATCATACTCATCATCAAAATCATCATCATGATCGTCATCATAATCGTCATCATAATCATCATCATAATCATCATCATAATCATCATCATAACCGTCATCGTAATCATCATCATAATCATCATCATAATCATCATCATAATCATCATCATAATCATCATCAAAATCATCATCATAATCATGAGCATAATCATCATCATAATCGTCATCATAATCATCATTATAGTCATCATCATAATAGTCATCATGATCGTCATCGTAATCGTCATCATTATAGTCATCGTAATCGTCATCATAATCATCATCATAGTCATCATCATAATCAGCATCATAATCATCATCATAATCGTCATCATAATCATCATCATAATCATCATCATAATCATCAGCATGATCATCATCATACTCATCATCAAAATCATCATCATGATCGTCATCATAATCGTCATCATAATCATCATCATAATCATCATCATAATCATCATCATAACCGTCATCGTAATCATCATCATAATCATCATCATAATCATCATCATAATCATCATCATAATCATCATCATAATCATCATCATAACCGTCATCGTAATCATCATCATAATCATCATCATAATCATCATCATAATCATCATCATAATCATCATCATAATCATCATCATAATCATCATCATAATCATCATCAAAATCATCATCATAATCATGAGCATAATCATCATCATGATCGTCATCATAATCATCATCATAGTCATCATCATAATAGTCATCATAATCGTCCTCATAATCGTCATCATTATAGTCATCATAATCGTCATCATAATCATCATCATAGTCATCATCATAATAGTCATCATAATCGTCATCATAATCATCATCATAGTCATCATCATAATAGTCATCATAATCGTCGTCATAATCGTCATCATTATAGTCGTCATAATCGTCATCATAATCATCAGCATAGTCATCATCATAATAGTCATCATAATCGTCATCATTATAGTCATCATAATCATCATCATGATCATCATCATAATCATCATCATAATCATCATCATAATCATCATCATAATCAACATCATTATCATCATCAAAATCATCATCATCATCATCATCATAATCATCATCATAATCATCATCATAATCATCATCATAATCATCATCAAAATCATCATCATGATCATCATCATAATCATCATCAAAATCGTCATCATTATAGTCATCATAATCGTCATCATAATCATCATCATAGTCATCATCATAATAGTCATCATAATCGTCATCATTATAGTCATCATAATCATCATCATAATCATCATCATAATCATCATCATAATCATCATCATAACCGTCATCGTAATCATCATCATAATCATCATCATAATCATCATCATAATCATCATCATAATCATCATCATAATCATCATCATAATCATCATCATAATCATCATCATAATCATCATCAAAATCATCATCATAATCATGAGCATAATCATCATCATAATCGTCATCATAATCATCATCATAGTCATCATCATAATAGTCATCATAATCGTCCTCATAATCGTCATCATTATAGTCATCATAATCGTCATCATAATCATCATCATAGTCATCATCATAATAGTCATCATAATCGTCATCATAATCATCATCATAGTCATCATCATAATAGTCATCATAATCGTCGTCATAATCGTCATCATTATAGTCGTCATAATCGTCATCATAATCATCAGCATAGTCATCATCATAATAGTCATCATAATCGTCATCATTATAGTCATCATAATCATCATCATGATCATCATCATAATCATCATCATAATCATCATCATAATCATCATCATAATCATCATCATTATCATCATCAAAATCATCATCATCATCATCATCATAATCATCATCATAATCATCATCATAATCATCATCATAACCGTCATCGTAATCATCATCATAATCATCATCATAATCATCATCATAATCATCATCATAATCATCATCATAATCATCATCATAATCGTCTTCATGGTCATCATCATAATCGTCATCATAATCATCATAATAGTCATCATAATCGTCATCATTATAGTCATCATAATCAACATCATGATCATCATCATAATCATCATCATAATCATCATCATGATCATCATCAGAATCATCATCATAATCATGTGCATAATCATCATCATAATCGTCATCATAATCATCATCATAGTCATCATCATAATAGTCATCATAATCGTCGTCATAATCGACGTCATAATCGTCATCATAATCATCAGCATAGTCATCATCATAATAGTCATCATAATCGTCATCACTATAGTCATCATAATCATCATCATGATCATCATCATAATCATCATCATACTCATCATCATAATCATCATCATAATCATCATCATTATCATCATCAAAATCATCATCATCATCATCGTAATCATCATCATAATCATCATCATAACCGTCATCGTAATCATCATCATAATCATCATCATAATCATCATCATAATCATCATCATAATCATCATCATAATCATCGTTATAATTCATCATCATAATCATGAGCATAATCATCATGATAATCATCATCATAGTCATCATCATAATCATCATCATAATCATCATCAGAATCATCATCATAATCATGAGCATAATCATCATCATAATCATCATCATAATCATCTTCATAATCATCATCATAATCATCATCAGAATCATCATCATAATCATGAGCATAATCATCATCATAATCATCATCATAATCATCATCATAATCATCATCATAATCATCGTCATAATCATCATCATTATCATCATCAAAATCATCATCCTAATCATGAGCATAATCATCATCATAATCGTCATCATTATCATCATCATGGTCATCATCATAATAGTCATCATAATCGTCATCATAATCGTCATCATTATAGTCATCATAATCGTCATCATAATCATCATCATAGTCATCATCATAATAGTCATCATAATCATCGTTATAATTCATCATCATAATCATGAGCATAATCATCATGATAATCATCATCATAGTCATCATCATAATCATCATCATAATCATCATCATAATCATCATCATAATCATCATCATAATCATCATCATAATCATCATCATTATCATCATCAAAATCATCATCATAATCATCATCATAATCATCATCATAGTCATCATCATAATCATCATCATAATCATCATCATAATCATCATCATAATCATCATCATAATCATCTTCATGGTCATCATCATAATCGTCATCATAATCATCATAATAGTCATCATAATCGTCATCATAATCATCATCATAATCATCATCATAATCATCATCAAAATCATCATCATAATCATGAGCATAATCATCATCATAATCGTCATCATAATCATCATCATAGTCATCATCATAATAGTCATCATAATCGTCCTCATAATCGTCATCATTATAGTCATCATAATCGTCATCATAATCATCATCATAGTCATCATCATAATAGTCATCATAATCGTCATCATAATCATCATCATAGTCATCATCATAATAGTCATCATAATCGTCGTCATAATCGTCATCATTATAGTCGTCATAATCGTCATCATAATCATCAGCATAGTCATCATCATAATAGTCATCATAATCGTCATCATTATAGTCATCATAATCATCATCATGATCATCATCATAATCATCATCATAATCATCATCATAATCATCATCATAATCATCATCATTATCATCATCAAAATCATCATCATCATCATCATCATAATCATCATCATAATCATCATCATAATCATCATCATAATCATCATCAAAATCATCATCATGATCATCATCATAATCATCATCAAAATCGTCATCATTATAGTCATCATAATCGTCATCATAATCATCATCATAGTCATCATCATAATAGTCATCATAATCGTCATCATTATAGTCATCATAATCATCATCATAATCATCATCATAATCATCATCATAATCATCATCATAACCGTCATCGTAATCATCATCATAATCATCATCATAATCATCATCATAATCATCATCATAATCATCATCATAATCATCATCATAATCATCATCATAATCATCATCATAATCATCATCAAAATCATCATCATAATCATGAGCATAATCATCATCATAATCGTCATCATAATCATCATCATAGTCATCATCATAATAGTCATCATAATCGTCCTCATAATCGTCATCATTATAGTCATCATAATCGTCATCATAATCATCATCATAGTCATCATCATAATAGTCATCATAATCGTCATCATAATCATCATCATAGTCATCATCATAATAGTCATCATAATCGTCGTCATAATCGTCATCATTATAGTCGTCATAATCGTCATCATAATCATCAGCATAGTCATCATCATAATAGTCATCATAATCGTCATCATTATAGTCATCATAATCATCATCATGATCATCATCATAATCATCATCATAATCATCATCATAATCATCATCATAATCATCATCATTATCATCATCAAAATCATCATCATCATCATCATCATAATCATCATCATAATCATCATCATAATCATCATCATAACCGTCATCGTAATCATCATCATAATCATCATCATAATCATCATCATAATCATCATCATAATCATCATCATAATCATCATCATAATCGTCTTCATGGTCATCATCATAATCGTCATCATAATCATCATAATAGTCATCATAATCGTCATCATTATAGTCATCATAATCAACATCATGATCATCATCATAATCATCATCATAATCATCATCATGATCATCATCAGAATCATCATCATAATCATGTGCATAATCATCATCATAATCGTCATCATAATCATCATCATAGTCATCATCATAATAGTCATCATAATCGTCGTCATAATCGACGTCATAATCGTCATCATAATCATCAGCATAGTCATCATCATAATAGTCATCATAATCGTCATCACTATAGTCATCATAATCATCATCATGATCATCATCATAATCATCATCATACTCATCATCATAATCATCATCATAATCATCATCATTATCATCATCAAAATCATCATCATCATCATCGTAATCATCATCATAATCATCATCATTACCGTCATCGTAATCATCATCATAATCATCATCATAATCATCATCATAATCATCATCATAATCATCATCATAATCATCGTTATAATTCATCATCATAATCATGAGCATAATCATCATGATAATCATCATCATAGTCATCATCATAATCATCATCATAATCATCATCAGAATCATCATCATAATCATGAGCATAATCATCATCATAATCATCATCATAATCATCTTCATAATCATCATCATAATCATCATCAGAATCATCATCATAATCATGAGCATAATCATCATCATAATCATCATCATAATCATCATCATAATCATCATCATAATCATCGTCATAATCATCATCATTATCATCATCAAAATCATCATCCTAATCATGAGCATAATCATCATCATAATCGTCATCATTATCATCATCATGGTCATCATCATAATAGTCATCATAATCGTCATCATAATCGTCATCATTATAGTCATCATAATCGTCATCATAATCATCATCATAGTCGTCATCATAATAGTCATCATAATCATCGTTATAATTCATCATCATAATCATGAGCATAATCATCATGATAATCATCATCATAGTCATCATCATAATCATCATCAAAATCATCATCATAATCATCATCATAATCATCATCATAATCATCATCATTATCATCATCAAAATCATCATCATAATCATCATCATAATCATCATCATAGTCATCATCATAATCATCATCATAATCATCATCATAATCATCATCATAATCATCATCATAATCATCTTCATGGTCATCATCATAATCGTCATCATAATCATCATAATAGTCATCATAATCGTCATCATTATAGTCATCATAATCATGAGCATAATCATCATCATAATCGTCATCATAATCATCATCATAATCATCATCAAAATCATCATCATAATCATGAGCATAATCATCATCATAATCGTCATCATAATCATCATCATAGTCATCATCATAATAGTCATCATCATAATAGTCATCATCATAGTCATCATCATAATCATCATCATAATCATCATCATAATCATCACCATAACCGTCATCGTAATCATCATCAGAATCATCATCATAATCGTTATCATAATCATCATTATAGTCATCATCATAATAGTCATCATGATCGTCATCGTAATCGTCATCATTACAGTCATCGTAATCGTCATCATAATCATCATCATAGTCATCATCATAATCAGCATCATAATCATCATCATAATCGTCATCATAATCATCATCATAATCATCATCATAATCATCATCATAACCGTCATCGTAATCATCATCAGAATCATCATCATAATCGTTATCATAATCATCATCATAATCATCATCATAATCATCATCATAATCATCATCATAATCATCGTTATAATTCATCATCATGATCATCATCATAATCATCATCATAACCGTCATCGTAATCATCATCAGAATCATCATCATAATCGTCATCATAATCATCATCATAATCATCATCATAATCATCATCATAGTCATCATCATAATCATCATCATAATCATCATCATAATCATCATCATAACCGTCATCGTAATCATCATCATAATCATCATCATAATCATCATCATAATCATCATCAAAATCATCATCATAATCATGAGCATAATCATCATCATAATCGTCATCGTAATCATCATCATAATCATCATCATAATCATCATCATAATCATCGTTATAATTCATCATCATAATCATGAGCATAATAATCATGATAATCATCATCATAGTCATCATCATAATCATCATCATAATCATCATCATAATCATCATCAAAATTATCATCATAATCATCATCATAATCGTCATCATAATCATCATCATAATCATCATCATAATCATCATCATAATCGTCTTCATGGTCATCATCAGAATCGTCATCATAATCATCGTAATAGTCATCATAATCGTCATCATAATCATCATCATAGTCATCATCATAATAGTCATCATAATCGTCATCATTATAGTCATCATAATCATCGTCATAATCGTCATCATAATCATCATCATAATCATCATCATAATCATCATCATAACCGTCATCGTAATCATCATCATAATCATCATCATAATCATCATCATAATCATCATCATAATCATCATCATAATCATCATCATAATCATCATCATAATCATCATCATAATCATCATCAAAATCATCATCATAATCAGCATCATAATCATCATCATAATCATCATCCTAATCATCATCATAAACGTCATCGTAATCATCATCATAATCATCATCATAATCATCATCATAATCAGCATCATAATCATCATCATAATCATCATCCTAATCATCATCATAAACGTCATCGTAATCATCATCATAATCATCATCATAATCATCATCATAATCATCGTTATAATTCATCATCATAATCATGAGCATAATCATCATGATAATCATCATCATAGTCATCATCATAATCATCATCATAATCATCATCAGAATCATCATCATAATCATGAGCATAATCATCATTATAATCATCATCATAATCATCTTCATAATCATCATCATAATCATCATCATAATCATCATCATAATCATCATCATAATCATCATCATAATCATCATCATAATCATCATCATAATCATCATCATAATCATCATCATAATCATCATCATAATCATCATCATAATCATCATCAGAATCATCATCATAATCATGAGCATAATCATCATCATAATCATCATCATAATAATCATCATAATCATCATCATAATCATCGTCATAATCATCATCATTATCATCATCAAAATCATCATCCTAATCATGAGCATAATCATCATCATAATCGTCATCATTATCATCATCATAGTCATCATCATAATAGTCATCATAATCGTCATCATAATCGTCATCATTATAGTCATCATAATCGTCATCATAATCATCATCATAGTCATCATCATAATAGTCATCATAATCGTCATCATTATAGTCATCATAATCATCGTCATGATCATCATCATAATCATCATCATAATCATCATCATAATCATCATCATAATCATCATCATAATCATCATCATAATCATCATCATTATCATCATCAAAATCATCATCATAATCATCATCATAATCATCATCATAGTCATCATCATAATCATCATCATAATCATCATCATAATCATCATCATAATCATCATCATAATCATCTTCATGGTCATCATCATAATCGTCATCATAATCATCATAATAGTCATCATAATCGTCATCATTATAGTCATCATAATCATCATCATGATCATCATCATAATCATCATCATAATCATCATCATGATCATCATCATAATCATCATCATAATCATCATCATAACCGTCATCGTAATCATCATCATAATCATCATCCTAATCATCATCATAAACGTCATCGTAATCATCATCATAATCATCATCATAATCATCATCATAATCATCATCATAATCATCATCATAATCATCATCATAATGATCATCAAAATCATCATCATAATCATGAGCATAATCATCATCATAATCGTCATCATAATCATCATCATAATCATCATCATAATCATCATCATAATCATCATCAAAATCATCATCAAAATCGTCATCATTATAGTCATCATAATCGTCATCATAATCATCATCATAGTCATCATCATAATAGTCATCATAATCGTCATCATTATAGTCATCATAATCGACATCATGATCATCATCATAATCATCATCATAATCATCATCATGATCATCATCATAATCATCATCATAATCATCATCATAACCGTCATCGTAATCATCATCATAATCATTATCATAATCATCATCACAATCATCATCATAATCATCTTGATAATCATCATCATAATCATCATCATAATCATCATCATAATCATCATCAAAATCATCATCATAATCATGAGCATAATCATCATCATAATCGTCATCATAATCATCATTATAGTCATCATCATAATAGTCATCATGATCGTCATCGTAATCGTCATCATTATAGTCATCGTAATCGTCATCATAATCATCATCATAGTCATCATCATAATCAGCATCATAATCATCATCATAATCGTCATCATAATCATCATCATAATCATCATCATAATCATCATCATAATCATCATCCTAATCATCATCATAATCATCATCATAATCATCGTTATAATTCATCATCATAATCATCATCATAATCATCATCATAACCGTCATCGTAATCATCATCATAATCGTCATCAAAATCATCATCATAATCATGAGCATAATCATCATCATAATCGTCATCATAATCATCATCATAGTCATCATCATAATAGTCATCATAATCGTCATCATTATAGTCATCATAACCGTCATCATAATCATCATTATAGTCATCATCATAATAGTCATCATAATCGTCATCGTAATCGTCATCATAATCATCATCATAATCATCATCATAACCGTCATCGTAATCATCATCATAATCATCATCCTAATCATCATCATAAACGTCATCGTAATCATCATCATAATCATCATCAAAATCGTCATCATAATCATCATAATAGTCATCATAATCGTCATCATTATAGTCATCATAATCATCGTCATGATCATCATCATAATCATCATCATAATCATCATCATAATCATCATCATAATCATCATCATAATCATCATCAAAATCATCATCATAATCAGCATCATAATCATCATCATAATCATCATCCTAATCATCATCATAAACGTCATCGTAATCATCATCATAATCATCATCATAATCATCATCATAATCATCATCATAATCAGCATCATAATCATCATCATAATCATCATCCTAATCATCATCATAAACGTCATCGTAATCATCATCATAATCATCATCATAATCATCATCATAATCATCATCATAATCATCATCATAATCATCATCATAATGATCATCAAAATCATCATCATAATCATGAGCATAATCATCATCATAATCGTCATCATAATCATCATCATAATCATCATCATAATCATCATCATAATCATCATCAAAATCATCATCAAAATCGTCATCATTATAGTCATCATAATCGTCATCATAATCATCATCATAGTCATCATCATAATAGTCATCATAATCGTCATCATTATAGTCATCATAATCGACATCATGATCATCATCATAATCATCATCATAATCATCATCATGATCATCATCATAATCATCATCATAATCATCATCATAACCGTCATCGTAATCATCATCATAATCATTATCATAATCATCATCACAATCATCATCATAATCATCTTGATAATCATCATCATAATCATCATCATAATCATCATCATAATCATCATCAAAATCATCATCATAATCATGAGCATAATCGTCATCATAATCATCATCATAATCATCATCAAAATCATCATCATAATCATGAGCATAATCATCATCATAATCGTCATCATAATCATCATCATAGTCATCATCGTAATAGTCATCATAATCATCATCATAATCGTCATCATAATCATCATCATAGTCATCGTCATAATAGTCATCATAATCGTCATCATTATAGTCATCATAATCATCAGCATGATCATCATCATACTCATCATCAAAATCATCATCATGATCGTCATCATAATCGTCATCATAATCATCATCATAATCATCATCATAATCATCATCATAACCGTCATCGTAATCATCATCATAATCATCATCATAATCATCATCATAATCATCATCATAATCATCATCATAATCATCATCAAAATCATCATCATAATCATGAGCATAATCATCATCATAATCGTCATCATAATCATCATTATAGTCATCATCATAATAGTCATCATGATCGTCATCGTAATCGTCATCATTATAGTCATCGTAATCGTCATCATAATCATCATCATAGTCATCATCATAATCAGCATCATAATCATCATCATAATCGTCATCATAATCATCATCATAATCATCATCATAATCATCAGCATGATCATCATCATACTCATCATCAAAATCATCATCATGATCGTCATCATAATCGTCATCATAATCATCATCATAATCATCATCATAATCATCATCATAACCGTCATCGTAATCATCATCATAATCATCATCATAATCATCATCATAATCATCATCATAATCATCATCATAATCATCATCATAACCGTCATCGTAATCATCATCATAATCATCATCATAATCATCATCATAATCATCATCATAATCATCATCATAATCATCATCATAATCATCATCATAATCATCATCAAAATCATCATCATAATCATGAGCATAATCATCATCATGATCGTCATCATAATCATCATCATAGTCATCATCATAATAGTCATCATAATCGTCCTCATAATCGTCATCATTATAGTCATCATAATCGTCATCATAATCATCATCATAGTCATCATCATAATAGTCATCATAATCGTCATCATAATCATCATCATAGTCATCATCATAATAGTCATCATAATCGTCGTCATAATCGTCATCATTATAGTCGTCATAATCGTCATCATAATCATCAGCATAGTCATCATCATAATAGTCATCATAATCGTCATCATTATAGTCATCATAATCATCATCATGATCATCATCATAATCATCATCATAATCATCATCATAATCATCATCATAATCATCATCATTATCATCATCAAAATCATCATCATCATCATCATCATAATCATCATCATAATCATCATCATAATCATCATCATAATCATCATCAAAATCATCATCATGATCATCATCATAATCATCATCAAAATCGTCATCATTATAGTCATCATAATCGTCATCATAATCATCATCATAGTCATCATCATAATAGTCATCATAATCGTCATCATTATAGTCATCATAATCATCATCATAATCATCATCATAATCATCATCATAATCATCATCATAACCGTCATCGTAATCATCATCATAATCATCATCATAATCATCATCATAATCATCATCATAATCATCATCATAATCATCATCATAATCATCATCATAATCATCATCATAATCATCATCAAAATCATCATCATAATCATGAGCATAATCATCATCATAATCGTCATCATAATCATCATCATAGTCATCATCATAATAGTCATCATAATCGTCCTCATAATCGTCATCATTATAGTCATCATAATCGTCATCATAATCATCATCATAGTCATCATCATAATAGTCATCATAATCGTCATCATAATCATCATCATAGTCATCATCATAATAGTCATCATAATCGTCGTCATAATCGTCATCATTATAGTCGTCATAATCGTCATCATAATCATCAGCATAGTCATCATCATAATAGTCATCATAATCGTCATCATTATAGTCATCATAATCATCATCATGATCATCATCATAATCATCATCATAATCATCATCATAATCATCATCATAATCATCATCATTATCATCATCAAAATCATCATCATCATCATCATCATAATCATCATCATAATCATCATCATAATCATCATCATAACCGTCATCGTAATCATCATCATAATCATCATCATAATCATCATCATAATCATCATCATAATCATCATCATAATCATCATCATAATCGTCTTCATGGTCATCATCATAATCGTCATCATAATCATCATAATAGTCATCATAATCGTCATCATTATAGTCATCATAATCAACATCATGATCATCATCATAATCATCATCATAATCATCATCATGATCATCATCAGAATCATCATCATAATCATGTGCATAATCATCATCATAATCGTCATCATAATCATCATCATAGTCATCATCATAATAGTCATCATAATCGTCGTCATAATCGACGTCATAATCGTCATCATAATCATCAGCATAGTCATCATCATAATAGTCATCATAATCGTCATCACTATAGTCATCATAATCATCATCATGATCATCATCATAATCATCATCATACTCATCATCATAATCATCATCATAATCATCATCATTATCATCATCAAAATCATCATCATCATCATCGTAATCATCATCATAATCATCATCATAACCGTCATCGTAATCATCATCATAATCATCATCATAATCATCATCATAATCATCGTTATAATTCATCATCATAATCATGAGCATAATCATCATGATAATCATCATCATAGTCATCATCATAATCATCATCATAATCATCATCAGAATCATCATCATAATCATGAGCATAATCATCATCATAATCATCATCATAATCATCTTCATAATCATCATCATAATCATCATCAGAATCATCATCATAATCATGAGCATAATCATCATCATAATCATCATCATAATCATCATCATAATCATCATCATAATCATCGTCATAATCATCATCATTATCATCATCAAAATCATCATCCTAATCATGAGCATAATCATCATCATAATCGTCATCATTATCATCATCATGGTCATCATCATAATAGTCATCATAATCGTCATCATAATCGTCATCATTATAGTCATCATAATCGTCATCATAATCATCATCATAGTCATCATCATAATAGTCATCATAATCATCGTTATAATTCATCATCATAATCATGAGCATAATCATCATGATAATCATCATCATAGTCATCATCATAATCATCATCATAATCATCATCATAATCATCATCATAATCATCATCATAATCATCATCATAATCATCATCATTATCATCATCAAAATCATCATCATAATCATCATCATAATCATCATCATAGTCATCATCATAATCATCATCATAATCATCATCATAATCATCATCATAATCATCATCATAATCATCTTCATGGTCATCATCATAATCGTCATCATAATCATCATAATAGTCATCATAATCGTCATCATAATCATCATCATAATCATCATCATAATCATCATCAAAATCATCATCATAATCATGAGCATAATCATCATCATAATCGTCATCATAATCATCATCATAGTCATCATCATAATAGTCATCATAATCGTCCTCATAATCGTCATCATTATAGTCATCATAATCGTCATCATAATCATCATCATAGTCATCATCATAATAGTCATCATAATCCTCATCATAATCATCATCATAGTCATCATCATAATAGTCATCATAATCGTCGTCATAATCGTCATCATTATAGTCGTCATAATCGTCATCATAATCATCAGCATAGTCATCATCATAATAGTCATCATAATCGTCATCATTATAGTCATCATAATCATCATCATGATCATCATCATAATCATCATCATAATCATCATCATAATCATCATCATAATCATCATCATTATCATCATCAAAATCATCATCATCATCATCATCATAATCATCATCATAATCATCATCATAATCATCATCATAATCATCATCAAAATCATCATCATGATCATCATCATAATCATCATCAAAATCGTCATCATTATAGTCATCATAATCGTCATCATAATCATCATCATAGTCATCATCATAATAGTCATCATAATCGTCATCATTATAGTCATCATAATCATCATCATAATCATCATCGTAATCATCATCATAATCATCATCATAACCGTCATCGTAATCATCATCATAATCATCATCATAATCATCATCATAATCATCATCATAATCATCATCATAATCATCATCATAATCATCATCATAATCATCATCATAATCATCATCAAAATCATCATCATAATCATGAGCATAATCATCATCATAATCGTCATCATAATCATCATCATAGTCATCATCATAATAGTCATCATAATCGTCCTCATAATCGTCATCATTATAGTCATCATAATCGTCATCATAATCATCATCATAGTCATCATCATAATAGTCATCATAATCGTCATCATAATCATCATCATAGTCATCATCATAATAGTCATCATAATCGTCGTCATAATCGTCATCATTATAGTCGTCATAATCGTCATCATAATCATCAGCATAGTCATCATCATAATAGTCATCATAATCGTCATCATTATAGTCATCATAATCATCATCATGATCATCATCATAATCATCATCATAATCATCATCATAATCATCATCATAATCATCATCATTATCATCATCAAAATCATCATCATCATCATCATCATAATCATCATCATAATCATCATCATAATCATCATCATAACCGTCATCGTAATCATCATCATAATCATCATCATAATCATCATCATAATCATCATCATAATCATCATCATAATCATCATCATAATCGTCTTCATGGTCATCATCATAATCGTCATCATAATCATCATAATAGTCATCATAATCGTCATCATTATAGTCATCATAATCAACATCATGATCATCATCATAATCATCATCATAATCATCATCATGATCATCATCAGAATCATCATCATAATCATGTGCATAATCATCATCATAATCGTCATCATAATCATCATCATAGTCATCATCATAATAGTCATCATAATCGTCGTCATAATCGACGTCATAATCGTCATCATAATCATCAGCATAGTCATCATCATAATAGTCATCATAATCGTCATCACTATAGTCATCATAATCATCATCATGATCATCATCATAATCATCATCATACTCATCATCATAATCATCATCATAATCATCATCATTATCATCATCAAAATCATCATCATCATCATCGTAATCATCATCATAATCATCATCATAACCGTCATCGTAATCATCATCATAATCATCATCATAATCATCATCATAATCATCATCATAATCATCATCATAATCATCGTTATAATTCATCATCATAATCATGAGCATAATCATCATGATAATCATCATCATAGTCATCATCATAATCATCATCATAATCATCATCAGAATCATCATCATAATCATGAGCATAATCATCATCATAATCATCATCATAATCATCTTCATAATCATCATCATAATCATCATCAGAATCATCATCATAATCATGAGCATAATCATCATCATAATCATCATCATAATCATCATCATAATCATCATCATAATCATCGTCATAATCATCATCATTATCATCATCAAAATCATCATCCTAATCATGAGCATAATCATCATCATAATCGTCATCATTATCATCATCATGGTCATCATCATAATAGTCATCATAATCGTCATCATAATCGTCATCATTATAGTCATCATAATCGTCATCATAATCATCATCATAGTCATCATCATAATAGTCATCATAATCATCGTTATAATTCATCATCATAATCATGAGCATAATCATCATGATAATCATCATCATAGTCATCATCATAATCATCATCATAATCATCATCATAATCATCATCATAATCATCATCATAATCATCATCATTATCATCATCAAAATCATCATCATAATCATCATCATAATCATCATCATAGTCATCATCATAATCATCATCATAATCATCATCATAATCATCATCATAATCATCATCATAATCATCTTCATGGTCATCATCATAATCGTCATCATAATCATCATAATAGTCATCATAATCGTCATCATTATAGTCATCATAATCATGAGCATAATCATCATCATAATCGTCATCATAATCATCATCATAATCATCATCAAAATCATCATCATAATCATGAGCATAATCATCATCATAATCGTCATCATAATCATCATCATAGTCATCATCATAATAGTCATCATCATAATAGTCATCATCATAGTCATCATCATAATCATCATCATAATCATCATCATAATCATCATCATAACCGTCATCGTAATCATCATCAGAATCATCATCATAATCGTTATCATAATCATCATTATAGTCATCATCATAATAGTCATCATGATCGTCATCGTAATCGTCATCATTACAGTCATCGTAATCGTCATCATAATCATCATCATAGTCATCATCATAATCAGCATCATAATCATCATCATAATCGTCATCATAATCATCATCATAATCATCATCATAATCATCATCATAACCGTCATCGTAATCATCATCAGAATCATCATCATAATCGTTATCATAATCATCATCATAATCATCATCATAATCATCATCATAATCATCATCATAATCATCGTTATAATTCATCATCATGATCATCATCATAATCATCATCATAACCGTCATCGTAATCATCATCAGAATCATCATCATAATCGTCATCATAATCATCATCATAATCATCATCATAATCATCATCATAGTCATCATCATAATCATCATCATAATCATCATCATAATCATCATCATAACCGTCATCGTAATCATCATCATAATCATCATCATAATCATCATCATAATCATCATCAAAATCATCATCATAATCATGAGCATAATCATCATCATAATCGTCATCGTAATCATCATCATAATCATCATCATAATCATCATCATAATCATCGTTATAATTCATCATCATAATCATGAGCATAATAATCATGATAATCATCATCATAGTCATCATCATAATCATCATCATAATCATCATCATAATCATCATCAAAATTATCATCATAATCATCATCATAATCGTCATCATAATCATCATCATAATCATCATCATAATCATCATCATAATCGTCTTCATGGTCATCATCAGAATCGTCATCATAATCATCGTAATAGTCATCATAATCGTCATCATAATCATCATCATAGTCATCATCATAATAGTCATCATAATCGTCATCATTATAGTCATCATTATCATCGTCATAATCGTCATCATAATCATCATCATAATCATCATCATAATCATCATCATAACCGTCATCGTAATCATCATCATAATCATCATCATAATCATCATCATAATCATCATCATAATCATCATCATAATCATCATCATAATCATCATCATAATCATCATCATAATCATCATCAAAATCATCATCATAATCAGCATCATAATCATCATCATAATCATCATCCTAATCATCATCATAAACGTCATCGTAATCATCATCATAATCATCATCATAATCATCATCATAATCAGCATCATAATCATCATCATAATCATCATCCTAATCATCATCATAAACGTCATCGTAATCATCATCATAATCATCATCATAATCATCATCATAATCATCGTTATAATTCATCATCATAATCATGAGCATAATCATCATGATAATCATCATCATAGTCATCATCATAATCATCATCATAATCATCATCAGAATCATCATCATAATCATGAGCATAATCATCATTATAATCATCATCATAATCATCTTCATAATCATCATCATAATCATCATCATAATCATCATCATAATCATCATCATAATCATCATCATAATCATCATCATAATCATCATCATAATCATCATCATAATCATCATCATAATCATCATCATAATCATCATCATAATCATCATCAGAATCATCATCATAATCATGAGCATAATCATCATCATAATCATCATCATAATAATCATCATAATCATCATCATAATCATCGTCATAATCATCATCATTATCATCATCAAAATCATCATCCTAATCATGAGCATAATCATCATTATAATCGTCATCATTATCATCATCATAGTCATCATCATAATAGTCATCATAATCGTCATCATAATCGTCATCATTATAGTCATCATAATCGTCATCATAATCATCATCATAGTCATCATCATAATAGTCATCATAATCGTCATCATTATAGTCATCATAATCATCGTCATGATCATCATCATAATCATCATCATAATCATCATCATAATCATCATCATAATCATCATCATAATCATCATCATAATCATCATCATTATCATCATCAAAATCATCATCATAATCATCATCATAATCATCATCATAGTCATCATCATAATCATCATCATAATCATCATCATAATCATCATCATAATCATCATCATAATCATCTTCATGGTCATCATCATAATCGTCATCATAATCATCATAATAGTCATCATAATCGTCATCATTATAGTCATCATAATCATCATCATGATCATCATCATAATCATCATCATAATCATCATCATGATCATCATCATAATCATCATCATAATCATCATCATAACCGTCATCGTAATCATCATCATAATCATCATCCTAATCATCATCATAAACGTCATCGTAATCATCATCATAATCATCATCATAATCATCATCATAATCATCATCATAATCATCATCATAATCATCATCATAATGATCATCAAAATCATCATCATAATCATGAGCATAATCATCATCATAATCGTCATCATAATCATCATCATAATCATCATCATAATCATCATCATAATCATCATCAAAATCATCATCAAAATCGTCATCATTATAGTCATCATAATCGTCATCATAATCATCATCATAGTCATCATCATAATAGTCATCATAATCGTCATCATTATAGTCATCATAATCGACATCATGATCATCATCATAATCATCATCATAATCATCATCATGATCATCATCATAATCATCATCATAATCATCATCATAACCGTCATCGTAATCATCATCATAATCATTATCATAATCATCATCACAATCATCATCATAATCATCTTGATAATCATCATCATAATCATCATCATAATCATCATCATAATCATCATCAAAATCATCATCATAATCATGAGCATAATCATCATCATAATCGTCATCATAATCATCATTATAGTCATCATCATAATAGTCATCATGATCGTCATCGTAATCGTCATCATTATAGTCATCGTAATCGTCATCATAATCATCATCATAGTCATCATCATAATCAGCATCATAATCATCATCATAATCGTCATCATAATCATCATCATAATCATCATCATAATCATCATCATAATCATCATCCTAATCATCATCATAATCATCATCATAATCATCGTTATAATTCATCATCATAATCATCATCATAATCATCATCATAACCGTCATCGTAATCATCATCATAATCGTCATCAAAATCATCATCATAGTCATGAGCATAATCATCATCATAATCGTCATCATAATCATCATCATAGTCATCATCATAATAGTCATCATAATCGTCATCATTATAGTCATCATAACCGTCATCATAATCATCATTATAGTCATCATCATAATAGTCATCATAATCGTCATCGTAATCGTCATCATAATCATCATCATAATCATCATCATAACCGTCATCGTAATCATCATCATAATCATCATCCTAATCATCATCATAAACGTCATCGTAATCATCATCATAATCATCATCATGATCATCATCATAATCATCATCAAAATCGTCATCATAATCATCATAATAGTCATCATAATCGTCATCATTATAGTCATCATAATCATCGTCATGATCATCATCATAATCATCATCATAATCATCATCATAATCATCATCATAATCATCATCATAATCATCATCAAAATCATCATCATAATCAGCATCATAATCATCATCATAATCATCATCCTAATCATCATCATAAACGTCATCGTAATCATCATCATAATCATCATCATAATCATCATCATAATCATCATCATAATCAGCATCATAATCATCATCATAATCATCATCCTAATCATCATCATAAACGTCATCGTAATCATCATCATAATCATCATCATAATCATCATCATAATCATCATCATAATCATCATCATAATCATCATCATAATGATCATCAAAATCATCATCATAATCATGAGCATAATCATCATCATAATCGTCATCATAATCATCATCATAATCATCATCATAATCATCATCATAATCATCATCAAAATCATCATCAAAATCGTCATCATTATAGTCATCATAATCGTCATCATTATAGTCATCATAATCGTCATCATAATCATCATCATAGTCATCATCATAATAGTCATCATAATCGTCATCATTATCGTCATCATAATCGACATCATGATCATCATCATAATCATCATCATAATCATCATCATGATCATCATCATAATCATCATCATAATCATCATCATAACCGTCATCGTAATCATCATCATAATCATTATCATAATCATCATCACAATCATCATCATAATCATCTTGATAATCATCATCATAATCATCATCATAATCATCATCATAATCATCATCAAAATCATCATCATAATCATGAGCATAATCGTCATCATAATCATCATCATAATCATCATCAAAATCATCATCATAATCATGAGCATAATCATCATCATAATCGTCATCATAATCATCATCATAGTCATCATCGTAATAGTCATCATAATCATCATCATAATCGTCATCATAATCATCATCATAGTCATCGTCATAATAGTCATCATAATCGTCATCATTATAGTCATCATAATCATCAGCATGATCATCATCATACTCATCATCAAAATCATCATCATGATCGTCATCATAATCGTCATCATAATCATCATCATAATCATCATCATAATCATCATCATAACCGTCATCGTAATCATCATCATAATCATCATCATAATCATCATCATAATCATCATCATAATCATCATCATAATCATCATCAAAATCATCATCATAATCATGAGCATAATCATCATCATAATCGTCATCATAATCATCATTATAGTCATCATCATAATAGTCATCATGATCGTCATCGTAATCGTCATCATTATAGTCATCGTAATCGTCATCATAATCATCATCATAGTCATCATCATAATCAGCATCATAATCATCATCATAATCGTCATCATAATCATCATCATAATCATCATCATAATCATCATCATAATCATCATCCTAATCATCATCATAATCATCATCATAATCATCGTTATAATTCATCATCATAATCATCATCATAATCATCATCATAACCGTCATCGTAATCATCATCATAATCGTCATCAAAATCATCATCATAATCATGAGCATAATCATCATCATAATCGTCATCATAATCATCATCATAGTCATCATCATAATAGTCATCATAATCGTCATCATTATAGTCATCATAACCGTCATCATAATCATCATTATAGTCATCATCATAATAGTCATCATAATCGTCATCGTAATCGTCATCATAATCATCATCATAATCATCATCATAACCGTCATCGTAATCATCATCACAATCATCATCCTAATCATCATCATAAACGTCATCGTAATCATCATCATAATCATCATCATGATCATCATCATAATCATCATCAAAATCGTCATCATAATCATCATAATAGTCATCATAATCGTCATCATTATAGTCATCATCATAATCATCATCATGATCATCATCATAAGCATCATCATAATCATCATCATAACCGTCATCGTAATCATCATCATAATCATTATCATAATCATCATCACAATCATCATCATAATCATCTTGATAATCATCATCATAATCATCATCATAATCATCATCATAATCATCATCAAAATCATCATCATAATCATGAGCATAATCATCATCATAATCGTCATCATAATCATCATTATAGTCATCATCATAATAGTCATCATGATCGTCATCGTAATCGTCATCATTATAGTCATCGTAATCGTCATCATAATCATCATCATAATCATCATCATAATCATCATCATAATGATCATCAAAATCATCATCATAATCATGAGCATAATCATCATCATAATCGTCATCATAATCATCATCATAATCATCATCATAATCATCATCATAATCATCATCAAAATCATCATCAAAATCGTCATCATTATAGTCATCATAATCGTCATCATAATCATCATCATAGTCATCATCATAATAGTCATCATAATCGTCATCATTATAGTCATCATAATCGACATCATGATCATCATCATAATCATCATCATAATCATCATCATGATCATCATCATAATCATCATCATAATCATCATCATAACCGTCATCGTAATCAGCATCATAATCATTATCATAATCATCATCACAATCATCATCATAATCATCTTGATAATCATCATCATAATCATCATCATAATCATCATCATAATCATCATCATAATCATCATCAAAATCATCATCATAATCATGAGCATAATCATCATCATAATCGTCATCATAATCATCATCATAGTCATCATCATAATAGTCATCATAATCGTGATCATTATAGTCATCATAATCGTCATCATAATCATCATTATAGTCATCATCATAATAGTCATCATGATCGTCATCGTAATCGTCATCATTACAGTCATCGTAATCGTCATCATAATCATCATCATAGTCATCATCATAATCAGCATCATAATCATCATCATAATCGTCATCATAATCATCATCATAATCATCATCATAATCATCATCATAACCGTCATCGTAATCATCATCAGAATCATCATCATAATCGTTATCATAATCATCATCATAATCATCATCATAATCATCATCATAATCATCATCATAATCATCGTTATAATTCATCATCATGATCATCATCATAATCACCATCATAACCGTCATCGTAATCATCATCAGAATCATCATCATAATCGTCATCATAATCATCATCATAATCATCATCATAATCATCATCATAGTCATCATCATAATCATCATCATAATCATCATCATAATCATCATCATAATCGTCTTCATTGTCATCGTCATAATCGTCATCATAATCATCATCATAGTCATTATCATAGTAGTCATCATAATCATCATCATAATCATCATCATAGTCATCATCATAATAGTCATCATAATCGTCATCATTATAGTCATCATAATCATCAGCATGATCATAATCATAATCATCATCAAAATCATCATCATAATCGTCATCATAATCGTCATCGTTATAGTCATCATAATCATCAGCATGATCATCATCATAATCATCATCATAATCATCATCATGATCATCATCATAATCATCATCATAATCATCATCATAACCGTCATCGTAATCATCATCATAATCATCATCATAATCATCATCATAATCATGAGCATAATCATCATCATAATCGTCATCATAATCATCATCATAGTCATTATCATAATAGTCATCATAATCATCATCATAATCGTCATCATTATAGTCATCATAATCGTCATCATAATCGTCATCATAATCATCATCATAGTCATCATCATAATAGTCATCATAATCGTCATCATTATAGTCATCATAATCATCAGCATGATCATCATCATAATCATCATCAAAATCATCATCATAATCGTCATCATAATCGTCATCATAATCATCATCATAATCATCATCATAATCATCATCATAATCACCGTTATAATTCATCATCATAATCATCATCATAATCATCATCATAACCGTCATCGTAATCATCATCAGAATCATCATCATAATCGTCATCATAATCATCATCATAATCATCATCATAATCATCATCATAATCATCATCAGAATCATCATCATAATCATGAGCATAATCATCATCATAATCATCATCATAATCATCATCATAATCATCATCATAATCATCATCAAAATCATCATCATAATCATGAGCATAATCATCATCATAATCGTCATCATAATCATCATCATAGTCATCATCGTAATAGTCATCATAATCATCATCATAATCGTCATCATAATCATCATCATAGTCATCGTCATAATAGTCATCATAATCGTCATCATTATAGTCATCATAATCATCAGCATGATCATCATCATACTCATCATCAAAATCATCATCATGATCGTCATCATAATCGTCATCATAATCATCATCATAATCATCATCATAATCATCATCATAACCGTCATCGTAATCATCATCATAATCATCATCATAATCATCATCATAATCATCATCATAATCATCATCAAAATCATCATCATAATCATGAGCATAATCATCATCATAATCGTCATCATAATCATCATTATAGTCATCATCATAATAGTCATCATGATCGTCATCGTAATCGTCATCATTATAGTCATCGTAATCGTCATCATAATCATCATCATAGTCATCATCATAATCAGCATCATAATCATCATCATAATCGTCATCATAATCATCATCATAATCATCATCATAATCATCATCATAATCATCATCCTAATCATCATCATAATCATCATCATAATCATCGTTATAATTCATCATCATAATCATCATCATAATCATCATCATAACCGTCATCGTAATCATCATCATAATCGTCATCAAAATCATCATCATAATCATGAGCATAATCATCATCATAATCGTCATCATAATCATCATCATAGTCATCATCATAATAGTCATCATAATCGTCATCATTATAGTCATCATAACCGTCATCATAATCATCATTATAGTCCTCATCATAATAGTCATCATAATCGTCATCGTAATCGTCATCATAATCATCATCATAATCATCATCATAACCGTCATCGTAATCATCATCATAATCATCATCCTAATCATCATCATAAACGTCATCGTAATCATCATCATAATCATCATCATGATCATCATCATAATCATCATCAAAATCGTCATCATAATCATCATAATAGTCATCATAATCGTCATCATTATAGTCATCATAATCATCGTCATGATCATCATCATAATCATCATCATAATCATCATCATAATCATCATCATAATCATCATCATAATCATCATCAAAATCATCATCATAATCAGCATCATAATCATCATCATAATCATCATCCTAATCATCATCATAAACGTCATCGTAATCATCATCATAATCATCATCATAATCATCATCATAATCATCATCATAATCAGCATCATAATCATCATCATAATCATCATCCTAATCATCATCATAAACGTCATCGTAATCATCATCATAATCATCATCATAATCATCATCATAATCATCATCATAATCATCATCATAATCATCATCATAATCATCATCATAATGATCATCAAAATCATCATCATAATCATGAGCATAATCATCATCATAATCGTCATCATAATCATCATCATAATCATCATCATAATCATCATCATAATCATCATCAAAATCATCATCAAAATCATCATCATTATAGTCATCATAATCGTCATCATAATCATCATCATAGTCATCATCATAATAGTCATCATAATCGTCATCATTATAGTCATCATAATCGACATCATGATCATCATCATAATCATCATCATAATCATCATCATGATCATCATCATAATCATCATCATAATCATCATCATAACCGTCATCGTAATCATCATCATAATCATTATCATAATCATCATCACAATCATCATCATAATCATCTTGATAATCATCATCATAATCATCATCATAATCATCATCATAATCATCATCAAAATCATCATCATAATCATGAGCATAATCATCATCATAATCGTCATCATAATCATCATCATAGTCATCATCATAATAGTCATCATAATCGTGATCATTATAGTCATCATAATCGTCATCATAATCATCATTATAGTCATCATCATAATAGTCATCATGATCGTCATCGTAATCGTCATCATTACAGTCATCGTAATCGTCATCATAATCATCATCATAGTCATCATCATAATCAGCATCATAATCATCATCATAATCGTCATCATAATCATCATCATAATCATCATCATAATCATCATCATAACCGTCATCGTAATCATCATCAGAATCATCATCATAATCGTTATCATAATCATCATCATAATCATCATCATAATCATCATCATAATCATCATCATAATCATCGTTATAATTCATCATCATGATCATCATCATAATCACCATCATAACCGTCATCGTAATCATCATCAGAATCATCATCATAATCGTCATCATAATCATCATCATAATCATCATCATAATCATCATCATAGTCATCATCATAATCATCATCATAATCATCATCATAATCATCATCATAATCGTCTTCATTGTCATCGTCATAATCGTCATCATAATCATCATCATAGTCATTATCATAGTAGTCATCATAATCATCATCATAATCATCATCATAGTCATCATCATAATAGTCATCATAATCGTCATCATTATAGTCATCATAATCATCAGCATGATCATCATCATAATCATCATCAAAATCATCATCATAATCGTCATCATAATCGTCATCGTTATAGTCATCATAATCATCAGCATGATCATCATCATAATCATCATCATAATCATCATCATGATCATCATCATAATCATCATCATAATCATCATCATAACCGTCATCGTAATCATCATCATAATCATCATCATAATCATCATCATAATCATGAGCATAATCATCATCATAATCGTCATCATAATCATCATCATAGTCATTATCATAATAGTCATCATAATCATCATCATAATCGTCATCATTATAGTCATCATAATCGTCATCATAATCGTCATCATAATCATCATCATAGTCATCATCATAATAGTCATCATAATCGTCATCATTATAGTCATCATAATCATCGGCATGATCATCATCATAATCATCATCAAAATCATCATCATAATCGTCGTCATAATCGTCATCATAATCATCATCATAATCATCATCATAATCATCATCATAATCACCGTTATAATTCATCATCATAATCATCATCATAATCATCATCATAACCGTCATCGTAATCATCATCAGAATCATCATCATAATCGTCATCATAATCATCATCATAATCATCATCATAATCATCATCATAATCATCATCAGAATCATCATCATAATCATGAGCATAATCATCATCATAATCATCATCATAATCATCATCATAATCATCATCATAATCATCATCAAAATCATCATCATAATCATGAGCATAATCATCATCATAATCGTCATCATAATCATCATCATAGTCATCATCGTAATAGTCATCATAATCATCATCATAATCGTCATCATAATCATCATCATAGTCATCGTCATAATAGTCATCATAATCGTCATCATTATAGTCATCATAATCATCAGCATGATCATCATCATACTCATCATCAAAATCATCATCATGATCGTCATCATAATCGTCATCATAATCATCATCATAATCATCATCATAATCATCATCATAACCGTCATCGTAATCATCATCATAATCATCATCATAATCATCATCATAATCATCATCATAATCATCATCATAATCATCATCATAATCATCATCATAATCATCATCATAATCAACATCATAATCATCATCATAATCATCATCCTAATCATCATCATAAACGTCATCGTAATCATCATCATAATCATCATCATAATCATCATCATAATCATCGTTATAATTCATCATCATAATCATGAGCATAATCATCATGATAATCATCATCATAGTCATCATCATAATCATCATCATAATCATCATCAGAATCATCATCATAATCATGAGCATAATCATCATCATAATCATCATCATAATCATCTTCATAATCATCATCATAATCATCATCATAATCATCATCATAATCATCATCATAATCATCATCATAATCATCATCATAATCATCATCATAATCATCATCATAATCATCATCATAATCATCATCATAATCATCATCAGAATCATCATCATAATCATGAGCATAATCATCATCATAATCATCATCATAATCATCATCATAATCATCATCATAATCACCGTCATAATCATCATCATTATCATCATCAAAATCATCATCCTAATCATGAGCATAATCATCATCATAATCGTCATCATTATCATCATCATAGTCATCATCATAATAGTCATCATAATCGTCATCATAATCGTCATCATTATAGTCATCATAATCGTCATCATAATCATCATCATAGTCATCATCATAATAGTCATCATAATCGTCATCATTATAGTCATCATAATCATCGTCATGATCATCATCATAATCATCATCATAATCATCATCATAATCATCATCATAATCATCTTCATGGTCATCATCATAATCGTCATCATAATCATCATAATAGTCATCATAATCGTCATCATTATAGTCATCATAATCATCATCATGATCATCATCATAATCATCATCATAATCATCATCATGATCATCATCATAATCATCATCATAATCATCATCATAACCGTCATCGTAATCATCATCATAATCATCATCATAATCATCATCATTATCATCATCAAAATCATCATCATCATCACCATCATAATCATCATCATAATCATCATCATAACCGTCATCGTAATCATCATCATAATCATCATCATAATCATCATCATGATCATCATCATAATCATCATCATAATCATCATCATAACCGTCATCGTAATCATCATCATAATCGTCATCAAAATCATCATCATAATCATGAGCATAATCATCATCATAATCGTCATCATAATCATCATCATAGTCATCATCATAATAGTCATCATAATCGTCATCATTATAGTCATCATAACCGTCATCATAATCATCATTATAGTCATCATCATAATAGTCATCATAATCGTCATCGTAATCGTCATCATAATCATCATCATAATCATCATCATAACCGTCATCGTAATCATCATCATAATCATCATCATAATCATCATCATTATCATCATCAAAATCATCATCATCATCATCATCATAATCAGCATCATAATCATCATCATAATCATCATCCTAATCATCATCATAAACGTCATCGTAATCATCATCATAATCATCATCATGATCATCATCATAATCATCATCAAAATCGTCATCATAATCATCATCATAGTCATCATCATAATAGTCATCATAATCGTCATCATTATAGTCATCATAATCATCGTCATGATCATCATCATAATCATCATCATAATCATCATCATAATCATCATCATAATCATCATCATAATCATCATCATAATCATCATCATAATCATCATCAAAATCATCATCATAATCAGCATCATAATCATCATCATAATCATCCTCCTAATCATCATCATAAACGTCATCGTAATCATCATCATAATCATCATCATAATCATCATCATAATCAGCATCATAATCATCATCATAATCATCATCCTAATCATCATCATAAACGTCATCGTAATCATCATCATAATCATCATCATAATCATCATCATAATCATCATCATAATCATCATCATAATCATCATCATAATCATGAGCATAATCATCATCATAATCGTCATCATAATCATCATCATAATCATCATCATAATCATCATCATAATCATCATCAAAATCATCATCAAAATCGTCATCATTATAGTCATCATAATCGTCATCATTATAGTCATCATAATCATAGTCATCATCATAATAGTCATCATAATCATCATCATAGTCATCATCATAATAGTCATCATAATCGTGATCATTATAGTCATCATAATCATCATCATAGTCATCATCATAATAGTCATCATAATCGTGATCATTATAGTCATCATAATCGTCATCATAATCATCATTATAGTCATCATCATAATAGTCATCATGATCGTCATCCTAATCGTCATCATTACAGTCATCGTAATCGTCATCATAATCATCATCATAGTCATCATCATAATCAGCATCATAATCATCATCATAATCGTCATCATAATCATCATCATAATCATCATCATAATCATCATCATAACCGTCATCGTAATCATCATCAGAATCATCATCATAATCGTTATCATAATCATCATCATAATCATCATCATAATCATCATCATAATCATCATCATAATCATCGTTATAATTCATCATCATGATCATCATCATAATCACCATCATAACCGTCATCGTAATCATCATCAGAATCATCATCATAATCGTCATCATAATCATCATCATAATCATCATCATAATCATCATCATAGTCATCATCATAATCATCATCATAATCATCATCATAATCATCATCATAATCGTCTTCATTGTCATCGTCATAATCGTCATCATAATCATCATCATAGTCATTATCATAGTAGTCATCATAATCATCATCATAATCATCATCATAGTCATCATCATAATAGTCATCATAATCGTCATCATTATAGTCATCATAATCATCAGCATGATCATCATCATAATCATCATCAAAATCATCATCATAATCGTCATCATAATCGTCATCGTTATAGTCATCATAATCATCAGCATGATCATCATCATAATCATCATCATAATCATCATCATGATCATCATCATAATCATCATCATAATCATCATCATAACCGTCATCGTAATCATCATCATAATCATCATCATAATCATCATCATAATCATGAGCATAATCATCATCATAATCGTCATCATAATCATCATCATAGTCATTATCATAATAGTCATCATAATCATCATCATAATCGTCATCATTATAGTCATCATAATCGTCATCATAATCGTCATCATAATCATCATCATAGTCATCATCATAATAGTCATCATAATCGTCATCATTATAGTCATCATAATCATCGGCATGATCATCATCATAATCATCATCAAAATCATCATCATAATCGTCGTCATAATCGTCATCATAATCATCATCATAATCATCATCATAATCATCATCATAATCACCGTTATAATTCATCATCATAATCATCATCATAATCATCATCATAACCGTCATCGTAATCATCATCAGAATCATCATCATAATCGTCATCATAATCATCATCATAATCATCATCATAATCATCATCATAATCATCATCAGAATCATCATCATAATCATGAGCATAATCATCATCATAATCATCATCATAATCATCATCATAATCATCATCATAATCATCATCAAAATCATCATCATAATCATGAGCATAATCATCATCATAATCGTCATCATAATCATCATCATAGTCATCATCGTAATAGTCATCATAATCATCATCATAATCGTCATCATAATCATCATCATAGTCATCGTCATAATAGTCATCATAATCGTCATCATTATAGTCATCATAATCATCAGCATGATCATCATCATACTCATCATCAAAATCATCATCATGATCGTCATCATAATCGTCATCATAATCATCATCATAATCATCATCATAATCATCATCATAACCGTCATCGTAATCATCATCATAATCATCATCATAATCATCATCATAATCATCATCATAATCATCATCATAATCATCATCATAATCATCATCATAATCATCATCATAATCAACATCATAATCATCATCATAATCATCATCCTAATCATCATCATAAACGTCATCGTAATCATCATCATAATCATCATCATAATCATCATCATAATCATCGTTATAATTCATCATCATAATCATGAGCATAATCATCATGATAATCATCATCATAGTCATCATCATAATCATCAGCATGATCATCATCATACTCATCATCAAAATCATCATCATGATCGTCATCATAATCGTCATCATAATCATCATCATAATCATCATCATAATCATCATCATAACCGTCATCATAATCACCGTCATAATCATCATCATTATCATCATCAAAATCATCATCCTAATCATGAGCATAATCATCATCATAATCGTCATCATTATCATCATCATAGTCATCATCATAATAGTCATCATAATCGTCATCATAATCGTCATCATTATAGTCATCATAATCGTCATCATAATCATCATCATAGTCATCATCATAATAGTCATCATAATCGTCATCATTATAGTCATCATAATCATCGTCATGATCATCATCATAATCATCATCATAATCATCATCATAATCATCATCATAATCATCTTCATGGTCATCATCATAATCGTCATCATAATCATCATAATAGTCATCATAATCGTCATCATTATAGTCATCATAATCATCATCATGATCATCATCATAATCATCATCATAATCATCATCATGATCATCATCATAATCATCATCATAATCATCATCATAACCGTCATCGTAATCATCATCATAATCATCATCATAATCATCATCATTATCATCATCAAAATCATCATCATCATCACCATCATAATCATCATCATAATCATCATCATAACCGTCATCGTAATCATCATCATAATCATCATCATAATCATCATCATGATCATCATCATAATCATCATCATAATCATCATCATAACCGTCATCGTAATCATCATCATAATCGTCATCAAAATCATCATCATAATCATGAGCATAATCATCATCATAATCGTCATCATAATCATCATCATAGTCATCATCATAATAGTCATCATAATCGTCATCATTATAGTCATCATAACCGTCATCATAATCATCATTATAGTCATCATCATAATAGTCATCATAATCGTCATCGTAATCGTCATCATAATCATCATCATAATCATCATCATAACCGTCATCGTAATCATCATCATAATCATCATCATAATCATCATCATTATCATCATCAAAATCATCATCATCATCATCATCATAATCAGCATCATAATCATCATCATAATCATCATCCTAATCATCATCATAAACGTCATCGTAATCATCATCATAATCATCATCATGATCATCATCATAATCATCATCAAAATCGTCATCATAATCATCATCATAGTCATCATCATAATAGTCATCATAATCGTCATCATTATAGTCATCATAATCATCGTCATGATCATCATCATAATCATCATCATAATCATCATCATAATCATCATCATAATCATCATCATAATCATCATCAAAATCATCATCATAATCAGCATCATAATCATCATCATAATCATCATCCTAATCATCATCATAAACGTCATCGTAATCATCATCATAATCATCATCATAATCATCATCATAATCAGCATCATAATCATCATCATAATCATCATCCTAATCATCATCATAAACGTCATCGTAATCATCATCATAATCATCATCATAATCATCATAATCATCATCATAATCATCATCATAATCATCATCATAATCATGAGCATAATCATCATCATAATCGTCATCATAATCATCATCATAATCATCATCATAATCATCATCATAATCATCATCAAAATCATCATCAAAATCGTCATCATTATAGTCATCATAATCGTCATCATTATAGTCATCATAATCATAGTCATCATCATAATAGTCATCATAATCGTCATCATTATAGTCATCATAATCGACATCATGATCATCATCATAATCATCATCATAATCATCATCATGATCATCATCATAATCATCATCATAATCATCATCATAACCGTCATCGTAATCATCATCATAATCATTATCATAATCATCATCACAATCATCATCATAATCATCTTGATAATCATCATCATAATCATCATCATAATCATCATCATAATCATCATCAAAATCATCATCATAATCATGAGCATAATCATCATCATAATCGTCATCATAATCATCATCATAGTCATCATCATAATAGTCATCATAATCGTGATCATTATAGTCATCATAATCGTCATCATAATCATCATTATAGTCATCATCATAATAGTCATCATGATCGTCATCGTAATCGTCATCATTATAGTCATCGTAATCGTCATCATAATCATCATCATAGTCATCATCATAATCAGCATCATAATCATCATCATAATCGTCATCATAATCATCATCATAATCATCATCATAATCATCATCATAATCATCATCATAATCATCATCATAATCATCATCATAATCATCGTTATAATTCATCATCATAATCATCATCATAATCATCATCATAACCGTCATCGTAATCATCATCAGAATCATCATCATAATCGTCATCATAATCATCATCATAATCATCATCATAATCATCATCATAATCATCATCATAATCATCATCATAATCATCATCAAAATCATCATCATAATCATCATCATAATCGTCATCATAATCATCATCATAATCATCATCATAACCGTCATCGTAATCATCATCAGAATCATCATCATAATCGTTATCATAATGATCATCATAATCATCATCATAATCATCATCATAATCATCATCATAATCATCGTTATAATTCATCATCATGATCATCATCATAATCATCATCATAACCGTCATCGTAATCATCATCAGAATCATCATCATAATCGTCATCATAATCATCATCATAATCATCATCATAATCATCATCATAATCATCATCATAATCATCATCATAATCATCATCATTATCATCATCAAAATCATCATCATAATCATCATCATAATCATCATCATAGTCATCATCATAATCATCATCATAATCATCATCATAATCATCATCATAATCGTCTTCATTGTCATCGTCATAATCGTCATCATAATCATCATCATAGTCATTATCATAGTAGTCATCATAATCATCATCATAATCATCATCATAATCATCATCATTATCATCATCAAAATCATCATCATAACCGTCATCGTAATCATCATCATAACCGTCCTCGTAATCATCATCATAATCATCATCATAATCATCATCATAGTCATCATCATAATAGTCATCATAATGGCCATCATAACCGTCATCGTAATCATCATCAGAATCATCATCATAGTCATTATCATAGTAGTCATCATAATCATCATCAAAATCATCATCATAATCGTCATCATAATCGTCATCATTATAGTCATCATAATCATCAGCATGATCATCATCATAATCATCATCATAATCATCATCATGATCATCATCATAATCATCATCATAATCATCATCATAACCGTCATCGTAATCATCATCATAATCATCATCATAATCATCATCATAATCATGAGCATAATCATCATCATAATCGTCATCATAATCATCATCATAGTCATTATCATAATAGTCATCATAATCATCATCATAATCGTCATCATTATAGTCATCATAATCGTCATCATAATCGTCATCATAATCATCATCATAGTCATCATCATAATAGTCATCATAATCGTCATCATTACAGTCATCATAATCATCAGCATGATCATCATCATAATCATCATCAAAATCATCATCATAATCGTCATCATAATCGTCATCATAATCATCATCATAATCATCATCATAATCATCATCATAATCACCGTTATAATTCATCATCATAATCATCATCATAATCATCATCATAACCGTCATCGTAATCATCATCAGAATCATCATCATAATCGTCATCATAATCATCATCATAATCATCATCATAATCATCATCATAATCATCATCAGAATCATCATCATAATCATGAGCATAATCATCATCATAATCATCATCATAATCATCATCATAATCATCATCATAATCATCATCAAAATCATCATCATAATCATGAGCATAATCATCATCATAATCGTCATCATAATCATCATCATAGTCATCATCGTAATAGTCATCATAATCATCATCATAATCGTCATCATTATAGTCATCATAATCGTCATCATAATCATCATCATAGTCATCGTCATAATAGTCATCATAATCGTCATCATTATAGTCATCATAATCATCAGCATGATCATCATCATACTCATCATCAAAATCATCATCATAATCGTCATCATAACCGTCATCGTAATCATCATCAGAATCATCATCATAATCGTCATCATAATCATCATCATAATCATCATCATAATCATCATCATAATCATCATCATAATCATCATCAAGATCATCATCATAATCATGAGCATAATCATCATCACAATCGTCATCATAATCATCATCATAATCATGAGCATAATCATCATCGTAATCGTCATCATAATCATCATCATAGTCATCATCATAATAGTCATCATAATCATCATCATAATCGTCATCATTATAGTCATCATAATCGTCATCATAATGATCATCATAGTCATCATCATAATAGTCATCATAATCGTCATCATTATAGTCATCATAATCATCTGCATGATCATCATCATAATCATCATCATAATCATCATCATAATCATCATCATGATCATCATCATAATCATCATCATAATCATCATCACGATCATCATCATAATCATCATCAAAATCATCATCATGATCATCATCATAATCATCATCATAATCATCATCAAAATCATCATCATAATCATGAGCATAATCATCATCATAATCGTCATCATAATCATCATCATAATCATCATCATAATCATCATCAAAATCATCATCATAATCATGAGCATAATCATCATCTTAATCGTCATCATAATCATCATCATAGTCATCATCATAGTCATCATCATAATCATCATCATAATCATCATCATAATCATCATCATAATCATCATCAAAATCATCATCATAATCATGAGCATAATCATCATCGTAATCGTCATCATAATCATCATCATAGTCATCATCATAATAGTCATCATAATCATCATCATAATCGTCATCATTATAGTCATCATAATCGTCATCATTATAGTCATCATAATCATAGTCATCATCATAATAGTCATCATAATCGTCATCATTATAGTCATCATAATCGACATCATGATCATCATCATAATCATCATCATAATCATCATCATGATCATCATCATAATCATCATCATAATCATCATCATAACCGTCATCGTAATCATCATCATAATCATTATCATAATCATCATCACAATCATCATCATAATCATCTTGATAATCATCATCATAATCATCATCATAATCATCATCATAATCATCATCAAAATCATCATCATAATCATGAGCATAATCATCATCATAATCGTCATCATAATCATCATCATAGTCATCATCATAATAGTCATCATAATCGTGATCATTATAGTCATCATAATCGTCATCATAATCATCATTATAGTCATCATCATAATAGTCATCATGATCGTCATCGTAATCGTCATCATTATAGTCATCGTAATCGTCATCATAATCATCATCATAGTCATCATCATAATCAGCATCATAATCATCATCATAATCGTCATCATAATCATCATCATAATCATCATCATAATCATCATCATAATCATCATCATAATCATCATCATAATCATCATCATAATCATCGTTATAATTCATCATCATAATCATCATCATAATCATCATCATAACCGTCATCGTAATCATCATCAGAATCATCATCATAATCGTCATCATAATCATCATCATAATCATCATCATAATCATCATCATAATCATCATCATAATCATGATCATAATCATCATCAAAATCATCATCATAATCATCATCATAATCGTCATCATAATCATCATCATAATCATCATCATAACCGTCATCGTAATCATCATCAGAATCATCATCATAATCGTTATCATAATGATCATCATAATCATCATCATAATCATCATCATAATCATCATCATAATCATCGTTATAATTCATCATCATGATCATCATCATAATCATCATCATAACCGTCATCGTAATCATCATCAGAATCATCATCATAATCGTCATCATAATCATCATCATAATCATCATCATAATCATCATCATAATCATCATCATAATCATCATCATAATCATCATCATTATCATCATCAAAATCATCATCATAATCATCATCATAATCATCATCATAGTCATCATCATAATCATCATCATAATCATCATCATAATCATCATCATAATCGTCTTCATTGTCATCGTCATAATCGTCATCATAATCATCATCATAGTCATTATCATAGTAGTCATCATAATCATCATCATAATCATCATCATAGTCATCATCATAATAGTCATCATAATCGTCATCATTATAGTCATCATAATCATCAGCATGATCATCATCATAATCATCATCAAAATCATCATCATAATCGTCATCATAATCGTCATCATTATAGTCATCATAATCATCAGCATGATCATCATCATAATCATCATCATAATCATCATCATGATCATCATCATAATCATCATCATAATCATCATCATAACCGTCATCGTAATCATCATCATAATCATCATCATAATCATCATCATAATCATCATCATAATCATCATCATAGTCATCATCATAATAGTCATCATAATGGCCATCATTATAGTCATCATAATCATCAGCATGATCATCATCATAATCATCATCATAATCATCATCAGAATCATCATCATAATCATGAGCATAATCATCATCATAATCATCATCATAATCATCATCATAATCATCATCATAATCACCGTCATAATCATCATCATTATCATCATCAAAATCATCATCCTAATCATGAGCATAATCATCATCATAATCGTCATCATTATCATCATCATAGTCATCATCATAATAGTCATCATAATCGTCATCATAATCGTCATCATTATAGTCATCATAATCGTCATCATAATCATCATCATAGTCATCATCATAATAGTCATCATAATCGTCATCATTATAGTCATCATAATCATCGTCATGATCATCATCATAATCATCATCATAATCATCATCATAATCATCATCATAATCATCTTCATGGTCATCATCATAATCGTCATCATAATCATCATAATAGTCATCATAATCGTCATCATTATAGTCATCATAATCATCATCATGATCATCATCATAATCATCATCATAATCATCATCATGATCATCATCATAATCATCATCATAATCATCATCATAACCGTCATCGTAATCATCATCATAATCATCATCATAATCATCATCATTATCATCATCAAAATCATCATCATCATCACCATCATAATCATCATCATAATCATCATCATAACCGTCATCGTAATCATTATCATAATCATCATCATAATCATCATCATAATCATCATCATAATCATCATCATAATCATCATCATAATCATCATCATAATCATCATCATAATCATCATCATAATCGTCTTCATGGTCATCATCATAATCGTCATCATAATCATCATAATAGTCATCATAATCGTCATCATTATAGTCATCATAATCATCATCATAGTCATCATCATAATCATCATCATAATCATCATCATAATCATCATCATAATCGTCTTCATTGTCATCGTCATAATCGTCATCATAATCATTATAATAGTCATCATAATCGTCATCATTATAGTCATCATAATCATCATCATGATCATCATCATAATCATCATCATAATCATCATCATGATCATCATCATAACCGTCATCGTAATCATCATCATAATCATCATCATAATCATCATCATAATCATCATCATAATCATCATCATAATCATCATCATAACCGTCATCGTAATCATCATCATAATCATCATCATAATCATCATCATAATCATCATCATCACCGTCATCGTAATCATCATCATAATCATCATCATAATCATCATCATAATCATGATCATAATCATCATCATAATCATCACCATAATCATCATCATAATCATCATCATAATCGTCATCATAATTCATCATCATAATCATGAGCATAATCATCATGATAATCATCATCATAGTCATCATCATAATAGTCATCATCATAATAGTCATCATAATCGTCATCATTATAGTCATCATAATCATCAGCATGATCATCATCATACTCATCATCAAAATCATCATCATAATCAGCATCATAATCATCATCATAATCATCATCCTAATCATCATCATAAACGTCATCGTAATCATCATCATAATCATCATCATAATCATCATCATAATCAGCATCATAATCATCATCATAATCATCATCCTAATCATCATCATAAACGTCATCGTAATCATCATCATAATCATCATCATAATCATCATCATAATCATCATCATAATCATCATCATAATCATCAACATAATCACCATCATCATCATCATCATAGTCATCATCATCATCATCATAATAATCAGCATCATAATCATCATCATAATCATCATCCTAATCGTCATCATAATCATCATCATAGTCATCATCATAATAGTCATCATAATCGTCATCATTATAGTCATCATAACCGTCATCATAATCATCATTATAGTCATCATCATAATAGTCATCATAATCATCATCATAATCATCATCATAACCGTCATCGTAATCATCATCACAATCATCATCATAATCATCACCATTATCATCATCAAAATCATCATCATCATCATCATCATAATCAGCATCATAATCATCATCATAATCATCATCCTAATCATCATCATAAACGTCATCGTAATCATCATCATAATCATCATCATGATCATCATCATAATCATCATCAAAATCGTCATCATAATCATCATCATAGTCATCATCATAATAGTCATCATAATCGTCATCATTATAGTCATCATAATCATCGTCATGATCATCATCATAATCATCATCATAATCATCATCATAATCATCATCATAATCATCATCAAAATCATCATCATAATCAGCATCATAATCATCATCATAATCATCATCCTAATCATCATCATAAACGTCATCGTAATCATCATCATAATCATCATCATAATCATCATCATAATCAGCATCATAATCATCATCATAATCATCATCCTAATCATCATCATAAACGTCATCGTAATCATCATCATAATCATCATCATAATCATCATCATAATCATCATCATAATCATCATCATAATCATCATCATAATGATCATCAAAATCATCATCATAATCATGAGCATAATCATCATCATAATCGTCATCATAATCATCATCATAATCATCATCATAATCATCATCATAATCATCATCAAAATCATCATCAAAATCGTCATCATTATAGTCATCATAATCCTCATCATTATAGTCATCATAATCATAGTCATCATCATAATAGTCATCATAATCGTCATCATTATAGTCATCATAATCGACATCATGATCATCATCATAATCATCATCATAATCATCATCATGATCATCATCATAATCATCATCATAATCATCATCATAACCGTCATCGTAATCATCATCATAATCATTATCATAATCATCATCACAATCATCATCATAATCATCTTGATAATCATCATCATAATCATCATCATAATCATCATCATAATCATCATCAAAATCATCATCATAATCATGAGCATAATTATCATCATAATCGTCATCATAATCATCATCATAGTCATCATCATAATAGTCATCATAATCGTGATCATTATAGTCATCATAATCGTCATCATAATCATCATTATAGTCATCATCATAATAGTCATCATGATCGTCATCGTAATCGTCATCATTATAGTCATCGTAATCGTCATCATAATCATCATCATAGTCATCATCATAATCAGCATCATAATCATCATCATAATCGTCATCATAATCATCATCATAATCATCATCATAATCATCATCATAATCATCATCATAATCATCATCATAATCATCGTTATAATTCATCATCATAATCATCATCATAATCATCATCATAACCGTCATCGTAATCATCATCAGAATCATCATCATAATCGTCATCATAATCATCATCATAATCATCATCATAATCATCATCATAATCGTCATCATAATCATCATCATAATCATCATCATAACCGTCATCGTAATCATCATCAGAATCATCATCATAATCGTTATCATAATGATCATCATAATCATCATCATAATCATCATCATAATCATCATCATAATCATCGTTATAATTCATCATCATGATCATCATCATAATCATCATCATAACCGTCATCGTAATCATCATCAGAATCATCATCATAATCGTCATCATAATCATCATCATAATCATCATCATAATCATCATCATAATCATCATCATAATCATCATCATTATCATCATCAAAATCATCATCATAATCATCATCATAATCATCATCATAGTCATCATCATAATCATCATCATAATCATCATCATAATCATCATCATAATCGTCTTCATTGTCATCGTCATAATCGTCATCATAATCATCATCATAGTCATTATCATAGTAGTCATCATAATCATCATCATAATCATCATCATAATCATCATCATAGTCATCATCATAATAGTCATCATAATCGTCATCATTATAGTCATCATAATCATCAGCATGATCATCATCATAATCATCATCAAAATCATCATCATAATCGTCATCATAATCGTCATCATTATAGTCATCATAATCATCAGCATGATCATCATCATAATCATCATCATAATCATCATCATGATCATCATCATAATCATCATCATAATCATCATCATAACCGTCATCGTAATCATCATCATAATCATCATCATAATCATCATCATAATCATCATCATAATCATCATCATAGTCATCATCATAATAGTCATCATAATGGCCATCATTATAGTCATCATAATCATCAGCATGATCATCATCATAATCATCATCAAAATCATCATCATAATCGTCATCATAATCGTCATCATTATAGTCATCATAATCATCAGCATGATCATCATCATAATCATCATCATAATCATCATCATGATCATCATCATAATCATCATCATAATCATCATCATAACCGTCATCGTAATCATCATCATAATCATCATCATAATCATCATCATAATCATGAGCATAATCATCATCATAATCGTCATCATAATCATCATCATAGTCATTATCATAATAGTCATCATAATCATCATCATAATCGTCATCATTATAGTCATCATAATCGTCATCATAATCGTCATCATAATCATCATCATAGTCATCATCATAATAGTCATCATAATCGTCATCATTATAGTCATCATAATCATCAGCATGATCATCATCATAATCATCATCAAAATCATCATCATAATCGTCATCATAATCGTCATCATAATCATCATCATAATCATCATCATAATCATCATCATAATCACCGTTATAATTCATCATCATAATCATCATCATAATCATCATCATAACCGTCATCGTAATCATCATCAGAATCATCATCATAATCGTCATCATAATCATCATCATAATCATCATCATAATCATCATCATAATCATCATCAGAATCATCATCATAATCATGAGCATAATCATCATCATAATCATCATCATAATCATCATCATAATCATCATCATAATCATCATCAAAATCATCATCATAATCATGAGCATAATCATCATCATAATCGTCATCATAATCATCATCATAGTCATCATCGTAATAGTCATCATAATCATCATCATAATCGTCATCATTATAGTCATCATAATCGTCATCATAATCATCATCATAGTCATCGTCATAATAGTCATCATAATCGTCATCATTATAGTCATCATAATCATCAGCATGATCATCATCATACTCATCATCAAAATCATCATCATAATCGTCATCATAATCGTCATCATAATCATCATCATAATCATCATCATAATCATCATCATAACCGTCATCGTAATCATCATCATAATCATCATCATAATCATCATCATAATCATCATCATAATCATCATCATAATCAGCATCATAATCATCATCATAATCATCATCCTAATCATCATCATAAACGTCATCGTAATCATCATCATAATCATCATCATAATCATCATCATAATCAGCATCATAATCATCATCATAATCATCATCCTAATCATCATCATAAACGTCATCGTAATCATCATCATAATCATCATCATAATCATCATCATAATCATCATCATAATCATCATCATAATCATCATCATAATGATCATCAAAATCATCATCATAATCATGAGCATAATCATCATCATAATCGTCATCATAATCATCATCATAATCATCATCATGATCATCATCATAATCATCATCAAAATCATCATCAAAATCGTCATCATTATAGTCATCATAATCCTCATCATTATAGTCATCATAATCATAGTCATCATCATAATAGTCATCATAATCGTCATCATTATAGTCATCATAATCGACATCATGATCATCATCATAATCATCATCATAATCATCATCATGATCATCATCATAATCATCATCATAATCATCATCATAACCGTCATCGTAATCATCATCATAATCATTATCATAATCATCATCACAATCATCATCATAATCATCTTGATAATCATCATCATAATCATCATCATAATCATCATCATAATCATCATCAAAATCATCATCATAATCATGAGCATAATTATCATCATAATCGTCATCATAATCATCATCATAATCATCATCATAATCATCATCAAAATCATCATCATAATCATGAGCATAATTATCATCATAATCGTCATCATAATCATCATCATAGTCATCATCATAATAGTCATCATAATCGTGATCATTATAGTCATCATAATCGTCATCATAATCATCATTATAGTCATCATCATAATAGTCATCATGATCGTCATCGTAATCGTCATCATTATAGTCATCGTAATCGTCATCATAATCATCATCATAGTCATCATCATAATCAGCATCATAATCATCATCATAATCGTCATCATAATCATCATCATAATCATCATCATAATCATCATCATAATCATCATCATAATCATCATCATAATCATCGTTATAATTCATCATCATAATCATCATCATAATCATCATCATAACCGTCATCGTAATCATCATCAGAATCATCATCATAATCGTCATCATAATCATCATCATAATCATCATCATAATCATCATCATAATCGTCATCATAATCATCATCATAATCATCATCATAACCGTCATCGTAATCATCATCAGAATCATCATCATAATCGTTATCATAATGATCATCATAATCATCATCATAATCATCATCATAATCATCATCATAATCATCGTTATAATTCATCATCATGATCATCATCATAATCATCATCATAACCGTCATCGTAATCATCATCAGAATCATCATCATAATCGTCATCATAATCATCATCATAATCATCATCATAATCATCATCATAATCATCATCATAATCATCATCATTATCATCATCAAAATCATCATCATAATCATCATCATAATCATCATCATAGTCATCATCATAATCATCATCATAATCATCATCATAATCATCATCATAATCGTCTTCATTGTCATCGTCATAATCGTCATCATAATCATCATCATAGTCATTATCATAGTAGTCATCATAATCATCATCATAATCATCATCATAGTCATCATCATAATAGTCATCATAATCGTCATCATTATAGTCATCATAATCATCAGCATGATCATCATCATAATCATCATCAAAATCATCATCATAATCGTCATCATAATCGTCATCATTATAGTCATCATAATCATCAGCATGATCATCATCATAATCATCATCATAATCATCATCATGATCATCATCATAATCATCATCATAATCATCATCATAACCGTCATCGTAATCATCATCATAATCATCATCATAATCATCATCATAATCATCATCATAATCATCATCATAGTCATCATCATAATAGTCATCATAATGGCCATCATTATAGTCATCATAATCATCAGCATGATCATCATCATAATCATCATCAAAATCATCATCATAATCGTCATCATAATCGTCATCATTATAGTCATCATAATCATCAGCATGATCATCATCATAATCATCATCATAATCATCATCATGATCATCATCATAATCATCATCATAATCATCATCATATCCGTCATCGTAATCATCATCATAATCATCATCATAATCATCATCATAATCATGAGCATAATCATCATCATAATCGTCATCATAATCATCATCATAGTCATTATCATAATAGTCATCATAATCATCATCATAATCGTCATCATTATAGTCATCATAATCGTCATCATAATCGTCATCATAATCATCATCATAGTCATCATCATAATAGTCATCATAATCGTCATCATTATAGTCATCATAATCATCAGCATGATCATCATCATAATCATCATCAAAATCATCATCATAATCGTCATCATAATCGTCATCATAATCATCATCATAATCATCATCATAATCATCATCATAATCACCGTTATAATTCATCATCATAATCATCATCATAATCATCATCATAACCGTCATCGTAATCATCATCAGAATCATCATCATAATCGTCATCATAATCATCATCATAATCATCATCATAATCATCATCATAATCATCATCAGAATCATCATCATAATCATGAGCATAATCATCATCATAATCATCATCATAATCATCATCATAATCATCATCATAATCATCATCAAAATCATCATCATAATCATGAGCATAATCATCATCATAATCGTCATCATAATCATCATCATAGTCATCATCGTAATAGTCATCATAATCATCATCATAATCGTCATCATTATAGTCATCATAATCGTCATCATAATCATCATCATAGTCATCGTCATAATAGTCATCATAATCGTCATCATTATAGTCATCATAATCATCAGCATGATCATCATCATACTCATCATCAAAATCATCATCATAATCGTCATCATAATCGTCATCATAATCGTCATCATAATCATCATCATAATCATCATCATAACCGTCATCGTAATCATCATCATAATCATCATCATAATCATCATCATAATCATCATCATAATCATCATCATAATCATCATCATAATCATCATCATAATCATCATCAAGATCATCATCATAATCATGAGCATAATCATCATCACAATCGTCATCATAATCATCATCATAATCATCATCAGAATCATCATCATAATCGTCATCATAATCATCATCATAATCATCATCATAATCATCATCATAATCATCGTTATAATTCATCATCATAATTATCATCATAATCATCATCATAATCATCATCATAATCATCATCAGAATCATCATCATAATCATCATCATAATCATCATCATAATCATCATCAGAATCATCATCATAACCGTCATCGTAATCATCATCAGAATCATCATCACAATCGTCATCATAATCATCATCATAATCATCATCATAATCATCATCATAATCATCATCATAATCATCATCAGAATCATCATCATAATCATGAGCATAATCATCATCATAATCATCATCATAATCACCATCATAATCATCATCATAACCGTCATCGTAATCATCATCATAATCATCATCATAATCATCATCATAATCATCATCATAATCATCTTCATAATTATCATCATAATCATCATCATAATCATCATCAAAATCATCATCATAATCATCATCATAGTCATCATCATAATAGTCATCATAATCGTCATGATAATCGTCAACATTGTAGTCATCATAATCGTCATCATAATCATCATCGTAGTCATCATCATAATCATCATCATAATCATCATCATAATCATCATCATAACCGTCATCATAATCATCAGCATGATCATCATCATAATCATCATCAAAATCATCATCATAACCGTCATCGTAATCATCATCATAATCATCATCATAATCATCATCATAATCATCATCATAATCATCATCATAATTATCATCATAATCGTCATCATAATCATCATCATAATCATCATCATAATCATCATCATAATCACCGTTATAATTCATCATCATAATCATCATCATAATCATCATCATAACCGTCATCGTAATCATCATCAGAATCATCATCATAATCGTCATCATAATCATCATCAAGATCATCATCATAATCATGAGCATAATCATCATCACAATCGTCATCATAATCATCATCATAATCATCATCAGAATCATCATCATAATCGTCATCATAATCATCATCATAATCATCATCATAATCATCATCATAATCATCGTTATAATTCATCATCATAATCATCATCATAATCATCATCATAACCGTCATCGTAATCATCATCAGAATCATCATCATAATCGTCATCATAATCATCATCATAATCATCATCATAATCATCATCATAATCATCATCATAATCATCATCATAATCATCATCATAGTCATCATCATAATCATCATCATAATCATCATCATAATCACCATCATAATCGTCTTCATTGTCATCGTCATAATCGTCATCATAATCATCATCATAGTCATTATCATAGTAGTCATCATAATCATCATCATAATCATCATCATAGTCATCATCATAATAGTCATCATAATCGTCATCATTATAGTCATCATAATCATCAGCATGATCATCATCATAATCATCATCAAAATCATCATCATAATCGTCATCATAATCGTCATCATTATAGTCATCATAATCATCAGCATGATCATCATCATAATCATCATCATAATCATCATCATGATCATCATCATAATCATCATCATAATCATCATCATAACCGTCATCGTAATCATCATCATAATCATCATCATAATCATCATCATAATCACCGTTATAATTCATCATCATAATCATCATCATAATCATCATCAAAATCATCATCATAATCATCATCATAGTCATCATCATAGTCATCATCATAATAGTCATCATAATCGTCATGATAATCGTCAACATTGTAGTCATCATAATCGTCATCATAATCATCATCGTAGTCATCATCATAATCATCATCATAATCATCATCATAATCATCATCATAACCGTCATCATAATCATCAGCATGATCATCATCATAATCATCATCATAATCATCATCATAATCATCGTTATAATTCATCATCATAATTATCATCATAATCATCATCATAACCGTCATCGTAATCATCATCAGAATCATCATCATAATCGTCATCATAATCATCATCATAATCATCATCATAATCATCATCATAATCATCATCATAATCATCATCATAATCATCATCAGAATCATCATCATAACCGTCATCGTAATCATCATCAGAATCATCATCACAATCGTCATCATAATCATCATCATAATCATCATCATAATCATCATCATAATCATCATCATAATCATCATCAGAATCATCATCATAATCATGAGCATAATCATCATCATAATCATCATCATAATCACCATCATAATCATCATCATAACCGTCATCGTAATCATCATCAGAATCATCATCATAATCGTCATCATAATCATCATCAAGATCATCATCATAATCATGAGCATAATCATCATCACAATCGTCATCATAATCATCATCATAATCATCATCAGAATCATCATCATAATCGTCATCATAATCATCATCATAATCATCATCATAATCATCATCATAATCATCGTTATAATTCATCATCATAATCATCATCATAATCATCATCATAACCGTCATCGTAATCATCATCAGAATCATCATCATAATCGTCATCATAATCATCATCATAATCATCATCATAATCATCATCATAATCATCATCATAATCATCATCATAATCATCATCATAATCATCATCATTATCATCATCAAAATCATCATCATAATCATCATCATAATCATCATCATAGTCATCATCATAATCATCATCATAATCATCATCATAATCATCATCATAATCGTCTTCATTGTCATCGTCATAATCGTCATCATAATCATCATCATAGTCATTATCATAGTAGTCATCATAATCATCATCATAATCATCATCATAATCATCATCATAATCATCGTTATAATTCATCATCATAATCATCATCATAATCATCATCATAACCGTCATCGTAATCATCATCAGAATCATCATCATAATCGTCATCATAATCATCATCATAATCATCATCATAATCATCATCATAATCATCATCATAATCATCATCATAATCATCATCATAATCATCATCATTATCATCATCAAAATCATCATCATAATCATCATCATAATCATCATCATAGTCATCATCATAATCATCATCATAATCATCATCATAATCATCATCATAATCGTCTTCATTGTCATCGTCATAATCGTCATCATAATCATCATCATAGTCATTATCATAGTAGTCATCATAATCATCATCATAATCATCATCATAGTCATCATCATAATAGTCATCATAATCGTCATCATTATAGTCATCATAATCATCAGCATGATCATCATGATAATCATCATCAAAATCATCATCATAATCGTCATCATAATCGTCATCATTATAGTCATCATAATCATCAGCATGATCATCATCATAATCATCATCATAATCATCATCATGATCATCATCATAATCATCATCATAATCATCATCATAATCATCATCGTAGTCATCATCATAATCATCATCATAATCATCATCATAATCATCATCATAACCGTCATCATAATCATCAGCATGATCATCATCATAATCATCATCATAATCATCATCATAATCATCGTTATAATTCATCATCATAATTATCATCATAATCATCATCATAACCGTCATCGTAATCATCATCAGAATCATCATCATAATCGTCATCATAATCATCATCATAATCATCATCATAATCATCATCATAATCATCATCATAATCATCATCATAATCATCATCAGAATCATCATCATAACCGTCATCGTAATCATCATCAGAATCATCATCACAATCGTCATCATAATCATCATCATAATCATCATCATAATCATCATCATAATCATCATCATAATCATCATCAGCATCATCATCATAATCATGAGCATAATCATCATCATAATCATCATCATAATCACCATCATAATCATCATCATAACCGTCATCGTAATCATCATCATAATCATCATCATAATCATCATCATAATCATCATCATAATCATCTTCATAATTATCATCATAATCATCATCATAATCATCATCAAAATCATCATCATAATCATCATCATAGTCATCATCATAATAGTCATCATAATCGTCATGATAATCGTCAACATTGTAGTCATCATAATCGTCATCATAATCATCATCGTAGTCATCATCATAATCATCATCATAATCATCATCATAATCATCATCATAACCGTCATCATAATCATCAGCATGATCATCATCATAATCATCATCAAAATCATCATCATAACCGTCATCGTAATCATCATCATAATCATCATCATAATCATCATCATAATCATCATCATAATCATCATCATAATTATCATCATAATCGTCATCATAATCATCATCATAATCATCATCATAATCATCATCATAATCACCGTTATAATTCATCATCATAATCATCATCATAATCATCATCATAACCGTCATCGTAATCATCATCAGAATCATCATCATAATCGTCATCATAATCATCATCAAGATCATCATCATAATCATGAGCATAATCATCATCACAATCGTCATCATAATCATCATCATAATCATCATCAGAATCATCATCATAATCGTCATCATAATCATCATCATAATCATCATCATAATCATCATCATAATCATCGTTATAATTCATCATCATAATCATCATCATAATCATCATCATAACCGTCATCGTAATCATCATCAGAATCATCATCATAATCGTCATCATAATCATCATCATAATCATCATCATAATCATCATCATAATCATCATCATAATCATCATCATAATCATCATCATAATCATCATCATTATCATCATCAAAATCATCATCATAATCATCATCATAATCATCATCATAGTCATCATCATAATCATCATCATAATCATCATCATAATCATCATCATAATCGTCTTCATTGTCATCGTCATAATCGTCATCATAATCATCATCATAGTCATTATCATAGTAGTCATCATAATCATCATCATAATCATCATCATAATCATCATCATAATCATCGTTATAATTCATCATCATAATCATCATCATAATCATCATCATAACCGTCATCGTAATCATCATCAGAATCATCATCATAATCGTCATCATAATCATCATCATAATCATCATCATAATCATCATCATAATCATCATCATAATCATCATCATAATCATCATCATAATCATCATCATTATCATCATCAAAATCATCATCATAATCATCATCATAATCATCATCATAGTCATCATCATAATCATCATCATAATCATCATCATAATCATCATCATAATCGTCTTCATTGTCATCGTCATAATCGTCATCATAATCATCATCATAGTCATTATCATAGTAGTCATCATAATCATCATCATAATCATCATCATAGTCATCATCATAATAGTCATCATAATCGTCATCATTATAGTCATCATAATCATCAGCATGATCATCATGATAATCATCATCAAAATCATCATCATAATCGTCATCATAATCGTCATCATTATAGTCATCATAATCATCAGCATGATCATCATCATAATCATCATCATAATCATCATCATGATCATCATCATAATCATCATCATAATCATCATCATAACCGTCATCGTAATCATCATCATAATCATCATCATAATCATCATCATAATCATCATCATAATCATCATCATAGTCATCATCATAATAGTCATCATAATGGCCATCATTATAGTCATCATAATCATCAGCATGATCATCATCATAATCATCATCAAAATCATCATCATAATCGTCATCATAATCGTCATCATTATAGTCATCATAATCATCAGCATGATCATCATCATAATCATCATCATAATCATCATCATGATCATCATCATAATCATCATCATAATCATCATCATAACCGTCATCGTAATCATCATCATAATCATCATCATAATCATCATCATAATCATGAGCATAATCATCATCATAATCGTCATCATAATCATCATCATAGTCATTATCATAATAGTCATCATAATCATCATCATAATCGTCATCATTATAGTCATCATAATCGTCATCATAATCGTCATCATAATCATCATCATAGTCATCATCATAATAGTCATCATAATCGTCATCATTATAGTCATCATAATCATCAGCATGATCATCATCATAATCATCATCAAAATCATCATCATAATCGTCATCATAATCGTCATCATAATCATCATCATAATCATCATCATAATCATCATCATAATCACCGTTATAATTCATCATCATAATCATCATCATAATCATGATCATAACCGTCGTCGTAATCATCATCAGAATCATCATCATAATCGTCATCATAATCATCATCATAATCATCATCATAATCATCATCATAATCATCATCAGAATCATCATCATAATCATGAGCATAATCATCATCATAATCGTCATCATAATCATCATCATAGTCATCATCGTAATAGTCATCATAATCATCATCATAATCGTCATCATTATAGTCATCATAATCGTCATCATAATCATCATCATAGTCATCGTCATAATAGTCATCATAATCGTCATCATTATAGTCATCATAATCATCAGCATGATCATCATCATACTCATCATCAAAATCATCATCATAATCGTCATCATAATCGTCATCATAATCATCATCATAATCATCATCATAATCATCATCATAACCGTCATCGTAATCATCATCATAATCATCATCATAATCATCATCATAATCATCATCATAATCATCATCATAATCATCATCATAATCATCATCATAATCATCATCAAGATCATCATCATAATCATGAGCATAATCATCATCACAATCGTCATCATAATCATCATCATAATCATCATCAGAATCATCATCATAATCGTCATCATAATCATCATCATAATCATCATCATAATCATCATCATAATCATCGTTATAATTCATCATCATAATTATCATCATAATCATCATCATAACCGTCATCGTAATCATCATCAGAATCATCATCATAATCGTCATCATAATCATCATCATAATCATCATCATAATCATCATCATAATCATCATCATAATCATCATCATAATCATCATCAGAATCATCATCATAACCGTCATCGTAATCATCATCAGAATCATCATCACAATCGTCATCATAATCATCATCATAATCATCATCATAATCATCATCATAATCATCATCATAATCATCATCAGAATCATCATCATAATCATGAGCATAATCATCACCATAATCATCATCATAATCATCATCAGAATCATCATCATAACCGTCATCGTAATCATCATCAGAATCATCATCACAATCGTCATCATAATCATCATCATAATCATCATCATAATCATCATCATAATCATCATCATAATCATCATCAGAATCATCATCATAATCATGAGCATAATCATCATCATAATCATCATCATAATTACCATCATAATCATCATCATAACCGTCATCGTAATCATCATCATAATCATCATCATAATCATCATCATAATCATCATCATAATCATCTTCATAATTATCATCATAATCATCATCATAATCATCATCAAAATCATCATCATAATCATCATCATAGTCATCATCATAATAGTCACCATAATCGTCATGATAATCGTCAACATTGTAGTCATCATAATCGTCATCATAATCATCATCGTAGTCATCATCATAATCATCATCATAATCATCATCATAATCATCATCATAACCGTCATCATAATCATCAGCATGATCATCATCATAATCATCATCAAAATCATCATCATAACCGTCATCGTAATCATCATCATAATCATCATCATAATCATCATCATAATCATCATCATAATCATCATCATAATCATCATCATAATTATCATCATAATCATCATCATAATCATCATCAAAATCATCATCATAATCATGAGCATAATCATCATCGTAGTCGTCATCATAATCATCATCATAGTCATCATCATAATAGTCATCATAATCATCATCATAATCGTCATCATTATAGTCATCATAATCGTCATCATAATGATCATCATAGTCATCATCATAATAGTCATCATAATCGTCATCATTATAGTCATCATAATCAACTGCATGATCATCATCATAATCATCATCATAATCATCATCATAATCATCATCATGATCATCATCATAATCATCATCATAATCATCATCACGATCATCATCATAATCATCATCAAAATCATCATCATGATCATCATCATAATCATCATCATAATCATCATCAAAATCATCATCATAATCATGAGCATAATCATCATCATAATCGTCATCATAATCATCATCATAATCATGATCATAATCATCATCAAAATCATCATCATAATCATGAGCATAATCATCATCTTAATCGTCATCATAATCATCATCATAGTCATCATCATAGTCATCATCATAATCATCATCATAATCATCATCATAATCATCATCATAATCATCATCAAAATCATCATCATAATCATGAGCATAATCATCATCGTAATCGTCATCATAATCATCATCATAATCATCATCATAATCATCGTTATAATTCATCATCATAATTATCATCATAATCATCATCATAACCGTCATCGTAATCATCATCAGAATCATCATCATAATCGTCATCATAATCATCATCATAATCATCATCATAATCATCATCATAATCATCATCATAATCATCATCATAATCATCATCAGAATCATCATCATAACCGTCATCGTAATCATCATCAGAATCATCATCACAATCGTCATCATAATCATCATCATAATCATCATCATAATCATCATCATAATCATCATCATAATCATCATCAGAATCATCATCATAATCATGAGCATAATCATCATCATAATCATCATCATAATCACCATCATAATCATCATCATAACCGTCATCGTAATCATCATCAGAATCATCATCATAATCGTCATCATAATCATCATCAAGATCATCATCATAATCATGAGCATAATCATCATCACAATCGTCATCATAATCATCATCATAATCATCATCAGAATCATCATCATAATCGTCATCATAATCATCATCATAATCATCATCATAATCATCATCATAATCATCGTTATAATTCATCATCATAATCATCATCATAATCATCATCATAACCGTCATCGTAATCATCATCAGAATCATCATCATAATCGTCATCATAATCATCATCATAATCATCATCATAATCATCATCATAATCATCATCATAATCATCATCATAATCATCATCATAATCATCATCATTATCATCATCAAAATCATCATCATAATCATCATCATAATCATCATCATAGTCATCATCATAATCATCATCATAATCATCATCATAATCATCATCATAATCGTCTTCATTGTCATCGTCATAATCGTCATCATAATCATCATCATAGTCATTATCATAGTAGTCATCATAATCATCATCATAATCATCATCATAATCATCATCATAATCATCGTTATAATTCATCATCATAATCATCATCATAATCATCATCATAACCGTCATCGTAATCATCATCAGAATCATCATCATAATCGTCATCATAATCATCATCATAATCATCATCATAATCATCATCATAATCATCATCATAATCATCATCATAATCATCATCATAATCATCATCATTATCATCATCAAAATCATCATCATAATCATCATCATAATCATCATCATAGTCATCATCATAATCATCATCATAATCATCATCATAATCATCATCATAATCGTCTTCATTGTCATCGTCATAATCGTCATCATAATCATCATCATAGTCATTATCATAGTAGTCATCATAATCATCATCATAATCATCATCATAGTCATCATCATAATAGTCATCATAATCGTCATCATTATAGTCATCATAATCATCAGCATGATCATCATGATAATCATCATCAAAATCATCATCATAATCGTCATCATAATCGTCATCATTATAGTCATCATAATCATCAGCATGATCATCATCATAATCATCATCATAATCATCATCATGATCATCATCATAATCATCATCATAATCATCATCATAATCATCATCGTAGTCATCATCATAATCATCATCATAATCATCATCATAATCATCATCATAACCGTCATCATAATCATCAGCATGATCATCATCATAATCATCATCATAATCATCATCATAATCATCGTTATAATTCATCATCATAATTATCATCATAATCATCATCATAACCGTCATCGTAATCATCATCAGAATCATCATCATAATCGTCATCATAATCATCATCATAATCATCATCATAATCATCATCATAATCATCATCATAATCATCATCATAATCATCATCAGAATCATCATCATAACCGTCATCGTAATCATCATCAGAATCATCATCACAATCGTCATCATAATCATCATCATAATCATCATCATAATCATCATCATAATCATCATCATAATCATCATCAGCATCATCATCATAATCATGAGCATAATCATCATCATAATCATCATCATAATCACCATCATAATCATCATCATAACCGTCATCGTAATCATCATCATAATCATCATCATAATCATCATCATAATCATCATCATAATCATCTTCATAATTATCATCATAATCATCATCATAATCATCATCAAAATCATCATCATAATCATCATCATAGTCATCATCATAATAGTCATCATAATCGTCATGATAATCGTCAACATTGTAGTCATCATAATCGTCATCATAATCATCATCGTAGTCATCATCATAATCATCATCATAATCATCATCATAATCATCATCATAACCGTCATCATAATCATCAGCATGATCATCATCATAATCATCATCAAAATCATCATCATAACCGTCATCGTAATCATCATCATAATCATCATCATAATCATCATCATAATCATCATCATAATCATCATCATAATTATCATCATAATCGTCATCATAATCATCATCATAATCATCATCATAATCATCATCATAATCACCGTTATAATTCATCATCATAATCATCATCATAATCATCATCATAACCGTCATCGTAATCATCATCAGAATCATCATCATAATCGTCATCATAATCATCATCAAGATCATCATCATAATCATGAGCATAATCATCATCACAATCGTCATCATAATCATCATCATAATCATCATCAGAATCATCATCATAATCGTCATCATAATCATCATCATAATCATCATCATAATCATCATCATAATCATCGTTATAATTCATCATCATAATCATCATCATAATCATCATCATAACCGTCATCGTAATCATCATCAGAATCATCATCATAATCGTCATCATAATCATCATCATAATCATCATCATAATCATCATCATAATCATCATCATAATCATCATCATAATCATCATCATAATCATCATCATTATCATCATCAAAATCATCATCATAATCATCATCATAATCATCATCATAGTCATCATCATAATCATCATCATAATCATCATCATAATCATCATCATAATCGTCTTCATTGTCATCGTCATAATCGTCATCATAATCATCATCATAGTCATTATCATAGTAGTCATCATAATCATCATCATAATCATCATCATAATCATCATCATAATCATCGTTATAATTCATCATCATAATCATCATCATAATCATCATCATAACCGTCATCGTAATCATCATCAGAATCATCATCATAATCGTCATCATAATCATCATCATAATCATCATCATAATCATCATCATAATCATCATCATAATCATCATCATAATCATCATCATAATCATCATCATTATCATCATCAAAATCATCATCATAATCATCATCATAATCATCATCATAGTCATCATCATAATCATCATCATAATCATCATCATAATCATCATCATAATCGTCTTCATTGTCATCGTCATAATCGTCATCATAATCATCATCATAGTCATTATCATAGTAGTCATCATAATCATCATCATAATCATCATCATAGTCATCATCATAATAGTCATCATAATCGTCATCATTATAGTCATCATAATCATCAGCATGATCATCATGATAATCATCATCAAAATCATCATCATAATCGTCATCATAATCGTCATCATTATAGTCATCATAATCATCAGCATGATCATCATCATAATCATCATCATAATCATCATCATGATCATCATCATAATCATCATCATAATCATCATCATAACCGTCATCGTAATCATCATCATAATCATCATCATAATCATCATCATAATCATCATCATAATCATCATCATAGTCATCATCATAATAGTCATCATAATGGCCATCATTATAGTCATCATAATCATCAGCATGATCATCATCATAATCATCATCAAAATCATCATCATAATCGTCATCATAATCGTCATCATTATAGTCATCATAATCATCAGCATGATCATCATCATAATCATCATCATAATCATCATCATGATCATCATCATAATCATCATCATAATCATCATCATAACCGTCATCGTAATCATCATCATAATCATCATCATAATCATCATCATAATCATGAGCATAATCATCATCATAATCGTCATCATAATCATCATCATAGTCATTATCATAATAGTCATCATAATCATCATCATAATCGTCATCATTATAGTCATCATAATCGTCATCATAATCGTCATCATAATCATCATCATAGTCATCATCATAATAGTCATCATAATCGTCATCATTATAGTCATCATAATCATCAGCATGATCATCATCATAATCATCATCAAAATCATCATCATAATCGTCATCATAATCGTCATCATAATCATCATCATAATCATCATCATAATCATCATCATAATCACCGTTATAATTCATCATCATAATCATCATCATAATCATGATCATAACCGTCGTCGTAATCATCATCAGAATCATCATCATAATCGTCATCATAATCATCATCATAATCATCATCATAATCATCATCATAATCATCATCAGAATCATCATCATAATCATGAGCATAATCATCATCATAATCGTCATCATAATCATCATCATAGTCATCATCGTAATAGTCATCATAATCATCATCATAATCGTCATCATTATAGTCATCATAATCGTCATCATAATCATCATCATAGTCATCGTCATAATAGTCATCATAATCGTCATCATTATAGTCATCATAATCATCAGCATGATCATCATCATACTCATCATCAAAATCATCATCATAATCGTCATCATAATCGTCATCATAATCATCATCATAATCATCATCATAATCATCATCATAACCGTCATCGTAATCATCATCATAATCATCATCATAATCATCATCATAATCATCATCATAATCATCATCATAATCATCATCATAATCATCATCATAATCATCATCAAGATCATCATCATAATCATGAGCATAATCATCATCACAATCGTCATCATAATCATCATCATAATCATCATCAGAATCATCATCATAATCGTCATCATAATCATCATCATAATCATCATCATAATCATCATCATAATCATCGTTATAATTCATCATCATAATTATCATCATAATCATCATCATAACCGTCATCGTAATCATCATCAGAATCATCATCATAATCGTCATCATAATCATCATCATAATCATCATCATAATCATCATCATAATCATCATCATAATCATCATCATAATCATCATCAGAATCATCATCATAACCGTCATCGTAATCATCATCAGAATCATCATCACAATCGTCATCATAATCATCATCATAATCATCATCATAATCATCATCATAATCATCATCATAATCATCATCAGAATCATCATCATAATCATGAGCATAATCATCACCATAATCATCATCATAATCATCATCAGAATCATCATCATAACCGTCATCGTAATCATCATCAGAATCATCATCACAATCGTCATCATAATCATCATCATAATCATCATCATAATCATCATCATAATCATCATCATAATCATCATCAGAATCATCATCATAATCATGAGCATAATCATCATCATAATCATCATCATAATTACCATCATAATCATCATCATAACCGTCATCGTAATCATCATCATAATCATCATCATAATCATCATCATAATCATCATCATAATCATCTTCATAATTATCATCATAATCATCATCATAATCATCATCAAAATCATCATCATAATCATCATCATAGTCATCATCATAATAGTCACCATAATCGTCATGATAATCGTCAACATTGTAGTCATCATAATCGTCATCATAATCATCATCGTAGTCATCATCATAATCATCATCATAATCATCATCATAATCATCATCATAACCGTCATCATAATCATCAGCATGATCATCATCATAATCATCATCAAAATCATCATCATAACCGTCATCGTAATCATCATCATAATCATCATCATAATCATCATCATAATCATCATCATAATCATCATCATAATCATCATCATAATTATCATCATAATCATCATCATAATCATCATCAAAATCATCATCATAATCATGAGCATAATCATCATCGTAGTCGTCATCATAATCATCATCATAGTCATCATCATAATAGTCATCATAATCATCATCATAATCGTCATCATTATAGTCATCATAATCGTCATCATAATGATCATCATAGTCATCATCATAATAGTCATCATAATCGTCATCATTATAGTCATCATAATCAACTGCATGATCATCATCATAATCATCATCATAATCATCATCATAATCATCATCATGATCATCATCATAATCATCATCATAATCATCATCACGATCATCATCATAATCATCATCAAAATCATCATCATGATCATCATCATAATCATCATCATAATCATCATCAAAATCATCATCATAATCATGAGCATAATCATCATCATAATCGTCATCATAATCATCATCATAATCATGATCATAATCATCATCAAAATCATCATCATAATCATGAGCATAATCATCATCTTAATCGTCATCATAATCATCATCATAGTCATCATCATAGTCATCATCATAATCATCATCATAATCATCATCATAATCATCATCATAATCATCATCAAAATCATCATCATAATCATGAGCATAATCATCATCGTAATCGTCATCATAATCATCATCATAGTCATCATCATAGTCATCATCATAATCATCATCATAATCATCATCATAATCATCATCATAATCATCATCATGATCATCATCATAATCATCATCATAATCATCATCACGATCATCATCATAATCATCATCATAATCATCATCATAGTCATCATCATAATAGTCATCATAATCGTCATCATTATAGTCATCATAATCATCAGCATGATCATCATCATAATCATCATCAAAATCATCATCATAATCGTCATCATAATCGTCATCGTTATAGTCATCATAATCATCAGCATGATCATCATCATAATCATCATCATAATCATCATCATAATCATCATCATGATCATCATCATAATCATCATCATAATCATCATCATAACCGTCATCGTAATCATCATCATAATCATCATCATAATCATCATCATAATCATCATCATAATCATCATCATAGTCATCATCATAATAGTCATCATAATGGTCATCATTATAGTCATCATAATCATCAGCATGATCATCATCATAATCATCATCAAAATCATCATCATAATCGTCATCATAATCGTCATCATTATAGTCATCATAATCATCAGCATGATCATCATCATAATCACCATCATAATCATCATCATGATCATCATCATAATCATCATCATAATCATCATCATAACCGTCATCGTAATCATCATCATAATCATCATCATAATCATCATCATAATCATGAGCATAATCATCATCATAATCGTCATCATAATCATCATCATAGTCATTATCATAATAGTCATCATAATCATCATCATAATCGTCATCATTATAGTCATCATAATCATCATAATCGTCATCATAATCATCATCATAGTCATCATCATAATAGTCATCATAATCGTCATCATTATAGTCATCATAATCATCAGCATGATCATCATCATAATCATCATCAAAATCATCATCATAATCGTCATCATAATCGTCATCATAATCATCATCATAATCATCATCATAATCATCATCATAATCACCGTTATAATTCATCATCATAATCATCATCATAATCATCATCATAATCATCATCATAATCATCATCATGATCATCATCATAATCATCAGCATAATCATCATCATAATCATCATCATAATCATCATCATAATCATCATCATAATCATCATCATAATCATCGTTATAATTCATCATCATGATCATCATCATAATCATCATCATAACCGTCATCGTAATCATCATCATAATAATTATCATAATCATCATCACAATCATCATCATAATCATCTTGATAATCATCATCATAATCATCATCATAATCATCATCATAATCATCATCAAAATCATCATCATAATCATGAGCATAATCATCATCATAATCGTCATCATAATCATCATCATAGTCATCATCATAATAGTCATCATAATCGTGATCATTATAGTCATCATAATCGTCATCATAATCATCATTATAGTCATCATCATAATAGTCATCATGATCGTCATCGTAATCGTCATCATTATAGTCATCGTAATCGTCATCATAATCATCATCATAATCGTCATCATAATCATCATCATAATCATCATCATAATCATCATCATAATCATCATCATAATCATCATCATAATCATCATCATAATCATCGTTATAATTCATCATCATAATCATCATCATAATCATCATCATAACCGTCATCGTAATCATCATCAGAATCATCATCATAATCGTCATCATAATCATCATCATAATCATCATCATAATCATCATCATAATCATCATCATAATCATCATCATAATCATGATCATAATCATCATCAAAATCATCATCATAATCATCATCATAATCGTCATCATAATCATCATCATAATCATCATCATAACCGTCATCGTAATCATCATCAGAATCATCATCATAATCGTTATCATAATGATCATCATAATCATCATCATAATCATCATCATAATCATCATCATAATCATCGTTATAATTCATCATCATGATCATCATCATAATCATCATCATAACCGTCATCGTAATCATCATCAGAATCATCATCATAATCGTCATCATAATCATCATCATAATCATCATCATAATCATCATCATAATCATCATCATAATCATCATCATAATCATCATCATTATCATCATCAAAATCATCATCATAATCATCATCATAATCATCATCATAGTCATCATCATAATCATCATCATAATCATCATCATAATCATCATCATAATCGTCTTCATTGTCATCGTCATAATCGTCATCATAATCATCATCATAGTCATTATCATAGTAGTCATCATAATCATCATCATAATCATCATCATAGTCATCATCATAATAGTCATCATAATCGTCATCATTATAGTCATCATAATCATCAGCATGATCATCATCATAATCATCATCAAAATCATCATCATAATCGTCATCATAATCGTCATCATTATAGTCATCATAATCATCAGCATGATCATCATCATAATCATCATCATAATCATCATCATGATCATCATCATAATCATCATCATAATCATCATCATAACCGTCATCGTAATCATCATCATAATCATCATCATAATCATCATCATAATCATCATCATAATCATCATCATAGTCATCATCATAATAGTCATCATAATGGCCATCATTATAGTCATCATAATCATCAGCATGATCATCATCATAATCATCATCAAAATCATCATCATAATCGTCATCATAATCGTCATCATTATAGTCATCATAATCATCAGCATGATCATCATCATAATCATCATCATAATCATCATCATGATCATCATCATAATCATCATCATAATCATCATCATAACCGTCATCGTAATCATCATCATAATCATCATCATAATCATCATCATAATCATGAGCATAATCATCATCATAATCGTCATCATAATCATCATCATAGTCATTATCATAATAGTCATCATAATCATCATCATAATCGTCATCATTATAGTCATCATAATCGTCATCATAATCGTCATCATAATCATCATCATAGTCATCATCATAATAGTCATCATAATCGTCATCATTATAGTCATCATAATCATCAGCATGATCATCATCATAATCATCATCAAAATCATCATCATAATCGTCATCATAATCGTCATCATAATCATCATCATAATCATCATCATAATCATCATCATAATCACCGTTATAATTCATCATCATAATCATCATCATAATCATCATCATAACCGTCATCGTAATCATCATCAGAATCATCATCATAATCGTCATCATAATCATCATCATAATCATCATCATAATCATCATCATAATCATCATCAGAATCATCATCATAATCATGAGCATAATCATCATCATAATCATCATCATAATCATCATCATAATCATCATCATAATCATCATCATAATCATCATCAAAATCATCATCATAATCATGAGCATAATCATCATCATAATCGTCATCATAATCATCATCATAGTCATCATCGTAATAGTCATCATAATCATCATCATAATCGTCATCATTATAGTCATCATAATCGTCATCATAATCATCATCATAGTCATCGTCATAATAGTCATCATAATCGTCATCATTATAGTCATCATAATCATCAGCATGATCATCATCATACTCATCATCAAAATCATCATCATAATCGTCATCATAATCGTCATCATAATCATCATCATAATCATCATCATAATCATCATCATAACCGTCATCGTAATCATCATCATAATCATCATCATAATCATCATCATAATCATCATCATAATCATCATCATAATCATCATCATAATCATCATCATAATCATCATCAAGATCATCATCATAATCATGAGCATAATCATCATCACAATCGTCATCATAATCATCATCATAATCATCATCAGAATCATCATCATAATCGTCATCATAATCATCATCATAATCATCATCATAATCATCATCATAATCATCGTTCTAATTCATCATCATAATCATCATCATAATCATCATCATAACCGTCATCGTAATCATCATCAGAATCATCATCATAATCGTCATCATAATCATCATCATAATCATCATCATAATCATCATCATAATCATCATCATAATCATCATCATAATCATCATCAGAATCATCATCATAACCGTCATCGTAATCATCATCAGAATCATCATCACAATCGTCATCATAATCATCATCATAATCATCATCATAATCATCATCATAATCATCATCATAATCATCATCAGAATCATCATCATAATCATGAGCATAATCATCATCATAATCATCATCATAATCACCATCATAATCATCATCATAACCGTCATCGTAATCATCATCATAATCATCATCATAATCATCATCATAATCATCATCATAATCATCTTCATAATTATCATCATAATCATCATCATAATCATCATCAAAATCATCATCATAATCATCATCATAGTCATCATCATAATAGTCATCATAATCGTCATGATAATCGTCAACATTGTAGTCATCATAATCGTCATCATAATCATCATCGTAGTCATCATCATAATCATCATCATAATCATCATCATAATCATCATCATAACCGTCATCATAATCATCAGCATGATCATCATCATAATCATCATCAAAATCATCATCATAACCGTCATCGTAATCATCATCATAATCATCATCATAATCATCATCATAATCATCATCATAATCATCATCATAATTATCATCATAATCATCATCATAATCATCATCAAAATCATCATCATAATCATGAGCATAATCATCATCGTAATCGTCATCATAATCATCATCATAGTCATCATCATAATAGTCATCATAATCATCATCATAATCGTCATCATTATAGTCATCATAATCGTCATCATAATGATCATCATAGTCATCATCATAATAGTCATCATAATCGTCATCATTATAGTCATCATAATCATCTGCATGATCATCATCATAATCATCATCATAATCATCATCATAATCATCATCCTAATCATCATCATAAACGTCATCGTAATCATCATCATAATCATCATCATAATCATCATCATAATCAGCATCATAATCATCATCATAATCATCATCCTAATCATCATCATAAACGTCATCGTAATCATCATCATAATCATCATCATAATCATCATCATAATCATCATCATAATCATCTTGATAATCATCATCATAATCATCATCATAATCATCATCATAATCATCATCAAAATCATCATCATAATCATGAGCATAATCATCATCATAATCGTCATCATAATCATCATCATAGTCATCATCATAATAGTCATCATAATCGTGATCATTATAGTCATCATAATCGTCATCATAATCATCATTGTAGTCATCATCATAATAGTCATCATGATCGTCATCGTAATCGTCATCATTATAGTCATCGTAATCGTCATCATAATCATCATCATAGTCATCATCATAATCAGCATCATAATCATCATCATAATCGTCATCATAATCATCATCATAATCATCATCATAATCATCATCATAATCATCATCATAATCATCATCATAATCATCATCATAATCATCGTTATAATTCATCATCAGAATCATCATCATAATCGTCATCATAATCATCATCATAACCATCATCATAATCATCATCATAGTCATCATCATAATCATCATCATAATCATCATCATAATCATCATCATAATCATCATCATTATCATCATCAAAATCATCATCATAATCATCATCATAATCATCATCATAGTCATCATCATAATCACCATCATAATCATCATCATAATCATCATCATTATCATCATCAAAATCATCATCATAATCATCATCATAATCATCATCATAGTCATCATCATAATCATCATCATAATCATCATCATAATCATCATCATAATCGTCTTCATTGTCATCGTCATAATCGTCATCATAATCATCATCATAGTCATTATCATAGTAGTCATCATAATCATCATCATAATCATCATCATAGTCATCATCATAATAGTCATCATAATCGTCATCATTATAGTCATCATAATCATCAGCATGATCATCATCATAATCATCATCAAAATCATCATCATAATCGTCATCATAATCGTCATCATTATAGTCATCATAATCATCAGCATGATCATCATCATAATCATCATCATAATCATCATCATGATCATCATCATAATCATCATCATAATCATCATCATAACCGTCATCGTAATCATCATCATAATCATCATCATAATCATCATCATAATCATCATCATAATCATCATCATAGTCATCATCATAATAGTCATCATAATGGCCATCATTATAGTCATCATAATCATCAGCATGATCATCATCATAATCATCATCAAAATCATCATCATAATCGTCATCATAATCGTCATCATTATAGTCATCATAATCATCAGCATGATCATCATCATAATCATCATCATAATCATCATCATGATCATCATCATAATCATCATCATAATCATCATCATAACCGTCATCGTAATCATCATCATAATCATCATCATAATCATCATCATAATCATGAGCATAATCATCATCATAATCGTCATCATAATCATCATCATAGTCATTATCATAATAGTCATCATAATCATCATCATAATCGTCATCATTATAGTCATCATAATCGTCATCATAATCGTCATCATAATCATCATCATAGTCATCATCATAATAGTCATCATAATCGTCATCATTATAGTCATCATAATCATCAGCATGATCATCATCATAATCATCATCAAAATCATCATCATAATCGTCATCATAATCGTCATCATAATCATCATCATAATCATCATCATAATCATCATCATAATCACCGTTATAATTCATCATCATAATCATCATCATAATAGTCATCATAATCATCATCATAATCGTCATCGTAATCATCATCAGAATCATCATCATAATCGTCATCATAATCATCATCATAATCATCATCATAATCATCATCATAATCATCATCAGAATCATCATCAGAATCATCATCATAATCATGAGCATAATCATCATCATAATCATCATCATAATCATCATCATAATCATCATCATAATCATCATCAAAATCATCATCATAATCATGAGCATAATCATCATCATAATCGTCATCATAATCATCATCATAGTCATCATCGTAATAGTCATCATAATCATCATCATAATCGTCATCATTATAGTCATCATAATCGTCATCATAATCATCATCATAGTCATCGTCATAATAGTCATCATAATCGTCATCATTATAGTCATCATAATCATCAGCATGATCATCATCATACTCATCATCAAAATCATCATCATAATCGTCATCATAATCGTCATCATAATCATCATCATAATCATCATCATAATCATCATCATAATCATCATCATAATCATCATCATAATCATCATCAAGATCATCATCATAATCATGAGCATAATCATCATCACAATCGTCATCATAATCATCATCATAATCATCATCAGAATCATCATCATAATCGTCATCATAATCATCATCATAATCATCATCATAATCATCATCATAATCATCGTTATAATTAATCATCATAATCATCATCATAATCATCATCATAACCGTCATCGTAATCATCATCAGAATCATCATCATAATCGTCATCATAATCATCATCATAATCATCATCATAATCATCATCATAATCATCATCATAATCATCATCATAATCATCATCAGAATCATCATCATAACCGTCATCGTAATCATCATCAGAATCATCATCACAATCGTCATCATAATCATCATCATAATAATCATCATAATCATCATCATAATCATCATCATAATCATCATCAGAATCATCATCATAATCATGAGCATAATCATCATCATAACCGTCATCGTAATCATCATCATAATCATCATCATAATCATCATCATAATCATCATCATAATCATCATCATAATTATCATCATAATCATCATCATAATCATCATCAAAATCATCATCATAATCATGAGCATAATCATCATCGTAATCGTCATCATAATCATCATCATAGTCATCATCATAATAGTCATCATAATCATCATCATAATCGTCATCATTATAGTCATCATAATCGTCATCATAATGATCATCATAGTCATCATCATAATAGTCATCATAATCGTCATCATTATAGTCATCATAATCATCTGCATGATCATCATCATAATCATCATCATAATCATCATCATAATCATCATCATGATCATCATCATAATCATCATCATAATCATCATCACGATCATCATCATAATGATCATCAAAATCATCATCATGATCATCATCATAATCATCATCATAATCATCATCAAAATCATCATCATAATCATGAGCATAATCATCATCATAATCGTCATCATAATCATCATCATAATCATCATCATAATCATCATCAAAATCATCATCATAATCATGAGCATAATCATCATCTTAATCGTCATCATAATCATCATCATAGTCATCATCATAGTCATCATCATAATCATCATCATAATCATCATCATAATCATCATCATAATCATCATCAAAATCATCATCATAATCATGAGCATAATCATCATCGTAATCGTCATCATAATCATCATCATAGTCATCATCATAATAGTCATCATAATCATCATCATAATCGTCATCATTATAGTCATCATAATCGTCATCATTATAGTCATCATAATCATAGTCATCATCATAATAGTCATCATAATCGTCATCATTATAGTCATCATAATCGACATCATGATCATCATCATAATCATCATCATAATCATCATCATGATCATCATCATAATCATCATCATAATCATCATCATAACCGTCATCGTAATCATCATCATAATCATTATCATAATCATCATCACAATCATCATCATAATCATCTTGATAATCATCATCATAATCATCATCATAATCATCATCATAATCATCATCAAAATCATCATCATAATCATGAGCATAATCATCATCATAATCGTCATCATAATCATCATCATAGTCATCATCATAATAGTCATCATAATCGTGATCATTATAGTCATCATAATCGTCATCATAATCGTGATCATTATAGTCATCATAATCGTCATCATAATCATCATTATAGTCATCATCATAATAGTCATCATGATCGTCATCGTAATCGTCATCATTATAGTCATCGTAATCGTCATCATAATCATCATCATAGTCATCATCATAATCAGCATCATAATCATCATCATAATCATCATCATAATCATCATCATAATCATGATCATAATCATCATCAAAATCATCATCATAATCATCATCATAATCGTCATCATAATCATCATCATAATCATCATCATAACCGTCATCGTAATCATCATCAGAATCATCATCATAATCGTTATCATCATGATCATCATAATCATCATCATAATCATCATCATAATCAACATCATAATCATCGTTATAATTCATCATCATGATCATCATCATAATCATCATCATAACCGTCATCGTAATCATCATCAGAATCATCATCATAATCGTCATCATAATCATCATCATAATCATCATCATAATCATCATCATAGTCATCATCATAATCATCATCATAATCATCATCATAATCATCATCATAATCATCATCATTATCATCATCAAAATCATCATCATAATCATCATCATAATCATCATCATAGTCATCATCATAATCATCATCATAATCATCATCATAATCATCATCATTATCATCATCAAAATCATCATCATAATCGTCATCATAATCATCATCATAGTCATCATCATAATCATCATCATAATCATCATCATAATCATCATCATAATCGTCTTCATTGTCATCGTCATAATCGTCATCATAATCATCATCATAGTCATTATCATAGTAGTCATCATAATCATCATCATAATCATCATCATAGTCATCATCATAATAGTCATCATAATCGTCATCATTATAGTCATCATAATCATCAGCATGATCATCATCATAATCATCATCAAAATCATCATCATAATCGTCATCATAATCGTCATCATTATAGTCATCATAATCATCAGCATGATCATCATCATAATCATCATCATAATCATCATCATGATCATCATCATAATCATCATCATAATCATCATCATAACCGTCATCGTAATCATCATCATAATCATCATCATAATCATCATCATAATCATCATCATAATCATCATCATAGTCATCATCATAATAGTCATCATAATGGCCATCATTATAGTCATCATAATCATCAGCATGATCATCATCATAATCATCATCAAAATCATCATCATAATCGTCATCATAATCGTCATCATTATAGTCATCATAATCATCAGCATGATCATCATCATAATCATCATCATAATCATCATCATGATCATCATCATAATCATCATCATAATCATCATCATAACCGTCATCGTAATCATCATCATAATCATCATCATAATCATCATCATAATCATGAGCATAATCATCATCATAATCGTCATCATAATCATCATCATAGTCATTATCATAATAGTCATCATAATCATCATCATAATCGTCATCATTATAGTCATCATAATCGTCATCATAATCGTCATCATAATCATCATCATAGCCATCATCATAATAGTCATCATAATCGTCATCATTATAGTCATCATAATCATCAGCATGATCATCATCATAATCATCATCAAAATCATCATCATAATCGTCATCATAATCGTCATCATAATCATCATCATAATCATCATCATAATCGTCATCATAATCACCGTTATAATTCATCATCATAATCATCATCATAATCATCATCATAACCGTCATCGTAATCATCATCAGAATCATCATCATAATCGTCATCATAATCATCATCATAATCATCATCATAATCATCATCATAATCATCATCAGAATCATCATCAGAATCATCATCATAATCATGAGCATAATCATCATCATAATCATCATCATAATCATCATCATAATCATCATCATAATCATCATCAAAATCATCATCATAATCATGAGCATAATCATCATCATAATCGTCATCATAATCATCATCATAGTCATCATCGTAATAGTCATCATAATCATCATCATAATCATCATCATAATCGTCATCATTATAGTCATCATAATCGTCATCATAATCATCATCATAGTCATCGTCATAATAGTCATCATAATCGTCATCATTATAGTCATCATAATCATCAGCATGATCATCATCATACTCATCATCAAAATCATCATCATAATCGTCATCATAATCGTCATCATAATCATCATCATAATCATCATCATAATCATCATCATAACCGTCATCGTAATCATCATCATAATCATCATCATAATCATCATCATAATCATCATCATAATCATCATCATAATCATCATCATAATCATCATCATAATCATCATCATAATCATCATCAAGATCATCATCATAATCATGAGCATAATCATCATCACAATCGTCATCATAATCATCATGATAATCATCATCAGAATCATCATCATAATCGTCATCATAATCATCATCATAATCATCATCATAATCATCATCATAATCATCATCATAATCATCGTTATAATTAATCATCATAATCATCATCATAATCATCATCATAACCGTCATCGTAATCATCATCAGAATCATCATCATAATCGTCATCATAATCATCATCATAATCATCATCATAATCATCATCATAATCATCATCATAATCATCATCATAATCATCATCAGAATCATCATCATAACCGTCATCGTAATCATCATCAGAATCATCATCACAATCGTCATCATAATCATCATCATAATCATCATCATAATCATCATCATAATCATCATCATAATCATCATCAGAATCATCATCATAATCATGAGCATAATCATCATCATAACCGTCATCGTAATCATCATCATAATCATCATCATAATCATCATCATAATCATCATCATAATCATCATCATAATTATCATCATAATCATCATCATAATCATCATCAAAATCATCATCATAATCATGAGCATAATCATCATCGTAATCGTCATCATAATCATCATCATAGTCATCATCATAATAGTCATCATAATCATCATCATAATCGTCATCATTATAGTCATCATAATCGTCATCATAATGATCATCATAGTCATCATCATAATAGTCATCATAATCGTCATCATTATAGTCATCATAATCATCTGCATGATCATCATCATAATCATCATCATAATCATCATCATAATCATCATCATGATCATCATCATAATCATCATCATAATCATCATCACGATCATCATCATAATCATCATCAAAATCATCATCATGATCATCATCATAATCATCATCATAATCATCATCAAAATCATCATCATAATCATGAGCATAATCATCATCATAATCGTCATCATAATCATCATCATAATCATCATCATAATCATCATCAAAATCATCATCATAATCATGAGCATAATCATCATTTTAATCGCCATCATAATCATCATCATAGTCATCATCATAGTCATCATCATAATCATCATCATAATCATCATCATAATCATCATCATAATCATCATCAAAATCATCATCATAATCATGAGCATAATCGTCATCGTAATCGTCATCATAATCATCATCATAGTCATCATCATAATAGTCATCATAATCATCATCATAATCGTCATCATTATAGTCATCATAATCGTCATCATAATGATCATCATAGTCATCATCATAATAGTCATCATAATCGTCATCATTATAGTCATCATAATCATCTGCATGATCATCATCATAATCATCATCATAATCATCATCATAATCATCATCATGATCATCATCATAATCATCATCATAATCATCATCACGATCATCATCATAATCATCATCAAAATCATCATCATGATCATCATCATAATCATCATCATAATCATCATCATAATCATCATCAAAATCATCATCATAATCATGAGCATAATCATCATCATAATCGTCATCATAATCATCATCATAATCATCATCATAATCATCATCAAAATCATCATCATAATCATGAGCATAATCATCATCTTAATCGCCATCATAATCATCATCATAGTCATCATCATAGTCATCATCATAATCATCATCATAATCATCATCATAATCATCATCATAATCATCATCAAAATCATCATCATAATCATGAGCATAATCATCATCGTAATCGTCATCATAATCATCATCATAGTCATCATCATAATAGTCATCATAATCATCATCATAATCGTCATCATTATAGTCATCATAATCGTCATCATTATAGTCATCATAATCATAGTCATCATCATAATAGTCATCATAATCGTCATCATTATAGTCATCATAATCGACATCATGATCATCATCATAATCATCATCATAATCATCATCATGATCATCATCATAATCATCATCATAATCATCATCATAACCGTCATCGTAATCATCATCATAATCATTATCATAATCATCATCACAATCATCATCATAATCATCTTGATAATCATCATCATAATCATCATCATAATCATCATCATAATCATCATCAAAATCATCATCATAATCATGAGCATAATCATCATCATAATCGTCATCATAATCATCATCATAGTCATCATCATAATAGTCATCATAATCGTGATCATTATAGTCATCATAATCGTCATCATAATCGTGATCATTATAGTCATCATAATCGTCATCATAATCATCATTATAGTCATCATCATAATAGTCATCATGATCGTCATCGTAATCGTCATCATTATAGTCATCGTAATCGTCATCATAATCATCATCATAGTCATCATCATAATCAGCATCATAATCATCATCATAATCGTCATCATAATCATCATCATAATCATCATCATAATCATCATCATAATCATCATCATAATCATCATCATAATCATCATCATAATCATCGTTATAATTCATCATCATAATCATCATCATAATCATCATCATAACCGTCATCGTAATCATCATCAGAATCATCATCATATTCGTCATCATAATCATCATCATAATCATCATCATAATCATCATCATAATCATCATCATAATCATCATCATAATCATCATCAAAATCATCATCATAATCATCATCATAATCGTCATCATAATCATCATCATAATCATCATCATAACCGTCATCGTAATCATCATCAGAATCATCATCATAATCGTTATCATAATGATCATCATAATCATCATCATAATCATCATCATAATCATCATCATAATCATCGTTATAATTCATCATCATGATCATCATCATAATCATCATCATAACCGTCATCGTAATCATCATCAGAATCATCATCATAATCGTCATCATAATCATCATCATAATCATCATCATAATCATCATCATAATCATCATCATAATCATCATCATAATCATCATCATAATCATCATCATTATCATCATCAAAATCATCATCATAATCATCATCATAATCATCATCATAGTCATCATCATAATCATCATCATAATCATCATCATAATCATCATCATAATCGTCTTCATCGTCATCGTCATAATCGTCATCATAATCATCATCATAGTCATTATCATAGTAGTCATCATCATAATAGTCATCATAATCGTCATCATTATAGTCATCATAATCATCAGCATGATCATCATCATAATCATCATCAAAATCATCATCATAATCGTCATCATAATCGTCATCATTATAGTCATCATAATCATCAGCATGATCATCATCATAATCATCATCATAATCATCATCATGATCATCATCATAATCATCATCATAATCATCATCATAACCGTCATCGTAATCATCATCATAATCATCATCATAATCATCATCATAATCAACATCATAATCATCATCATAGTCATCATCATAATAGTCATCATAATGGCCATCATTATAGTCATCATAATCATCAGCATGATCATCATCATAATCATCATCAAAATCATCATCATAATCGTCATCATAATCGTCATCATTATAGTCATCATAATCATCAGCATGATCATCATCATAATCATCATCATAATCATCATCATAATCATCATCATGATCATCATCATAATCATCATCATAATCATCATCATAACCGTCATCGTAATCATCATCATAATCATCATCATAATCATCATCATAATCATGAGCATAATCATCATCATAATCGTCATCATAATCATCATCATAGTCATTATCATAATAGTCATCATAATCATCATCATAATCATCATCATAATCATCATCATAATCATCATCATAATCATCATCATAATCATCATCATAATCATCATCATAATCATCATCATAATCATCATCATAATCATCATCATAATCACCGTCATAATCATCATTATTATCATCATCAAAATCATCATCCTAATCATGAGCATAATCATCATCATAATCGTCATCATTATCATCATCATAGTCATCATCATAATAGTCATCATAATCGTCATCATAATCGTCATCATTATAGTCATCATAATCGTCATCATAATCATCATCATAGTCATCATCATAATAGTCATCATAATCGTCATCATTATAGTCATCATAATCATCGTCATGATCATCATCATAATCATCATCATAATCATCATCATAATCATCATCATAATCATCATCATAATCATCATCATAATCATCATCATAATCATCATCATAATCGTCTTCATGGTCATCATCATAATCGTCATCATAATCATCATAATAGTCATCATAATCGTCATCATTATAGTCATCATAATCAACATCATGATCATCATCATAATCATCATCATAATCATCATCATAATCATCATCATGATCATCATCATAATCATCATCATAATCATCATCATAACCGTCATCGTAATCATCATCATAATCGTCATCAAAATCATCATCATAATCATGAGCATAATCATCATCATAATCGTCATCATAATCATCATCATAGTCATCATCATAATAGTCATCATAATCGTCATCATAACCGTCATCATAATCATCATTATAGTCATCATCATAATAGTCATCATAATCGTCATCGTAATCGTCATCATAATCATCATCATAATCATCATCATAACCGTCATCGTAATCATCATCATAATCATCATCATAATCATCATCATTATCATCATCAAAATCATCATCATCATCATCATCATAATCAGCATCATAATCATCATCATAATCATCATCCTAATCATCATCATAAACGTCATCGTAATCATCATCATAATCATCATCATAATCATCATCATAATGAGCATCATAATCATCATCATAATCATCATCCTAATCATCATCATAAACGTCATCGTAATCATCATCATAATCATCATCATAATCATCATCATAATCATCATCATAATCATCATCATAATCATCATCATAATGATCATCAAAATCATCATCATAATCATGAGCATAATCATCATCATAATCGTCATCATAATCATCATCATAATCATCATCATAATCATCATCATAATCATCATCAAAATCATCATCAAAATCGTCATCATTATAGTCATCATAATCCTCATCATTATAGTCATCATAATCATAGTCATCATCATAATAGTCATCATAATCGTCATCATTATAGTCATCATAATCGACATCATGATCATCATCATAATCATCATCATAATCATCATCATGATCATCATCATAATCATCATCATAATCATCATCATAACCGTCATCGTAATCATCATCATAATCATTATCATAATCATCATCACAATCATCATCATAATCATCTTGATAATCATCATCATAATCATCATCATAATCATCATCATAATCATCATCAAAATCATCATCATAATCATGAGCATAATCATCATCATAATCGTCATCATAATCATCATCATAGTCATCATCATAATAGTCATCATAATCGTGATCATTATAGTCATCATAATCGTCATCATAATCATCATTATAGTCATCATCATAATAGTCATCATGATCGTCATCGTAATCGTCATCATTATAGTCATCGTAATCGTCATCATAATCATCATCATAGTCATCATCATAATCAGCATCATAATCATCATCATAATCGTCATCATAATCATCATCATAATCATCATCATAATCATCATCATAATCATCATCATAATCATCATCATAATCATCGTTATAATTCATCATCATAATCATCATCATAATCATCATCATAACCGTCATCGTAATCATCATCAGAATCATCATCATAATCGTCATCATAATCATCATCATAATCATCATCATAATCATCATCATAATCATCATCATAATCATGATCATAATCATCATCAAAATCATCATCATAATCATCATCATAATCGTCATCATAATCATCATCATAATCATCATCATAACCGTCATCGTAATCATCATCAGAATCATCATCATAATCGTTATCATAATGATCATCATAATCATCATCATAATCATCATCATAATCATCATCATAATCATCGTTATAATTCATCATCATGATCATCATCATAATCATCATCATAACCGTCATCGTAATCATCATCAGAATCATCATCATAATCGTCATCATAATCATCATCATAATCATCATCATAATCATCATCATAATCATCATCATAATCATCATCATTATCATCATCAAAATCATCATCATAATCATCATCATAATCATCATCATAGTCATCATCATAATCATCATCATAATCATCATCATAATCATCATCATAATCGTCTTCATTGTCATCGTCATAATCGTCATCATAATCATCATCATAGTCATTATCATAGTAGTCATCATAATCATCATCATAATCATCATCATAGTCATCATCATAATAGTCATCATAATCGTCATCATTATAGTCATCATAATCATCAGCATGATCATCATCATAATCATCATCAAAATCATCATCATAATCGTCATCATAATCGTCATCATTATAGTCATCATAATCATCAGCATGATCATCATCATAATCATCATCATAATCATCATCATGATCATCATCATAATCATCATCATAATCATCATCATAACCGTCATCGTAATCATCATCATAATCATCATCATAATCATCATCATAATCATCATCATAATCATCATCATAGTCATCATCATAATAGTCATCATAATGGCCACCATTATAGTCATCATAATCATCAGCATGATCATCATCATAATCATCATCAAAATCATCATCATAATCGTCATCATAATCGTCATCATTATAGTCATCATAATCATCAGCATGATCATCATCATAATCATCATCATAATCATCATCATGATCATCATCATAATCATCATCATAATCATCATCATAACCGTCATCGTAATCATCATCATAATCATCATCATAATCATCATCATAATCATGAGCATAATCATCATCATAATCGTCATCATAATCATCATCATAGTCATTATCATAATAGTCATCATAATCATCATCATAATCGTCATCATTATAGTCATCATAATCGTCATCATAATCGTCATCATAATCATCATCATAGTCATCATCATAATAGTCATCATAATCGTCATCATTATAGTCATCATAATCATCAGCATGATCATCATCATAATCATCATCAAAATCATCATCATAATCGTCATCATAATCGTCATCATAATCATCATCATAATCATCATCATAATCATCATCATAATCACCGTTATAATTCATCATCATAATCATCATCATAATCATCATCATAACCGTCATCGTAATCATCATCAGAATCATCATCATAATCGTCATCATAATCATCATCATAATCATCATCATAATCATCATCATAATCATCATCAGAATCATCATCATAATCATGAGCATAATCATCATCATAATCATCATCATAATCATCATCATAATCATCATCATAATCATCATCAAAATCATCATCATAATCATGAGCATAATCATCATCATAATCGTCATCATAATCATCATCATAGTCATCATCGTAATAGTCATCATAATCATCATCATAATCGTCATCATTATAGTCATCATAATCGTCATCATAATCATAATCATAGTCATCGTCATAATAGTCATCATAATCGTCATCATTATAGTCATCATAATCATCAGCATGATCATCATCATACTCATCATCAAAATCATCATCATAATCGTCATCATAATCGTCATCATAATCATCATCATAATCATCATCATAATCATCATCATAACCGTCATCGTAATCATCATCATAATCATCATCATAATCATCATCATAATCGTCTTCATGGTCATCATCATAATCGTCATCATAATCATCATAATAGTCATCATAATCGTCATCATTATAGTCATCATAATCAACATCATGATCATCATCATAATCATCATCATAATCATCATCATGATCATCATCATAATCATCATCATAATCATCATCATAACCGTCATCGTAATCATCATCATAATCGTCATCAAAATCATCATCATAATCATGAGCATAATCATCATCATAATCGTCATCATAATCATCATCATAGTCATCATCATAATAGTCATCATAATCGTCATCATAACCGTCATCATAATCATCATTATAGTCATCATCATAATAGTCATCATAATCGTCATCGTAATCGTCATCATAATCATCATCATAATCATCATCATAACCGTCATCGTAATCATCATCATAATCATCATCATAATCATCATCATTATCATCATCAAAATCATCATCATCATCATCATCATAATCAGCATCATAATCATCATCATAATCATCATCCTAATCATCATCATAAACGTCATCGTAATCATCATCATAATCATCATCATGATCATCATCATAATCATCATCAAAATCGTCATCATAATCATCATCATAGTCATCATCATAATAGTCATCATAATCGTCATCATTATAGTCATCATAATCATCGTCATGATCATCATCATAATCATCATCATAATCATCATCATAATCATCATCATAATCATCATCATAATCATCATCAAAATCATCATCATAATCAGCATCATAATCATCATCATAATCATCATCCTAATCATCATCATAAACGTCATCGTAATCATCATCATAATCATCATCATAATCATCATCATAATGAGCATCATAATCATCATCATAATCATCATCCTAATCATCATCATAAACGTCATCGTAATCATCATCATAATCATCATCATAATCATCATCATAATCATCATCATAATCATCATCATAATCATCATCATAATGATCATCAAAATCATCATCATAATCATGAGCATAATCATCATCATAATCGTCATCATAATCATCATCATAATCATCATCATAATCATCATCATAATCATCATCAAAATCATCATCAAAATCGTCATCATTATAGTCATCATAATCCTCATCATTATAGTCATCATAATCATAGTCATCATCATAATAGTCATCATAATCGTCATCATTATAGTCATCATAATCGACATCATGATCATCATCATAATCATCATCATAATCATCATCATGATCATCATCATAATCATCATCATAATCATCATCATAACCGTCATCGTAATCATCATCATAATCATTATCATAATCATCATCACAATCATCATCATAATCAACTTGATAATCATCATCATAATCATCATCATAATCATCATCATAATCATCATCAAAATCATCATCATAATCATGAGCATAATCATCATCATAATCGTCATCATAATCATCATCATAGTCATCATCATAATAGTCATCATAATCGTGATCATTATAGTCATCATAATCGTCATCATAATCATCATTATAGTCATCATCATAATAGTCATCATGATCGTCATCGTAATCGTCATCATTATAGTCATCGTAATCGTCATCATAATCATCATCATAGTCATCATCATAATCAGCATCATAATCATCATCATAATCGTCATCATAATCATCATCATAATCATCATCATAATCATCATCATAATCATCATCATAATCATCATCATAATCATCGTTATAATTCATCATCATAATCATCATCATAATCATCATCATAACCGTCATCGTAATCATCATCAGAATCATCATCATAATCGTCATCATAATCATCATCATAATCATCATCATAATCATCATCATAATCATCATCATAATCATGATCATAATCATCATCAAAATCATCATCATAATCATCATCATAATCGTCATCATAATCATCATCATAATCATCATCATAACCGTCATCGTAATCATCATCAGAATCATCATCATAATCGTTATCATAATGATCATCATAATCATCATCATAATCATCATCATAATCATCATCATAATCATCGTTATAATTCATCATCATGATCATCATCATAATCATCATCATAACCGTCATCGTAATCATCATCAGAATCATCATCATAATCGTCATCATAATCATCATCATAATCATCATCATAATCATCATCATAATCATCATCATAATCATCATCATTATCATCATCAAAATCATCATCATAATCATCATCATAATCATCATCATAGTCATCATCATAATCATCATCATAATCATCATCATAATCATCATCATAATCGTCTTCATTGTCATCGTCATAATCGTCATCATAATCATCATCATAGTCATTATCATAGTAGTCATCATAATCATCATCATAATCATCATCATAGTCATCATCATAATAGTCATCATAATCGTCATCATTATAGTCATCATAATCATCAGCATGATCATCACCATAATCATCATCAAAATCATCATCATAATCGTCATCATAATCGTCATCATTATAGTCATCATAATCATCAGCATGATCATCATCATAATCATCATCATAATCATCATCATGATCATCATCATAATCATCATCATAATCATCATCATAACCGTCATCGTAATCATCATCATAATCATCATCATAATCATCATCATAATCATCATCATAATCATCATCATAGTCATCATCATAATAGTCATCATAATGGCCACCATTATAGTCATCATAATCATCAGCATGATCATCATCATAATCATCATCAAAATCATCATCATAATCGTCATCATTATAGTCATCATAATCATCAGCATGATCATCATCATAATCATCATCATAATCATCATCATGATCATCATCATAATCATCATCATAATCATCATCATAACCGTCATCGTAATCATCATCATAATCATCATCATAATCATCATCATAATCATGAGCATAATCATCATCATAATCGTCATCATAATCATCATCATAGTCATTATCATAATAGTCATCATAATCATCATCATAATCGTCATCATTATAGTCATCATAATCGTCATCATAATCGTCATCATAATCATCATCATAGTCATCATCATAATAGTCATCATAATCGTCATCATTATAGTCATCATAATCATCAGCATGATCATCATCATAATCATCATCAAAATCATCATCATAATCGTCATCATAATCGTCATCATAATCATCATCATAATCATCATCATAATCATCATCATAATCACCGTTATAATTCATCATCATAATCATCATCATAATCATCATCATAACCGTCATCGTAATCATCATCAGAATCATCATCATAATCGTCATCATAATCATCATCATAATCATCATCATAATCATCATCATAATCATCATCAGAATCATCATCATAATCATGAGCATAATCATCATCATAATCATCATCATAATCATCATCATAATCATCATCATAATCATCATCAAAATCATCATCATAATCATGAGCATAATCATCATCATAATCGTCATCATAATCATCATCATAGTCATCATCGTAATAGTCATCATAATCATCATCATAATCGTCATCATTATAGTCATCATAATCGTCATCATAATCATAATCATAGTCATCGTCATAATAGTCATCATAATCGTCATCATTATAGTCATCATAATCATCAGCATGATCATCATCATACTCATCATCAAAATCATCATCATAATCGTCATCATAATCGTCATCATAATCATCATCATAATCATCATCATAATCATCATCATAACCGTCATCGTAATCATCATCATAATCATCATCATAATCATCATCATAATCATCATCATAATCATCATCATAATCATCATCATAATCATCATCATAATCATCATCATAATCATCATCAAGATCATCATCATAATCATGAGCATAATCATCATCACAATCGTCATCATAATCATCATCATAATCATCATCAGAATCATCATCATAATCGTCATCATAATCATCATCATAATCATCATCATAATCATCATCATAATCATCGTTATAATTCATCATCATAATCATCATCGTAATCATCATCATAATCATCATCATAATCATCATCATAATCATCATCATAATCATCATCATAATTATCATCATAATTGTCATCATAATCATCATCATAATCATCATCATAATCATCATCATAATCACCGTTATAATTCATCATCATAATCATCATCATAATCATCATCATAACCGTCATCGTAATCATCATCAGAATCATCATCATAATCGTCATCATAATCATCATCATAATCATCATCATAATCATCATCATAATCATCATCAGAATCATCATCATAATCATGAGCATAATCATCATCATAATCATCATCATAATCATCATCATAATCATCATCATAATCATCATCATAATCATCATCAAAATCATCATCATAATCATGAGCCTAATCATCATCATAATCGTCATCATAATCATCATCATAGTCATCATCGTAATAGTCATCATAATCATCATCATAATCGTCATCATTATAGCCATCATAATCGTCATCATAATCATCATCATAGTCATCGTCATAATAGTCATCATAATCGTCATCATTATAGTCATCATAATCGTCATCATCATAATAGTCATCATACTCATCATCAAAATCATCATCATAATCGTCATCATAATCGTCATCATAATCATCATCATAATCATCATCATAATCATCATCATAACCGTCATCGTAATCATCATCATAATCATCATCATAATCATCATCATAATCATCTTCATAATTATCATCATAATCATCATCATAATCATCATCAAAATCATCATCATAATCATCATCATAGTCATCATCATAATAGTCATCATAATCGTCATGATAATCGTCAACATTGTAGTCATCATAATCGTCATCATAATCATCATCGTAGTCATCATCATAATCATCATCATAATCATCATCATAATCATCATCATAACCGTCATCATAATCATCATCATAATCATCATCATTATCATCATCAAAATCATCATCATCATCACCATCATAATCATCATCATAATCATCATCATAACCGTCATCGTAATCATTATCATAATCATCATCATAATCATCATCATAATCATCATCATAATCATCATCATAATCATCATCATAATCATCATCATAATCATCATCATAATCATCATCATAATCGTCTTCATGGTCATCATCATAATCGTCATCATAATCATCATAATAGTCATCATAATCGTCATCATTATAGTCATCATAATCAACATCATGATCATCATCATAATCATCATCATAATCATCATCATGATCATCATCATAATCATCATCATAATCATCATCATAACCGTCATCGTAATCATCATCATAATCGTCATCAAAATCATCATCATAATCATGAGCATAATCATCATCATAATCGTCATCATAATCATCATCATAGTCATCATCATAATAGTCATCATAATCGTCATCATAACCGTCATCATAATCATCATTATAGTCATCATCATAATAGTCATCATAATCGTCATCGTAATCGTCATCATAATCATCATCATAATCATCATCATAACCGTCATCGTAATCATCATCATAATCATCATCATAATCATCATCATTATCATCATCAAAATCATCATCATCATCATCATCATAATCAGCATCATAATCATCATCATAATCATCATCCTAATCATCATCATCAACGTCATCGTAATCATCATCATAATCATCATCATGATCATCATCATAATCATCATCAAAATCGTCATCATAATCATCATCATAGTCATCATCATAATAGTCATCATAATCGTCATCATTATAGTCATCATAATCATCGTCATGATCATCATCATAATCATCATCATAATCATCATCATAATCATCATCATAATCATCATCATAATCATCATCAAAATCATCATCATAATCAGCATCATAATCATCATCATAATCATCATCCTAATCATCATCATAAACGTCATCGTAATCATCATCATAATCATCATCATAATCATCATCATAATGAGCATCATAATCATCATCATAATCATCATCCTAATCATCATCATAAACGTCATCGTAATCATCATCATAATCATCATCATAATCATCATCATAATCATCATCATAATCATCATCATAATCATCATCATAATGATCATCAAAATCATCATCATAATCATGAGCATAATCATCATCATAATCGTCATCATAATCATCATCATAATCATCATCATAATCATCATCATAATCATCATCAAAATCATCATCAAAATCGTCATCATTATAGTCATCATAATCCTCATCATTATAGTCATCATAATCATAGTCATCATCATAATAGTCATCATAATCGTCATCATTATAGTCATCATAATCGACATCATGATCATCATCATAATCATCATCATAATCATCATCATGATCATCATCATAATCATCATCATAATCATCATCATAATCATCATCATAGTCATCATCATAATCATCATCATAATCATCATCAAAATCATCATCATAATCATGAGCATAATCATCATCATAATCGTCATCATAATCATCATCATAGTCATCATCATAATAGTCATCATAATCGTGATCATTATAGTCATCATAATCGTCATCATAATCATCATTATAGTCATCATCATAATAGTCATCATGATCGTCATCGTAATCGTCATCATTATAGTCATCGTAATCGTCATCATAATCATCATCATAGTCATCATCATAATCAGCATCATAATCATCATCATAATCGTCATCATAATCATCATCATAATCATCATCATAATCATCATCATAATCATCATCATAATCATCATCATAATCATCGTTATAATTCATCATCATAATCATCATCATAATCATCATCATAACCGTCATCGTAATCATCATCAGAATCATCATCATAATCGTCATCATAATCATCATCATAATCATCATCATAATCATCATCATAATCATCATCATAATCATGATCATAATCATCATCAAAATCATCATCATAATCATCATCATAATCGTCATCATAATCATCATCATAATCATCATCATAACCGTCATCGTAATCATCATCAGAATCATCATCATAATCGTTATCATAATGATCATCATAATCGTCATCATAATCATCATCATAATCATCATCATAACCGTCATCGTAATCATCATCAGAATCATCATCATAATCGTTATCATAATGATCATCATAATCATCATCATAATCATCATCATAATCATCATCATAATCATCGTTATAATTCATCATCATGATCATCATCATAATCATCATCATAACCGTCATCGTAATCATCATCAGAATCATCATCATAATCGTCATCATAATCATCATCATAATCATCATCATAATCATCATCATAATCGTCTTCATTGTCATCGTCATAATCGTCATCATAATCATCATCATAGTCATTATCATAGTAGTCATCATAATCATCATCATAATCATCATCTTAGTCATCATCATAATAGTCATCATAATCGTCATCATTATAGTCATCATAATCATCAGCATGATCATCATCATAATCATCATCAAAATCATCATCATAATCGTCATCATAATCGTCATCATTATAGTCATCATAATCATCAGCATGATCATCATCATAATCATCATCATAATCATCATCATGATCATCATCATAATCATCATCATAATCATCATCATAACCGTCATCGTAATCATCATCATAATCATCATCATAATCATCATCATAATCATCATCATAATCATCATCATAGTCATCATCATAATAGTCATCATAATGGCCACCATTATAGTCATCATAATCATCAGCATGATCATCATCATAATCATCATCAAAATCATCATCATAATCGTCATCATAATCGTCATCATTATAGTCTTCATAATCATCAGCATGATCATCATCATAATCATCATCATAATCATCATCATGATCATCATCATAATCATCATCATAATCATCATCATAACCGTCATCGTAATCATCATCATAATCATCATCATAATCATCATCATAATCATGAGCATAATCATCATCATAATCGTCATCATAATCATCATCATAGTCATTATCATAATAGTCATCATAATCATCATCATAATCGTCATCATTATAGTCATCATAATCGTCATCATAATCGTCATCATAATCATCATCATAGTCATCATCATAATAGTCATCATAATCGTCATCATTATAGTCATCATAATCATCAGCATGATCATCATCATAATCATCATCAAAATCATCATCATAATCGTCATCATAATCGCCATCATAATCATCATCATAATCATCATCATAATCATCATCATAATCACCGTTATAATTCATCATCATAATCATCATCATAATCATCATCATAACCGTCATCGTAATCATCATCAGAATCATCATCATAATCGTCATCATAATCATCATCATAATCATCATCATAATCATCATCATAATCATCATCAGAATCATCATCATAATCATGAGCATAATCATCATCATAATCATCATCATAATCATCATCATAATCATCATCATAATCATCATCAAAATCATCATCATAATCATGAGCATAATCATCATCATAATCGTCATCATAATCATCATCATAGTCATCATCGTAATAGTCATCATAATCATCATCATAATCGTCATCATTATAGTCATCATAATCGTCATCATAATCATAATCATAGTCATCGTCATAATAGTCATCATAATCGTCATCATTATAGTCATCATAATCATCAGCATGATCATCATCATACTCATCATCAAAATCATCATCATAATCGTCATCATAATCGTCATCATAATCATCATCATAATCATCATCATAATCATCATCATAATCGTCATCGTAATCATCATCATAATCATCATCATAATCATCATCATAATCATCATCATAATCATCATCATAATCATCATCATAATCATCATCATAATCATCATCATAATCATCATCAAGATCATCATCATAATCATGAGCATAATCATCATCACAATCGTCATCATAATCATCATCATAATCATCATCAGAATCATCATCATAATCGTCATCATAATCATCATCATAATCATCATCATAATCATCATCATAATCATCGTTATAATTCATCATCATAATCATCATCATAATCATCATCATAACCGTCATCGTAATCATCATCAGAATCATCATCATAATCGTCATCATAATCATCATCATAATCATCATCATAATCATCATCATAATCATCATCATAATCATCATCATAATCATCATCAGAATCATCATCATAACCGTCATCGTAATCATCATCAGAATCATCATCACAATCGTCATCATAATCATCATCATAATCATCATCATAATCATCATCATAATCATCATCATAATCATCATCAGAATCATCATCATAATCATGAGCATAATCATCATCATAATCATCATCATAATCACCATCATAATCATCATCATAACCGTCATCGTAATCATCATCATAATCATCATCATAATCATCATCATAATCATCATCATAATCATCTTCATAATTATCATCATAATCATCATCATAATCATCATCAAAATCATCATCATAATCATCATCATAGTCATCATCATAATAGTCATCATAATCGTCATGATAATCGTCAACATTGTAGTCATCATAATCGTCATCATAATCATCATCGTAGTCATCATCATAATCATCATCATAATCATCATCATAATCATCATCATAACCGTCATCATAATCATCAGCATGATCATCATCATAATCATCATCAAAATCATCATCATAACCGTCATCGTAATCATCATCATAATCATCATCATAATCATCATCATAATCATCATCATAATCATCATCATAATTATCATCATAATCGTCATCATAATCATCATCATAATCATCATCATAATCATCATCATAATCACCGTTATAATTCATCATCATAATCATCATCATAATCATCATCATAACCGTCATCGTAATCATCATCAGAATCATCATCATAATCGTCATCATAATCATCATCATAATCATCATCATAATCATCATCATAATCATCATCAGAATCATCATCATAATCATGAGCATAATCATCATCATAATCATCATCATAATCATCATCATAATCATCATCATAATCATCATCATAATCATCATCAAAATCATCATCATAATCATGAGCCTAATCATCATCATAATCGTCATCATAATCATCATCATAGTCATCATCGTAATAGTCATCATAATCATCATCATAATCGTCATCATTATAGTCATCATAATCGTCATCATAATCATCATCATAGTCATCGTCATAATAGTCATCATAATCGTCATCATTATAGTCATCATAATCGTCATCATCATAATAGTCATCATACTCATCATCAAAATCATCATCATAATCGTCATCATAATCGTCATCATAATCATCATCATAATCATCATCATAATCATCATCATAACCGTCATCGTAATCATCATCATAATCATCATCATAATCATCATCATAATCATCTTCATAATTATCATCATAATCATCATCATAATCATCATCAAAATCATCATCATAATCATCATCATAGTCATCATCATAATAGTCATCATAATCGTCATGATAATCGTCAACATTGTAGTCATCATAATCGTCATCATAATCATCATCGTAGTCATCATCATAATCATCATCATAATCATCATCATAATCATCATCATAACCGTCATCATAATCATCAGCATGATCATCATCATAATCATCATCAAAATCATCATCATAACCGTCATCGTAATCATCATCATAATCATCATCATAATCATCATCATAATCATCATCATAATCATCATCATAATCATCATCATAATTATCATCATAATCATCATCATAATCATCATCAAAATCATCATCATAATCATGAGCATAATCATCATCGTAATCGTCATCATAATCATCATCATAGTCATCATCATAATAGTCATCATAATCATCTTCATAATCGTCATCATTATAGTCATCATAATCGTCATCATAATGATCATCATAGTCATCATCATAATAGTCATCATAATCGTCATCATTATAGTCATCATAATCATCTGCATGATCATCATCATAATCATCATCATAATCATCATCATAATCATCATCATGATCATCATCATAATCATCATCATAATCATCATCACGATCATCATCATAATCATCATCAAAATCATCATCATGATCATCATCATAATCATCATCATAATCATCATCAAAATCATCATCATAATCATGAGCATAATCATCATCATAATCGTCATCATAATCATCATCATAATCATGATCATAATCATCATCAAAATCATCATCATAATCATGAGCATAATCATCATCTTAATCGTCATCATAATCATCATCATAGTCATCATCATAGTCATCATCATAATCATCATCATAATCATCATCATAATCATCATCATAATCATCATCAAAATCATCATCATAATCATGAGCATAATCATCATCGTAATCGTCATCATAATCATCATCATAGTCATCATCATAATAGTCATCATAATCATCATCATAATCGTCATCATTATAGTCATCATAATCGTCATCATAATGATCATCATAGTCATCATCATAATAGTCATCATAATCGTCATCATTATAGTCATCATAATCATCTGCATGATCATCATCATAATCATCATCATAATCATCATCATAATCATCATCATAATCATCATCATGATCATCATCATAATCATCATCATAATCATCATCACGATCATCATCATAATCATCATCAAAATCATCATCATGATCATCATCATAATCATCATCATAATCATCATCAAAATCATCATCATAATCATGAGCATAATCATCATCATAATCGTCATCATAATCATCATCATAATCATCATCATAATCATCATCAAAATCATCATCATAATCATGAGCATAATCATCATCTTAATCGTCATCATAATCATCATCATAGTCATCATCATAGTCATCATCATAATCATCATCATAATCATCATCATAATCATCATCATAGTCATCATCATAATAGTCATCATAATCGTCATCATTATAGTCATCATAATCATCAGCATGATCATCATCATAATCATCATCAAAATCATCATCATAATCGTCATCATAATCGTCATCGTTATAGTCATCATAATCATCATCATGATCATCATCATAATCATCATCATAATCATCATCATAACCGTCATCGTAATCATCATCATAATCATCATCATAATCATCATCATAATCATCATCATAATCATCATCATAGTCATCATCATAATAGTCATCATAATGGTCATCATTATAGTCATCATAATCATCAGCATGATCATCATCATAATCATCATCAAAATCATCATCATAATCGTCATCATAATCGTCATCATTATAGTCATCATAATCATCAGCATGATCATCATCATAATCACCATCATAATCATCATCATGATCATCATCATAATCATCATCATAATCATCATCATAACCGTCATCGTAATCATCATCATAATCATCATCATAATCATCATCATAATCATGAGCATAATCATGAGCATAATCATCATCTTAATCGTCATCATAATCATCATCATAGTCATCATCATAGTCATCATCATAATCATCATCAAAATCATCATCATAATCATCATCATAATCATCATCATGATCATCATCATAATCATCATCATAATCATCATCATAATCATCATCATAATCATCATCATAATCATCATCATAATCATCATCATAATCATCATCATAATCATCATCATAATCATCATCATAATCATCGTTATAATTCATCATCATGATCATCATCATAATCATCATCATAACCGTCATCGTAATCATCATCATAATAATTATCATAATCATCATCACAATCATCATCATAATCATCATCATAATCATCATCATAATCATCATCATAATCATCGTTATAATTCATCATCATAATCATCATCATAATCATCATCATAACCGTCATCGTAATCATCATCAGAATCATCATCATAATCGTCATCATAATCATCATCATAATCATCATCATAATCATCATCATAATCATCATCATAATCATCATCATAATCATCATCATTATCATCATCAAAATCATCATCATAATCATCATCATAATCATCATCATAGTCATCATCATAATCATCATCATAATCATCATCATAATCATCATCATAATCGTCTTCATTGTCATCGTCATAATCGTCATCATAATCATCATCATAGTCATTATCATAGTAGTCATCATAATCATCATCATAATCATCATCATAGTCATCATCATAATAGTCATCATAATCGTCATCATTATAGTCATCATAATCATCAGCATGATCATCATCATAATCATCATCAAAATCATCATCATAATCGTCATCATAATCGTCATCATTATAGTCATCATAATCATCAGCATGATCATCATCATAATCATCATCATAATCATCATCATGATCATCATCATAATCATCATCATAATCATCATCATAACCGTCATCGTAATCATCATCATAATCATCATCATAATCATCATCATAATCATCATCATGATCATCATCATAGTCATCATCATAATACTCATCATAATGGCCATCATTATAGTCATCATAATCATCAGCATGATCATCATCATAATCATCATCAAAATCATCATCATAATCGTCATCATAATCGTCATCATTATAGTCATCATAATCATCAGCATGATCATCATCATAATCATCATCATAATCATCATCATGATCATCATCATAATCATCATCATAATCATCATCATAACCGTCATCGTAATCATCATCATAATCAGCATCATAATCATCATCATAATCATGAGCATAATCATCATCATAATCGTCATCATAATCATCATCATAGTCATTATCATAATAGTCATCATAATCATCATCATAATCGTCATCATTATAGTCATCATAATCGTCATCATAATCGTCATCATAATCATCATCGTAGTCATCATCATAATAGTCATCATAATCGTCATCATTATAGTCATCATAATCATCAGCATGATCATCATCATAATCATCATCAAAATCATCATCATAATCGTCATCATAATCGTCATCATAATCATCATCATAATCATCATCATAATCATCATCATAATCACCGTTATAATTCATCATCATAATCATCATCATAATCATCATCATAACCGTCATCGTAATCATCATCAGAATCATCATCATAATCGTCATCATAATCATCATCATAATCATCATCATAATCATCATCATAATCATCATCAGAATCATCATCATAATCATGAGCATAATCATTATCATAATCATCATCATAATCATCATCATAATCATCATCATAATCATCATCAAAATCATCATCATAATCATGAGCATAATCATCATCATAATCGTCATCATAATCATCATCATAGTCATCATCGTAATAGTCATCATAATCATCATCATAATCGTCATCATTATAGTCATCATAATCGTCATCATAATCATCATCATAGTCATCGTCATAATAGTCATCATAATCGTCATCATTATAGTCATCATAATCATCAGCATGATCATCATCATACTCATCATCAAAATCATCATCATAATCGTCATCATAATCGTCATCATAATCATCATCATAATCATCATCATAATCATCATCATAACCGTCATCGTAATCATCATCATAATCATCATCATAATCATCATCATAATCATCATCATAATCATCATCATAATCATCATCATAATCATCATCATAATCATCATCATAATCATCATCATAATCATCATCAAGATCATCATCATAATCATGAGCATAATCATCATCACAATCGTCATCATAATCATCATCATAATCATCATCAGAATCATCATCATAATCGTCATCATAATCATCATCATAATCATCATCATAATCATCATCATAATCATCGTTATAATTCATCATCATAATCATCATCATGATCATCATCATAATCATCATCATAATCATCATCATAACCGTCATCGTAATCATCATCATAATCATCATCATAATCATCATCATAATCATCATCATAATCATCATCATAGTCATCATCATAATAGTCATCATAATGGCCATCATTATAGTCATCATAATCATCAGCATGATCATCATCATAATCATCATCAAAATCATCATCATAATCGTCATCATAATCGTCATCATTATAGTCATCATAATCATCAGCATGATCATCATCATAATCATCATCATAATCATCATCATGATCATCATCATAATCATCATCATAATCATCATCATAACCGTCATCGTAATCATCATCATAATCATCATCATAATCATCATCATAATCATGAGCATAATCATCATCATAATCGTCATCATAATCATCATCATAGTCATTATCATAATAGTCATCATAATCATCATCATAATCGTCATCATTATAGTCATCATAATCGTCATCATAATCGTCATCATAATCATCATCGTAGTCATCATCATAATAGTCATCATAATCGTCATCATTATAGTCATCATAATCATCAGCATGATCATCATCATAATCATCATCAAAATCATCATCATAATCGTCATCATAATCGTCATCATAATCATCATCATAATCATCATCATAATCATCATCATAATCACCGTTATAATTCATCATCATAATCATCATCATAATCATCATCATAACCGTCATCGTAATCATCATCATAATCATCATCAGAATCATCATCATAATCGTCATCATAATCATCATCATAATCATCATCAAAATCATCATCATAATCATGAGCATAATCATCATCATAATCGTCATCATAATCATCATCATAGTCATCATCGTAATAGTCATCATAATCATCATCATAATCGTCATCATTATAGTCATCATAATCGTCATCATAATCATCATCATAGTCATCGTCATAATAGTCATCATAATCGTCATCATTATAGTCATCATAATCATCAGCATGATCATCATCATACTCATCATCAAAATCATCATCATAATCGTCATCATAATCGTCATCATAATCATCATCATAATCATCATCATAATCATCATCATAACCGTCATCGTAATCATCATCATAATCATCATCATAATCATCATCATAATCATCATCATAATCATCATCATAATCATCATCATAATCATCATCATAATCATCATCATAATCATCATCATAATCATCATCAAGATCATCATCATAATCATGAGCATAATCATCATCACAATCGTCATCATAATCATCATCATAATCATCATCAGAATCATCATCATAATCGTCATCATAATCATCATCATAATCATCATCATAATCATCATCATAATCATCGTTATAATTCATCATCATAATCATCATCATAATCATCATCATAACCGTCATCGTAATCATCATCAGAATCATCATCATAATCGTCATCATAATCATCATCATAATCATCATCATAATCATCATCATAATCATCATCATAATCATCATCATAATCATCATCAGAATCATCATCATAACCGTCATCGTAATCATCATCAGAATCATCATCACAATCGTCATCATAATCATCATCATAATCATCATCATAATCATCATCATAATCATCATCATAATCATCATCAGAATCATCATCATAATCATGAGTATAATCATCATCATAATCATCATCATAATCACCATCATAATCATCATCATAACCGTCATCGTAATCATCATCATAATCATCATCATAATCATCATCATAATCATCATCATAATCATCTTCATAATTATCATCATAATCATCATCATAATCATCATCAAAATCATCATCATAATCATCATCATAGTCATCATCATAATAGTCATCATAATCGTCATGATAATCGTCAACATTGTAGTCATCATAATCGTCATCATAATCATCATCGTAGTCATCATCATAATCATCATCATAATCATCATCATAATCATCATCGTAACCGTCATCATAATCATCAGCATGATCATCATCATAATCATCATCAAAATCATCATCATAACCGTCATCGTAATCATCATCATAATCATCATCATAATCATCATCATAATCATCATCATAATCATCATCATAATTATCATCATAATCATCATCATAATCATCATCAAAATCATCATCATAATCATGAGCATAATCATCATCGTAATCGTCATCATAATCATCATCATAGTCATCATCATAATAGTCATCATAATCATCATCATAATCGTCATCATTATAGTCATCATAATCGTCATCATAATGATCATCATAGTCATCATAATCGTCATCATTATAGTCATCATAATCATCTGCATGATCATCATCATAATCATCATCATAATCATCATCATAATCATCATCATGATCATCATCATAATCATCATCATAATCATCATCACGATCATCATCATAATCATCATCAAAATCATCATCATGATCATCATCATAATCATCATCATAATCATCATCAAGATCATCATCATAATCATGAGCATAATCATCATCATAATCATCATCATAGTCATCATCATAATAGTCATCATAATCGTCATGATAATCGTCAACATTGTAGTCATCATAATCGTCATCATAATCATCATCGTAGTCATCATCATAATAGTCATCATAATCGTCATCATTATAGTCATCATAATCATCAGCATGATCAGCATCATAATCATCATCAAAATCATCATCATAATCGTCATCATAATCATCATCATAATCATCATCATAATCATCATCATAACCGTCATCGTAATCATCATCATAATCATCATCATAATCATCATCATAATCATCATCATAATCATCATCAGAATCATCATCATAATCATGAGCATAATCATCATCATAAACATCATCATAATCATCATCATAATCATCATCATAATCATCATCAGAATCATCATCATAATCATCATCATAACCGTCATCGTAATCATCATCATAATCATCATCATAATCATCATCATAATCATCATCATAATCATCATCAGAATCATCATCATAATCATGAGCATAATCATCATCATAATCATCATCATAATCATCATCATAATCATCATCGTAATCATCATCATAATCCTCATCATAATCGTCTTCATGGTCATCATCATAATCGTCATCATAATCATCATAATAGTCATCAGAATCGTCATCATTATAGTCATCATAATCAACATCATGATCATCATCATAATCATCATCATAATCATCATCATAACCGTCATCGTAATCATCATCATAATCATCATCATAATCATCATCATAATCATCATCATAATCATCATCATAATCATCATCATAATGATCATCAAAATCATCATCATAATCATGAGCATAATCATCATCATAATCGTCATCATAATCATCATCATAATCATCATCATAATCATCATCATAATCATCATCAAAATCATCATCATGATCATCATCATAATCATCATCAAAATCGTCATCATTATAGTCATCATAATCGTCATCATAATCATCATCATAGTCATCATCATAATAGTCATCATAATCGTCATCATTATAGTCATCATAATCATCATCATAATCATCATCATAATCATCATCATAATCATCATCATAATCATCATCATAACCGTCATCGTAATCATCATCATAATCATCATCATAATCATCATCATAATCATCATCATAATCATCATCATAATCATCATCATAATCATCATCATAATCATCATCAAAATCATCATCATAATCATGAGCATAATCATCATCATAATCGTCATCATAATCATCATCATAATCATCATCATAATCATCATCATAATCATCATCATAATCATCATCATAATCATCATCATAATCATCGTTATAATTCGTCATCATAATCGTCATCATAATCATCATCATAGTCATCATCATAATAGTCATCATAATCGTCATCATAATCATCATCATAATCATCATCATAATCATCATCATAATCATCATCAGAATCATCATCATAACCGTCATCGTAATCATCATCAGAATCATCATCACAATCGTCATCATAATCATCATCATAATCATCATCATAATCATCATCATAATCATCATCATAATCATCATCAGAATCATCATCATAATCATGAGCATAATCATCATCATAATCATCATCATAATCACCATCATAATCATCATCATAACCGTCATCGTAATCATCATCATAATCATCATCATAATCATCATCATAATCATCTTCATAATTATCATCATAATCATCATCATAATCATCATCAAAATCATCATCATAATCATCATCATAATCATGATCATAATCATCATCAAAATCATCATCATAATCATGAGCATAATCATCATCTTAATCGTCATCATAATCATCATCATAGTCATCATCATAGTCATCATCATAATCATCATCATAATCGTCATCATTATAGTCATCATAATCGTCATCATAATCATCATCATAGTCATCGTCATAATAGTCATCATAATCGTCATCATTATAGTCATCATAATCGTCATCATCATAATAGTCATCATACTCATCATCAAAATCATCATCATAATCGTCATCATACTCGTCATCATAATCATCATCATAATCATCATCATAATCATCATCATAACCGTCATCGTAATCATCATCATAATCATCATCATAATCATCATCATAATCATCTTCATAATTATCATCATAATCATCATCATAATCATCATCAAAATCATCATCATAATCATCATCATAGTCATCATCATAATAGTCATCATAATCGTCATGATAATCGTCAACATTGTAGTCATCATAATCGTCATCATAATCATCATCGTAGTCATCATCATAATCATCATCATAATCATCATCATAATCATCATCATAACCGTCATCATAATCATCAGCATGATCATCATCATAATCATCATCAAAATCATCATCATAACCGTCATCGTAATCATCATCATAATCATCATCATAATCATCATCATAATCATCATCATAATCATCATCATAATCATCATCATAATTATCATCATAATCATCATCATAATCATCATCAAAATCATCATCATAATCATGAGCATAATCATCATCGTAATCGTCATCATAATCATCATCATAGTCATCATCATAATAGTCATCATAATCATCTTCATAATCGTCATCATTATAGTCATCATAATCGTCATCATAATGATCATCATAGTCATCATCATAATAGTCATCATAATCGTCATCATTATAGTCATCATAATCATCTGCATGATCATCATCATAATCATCTTCATAATCATCATCATAATCATCATCATGATCATCATCATAATCATCATCATAATCATCATCACGATCATCATCATAATCATCATCAAAATCATCATCATGATCATCATCATAATCATCATCATAATCATCATCAAAATCATCATCATAATCATGAGCATAATCATCATCATAATCGTCATCATAATCATCATCATAATCATGATCATAATCATCATCAAAATCATCATCATAATCATGAGCATAATCATCATCTTAATCGTCATCATAATCATCATCATAGTCATCATCATAGTCATCATCATAATCATCATCATAATCATCATCATAATCATCATCATAATCATCATCAAAATCATCATCATAATCATGAGCATAATCATCATCGTAATCGTCATCATAATCATCATCATAGTCATCATCATAATAGTCATCATAATCATCATCATAATCGTCATCATTATAGTCATCATAATCGTCATCATAATGATCATCATAGTCATCATCATAATAGTCATCATAATCGTCATCATTATAGTCATCATAATCATCTGCATGATCATCATCATAATCATCATCATAATCATCATCATAATCATCATCATAATCATCATCATGATCATCATCATAATCATCATCATAATCATCATCACGATCATCATCATAATCATCATCAAAATCATCATCATGATCATCATCATAATCATCATCATAATCATCATCAAAATCATCATCATAATCATGAGCATAATCATCATCATAATCGTCATCATAATCATCATCATAATCATCATCATAATCATCATCAAAATCATCATCATAATCATGAGCATAATCATCATCTTAATCGTCATCATAATCATCATCATAGTCATCATCATAGTCATCATCATAATCATCATCATAATCATCATCATAATCATCATCATAGTCATCATCATAATAGTCATCATAATCGTCATCATTATAGTCATCATAATCATCAGCATGATCATCATCATAATCATCATCAAAATCATCATCATAATCGTCATCATAATCGTCATCGTTATAGTCATCATAATCATCAGCATGATCATCATCATAATCATCATCATAATCATCATCATGATCATCATCATAATCATCATCATAATCATCATCATAACCGTCATCGTAATCATCATCATAATCATCATCATAATCATCATCATAATCATCATCATAATCATCATCATAGTCATCATCATAATAGTCATCATAATGGTCATCATTATAGTCATCATAATCATCAGCATGATCATCATCATAATCATCATCAAAATCATCATCATAATCGTCATCATAATCGTCATCATTATAGTCATCATAATCATCAGCATGATCATCATCATAATCACCATCATAATCATCATCATGATCATCATCATAATCATCATCATAATCATCATCATAACCGTCATCGTAATCATCATCATAATCATCATCATAATCATCATCATAATCATGAGCATAATCATGAGCATAATCATCATCTTAATCGTCATCATAATCATCATCATAGTCATCATCATAGTCATCATCATAATCATCATCAAAATCATCATCATAATCATCATCATAATCATCATCATGATCATCATCATAATCATCATCATAATCATTATCATAATCATCATCATAATCATCATCATAATCATCATCATAATCATCATCATAATCATCATCATAATCATCATCATAATCATCGTTATAATTCATCATCATGATCATCATCATAATCATCATCATAACCGTCATCGTAATCATCATCATAATAATTATCATAATCATCATCACAATCATCATCATAATCATCATCATAATCATCATCATAATCATCATCATAATCATCGTTATAATTCATCATCATAATCATCATCATAATCATCATCATAACCGTCATCGTAATCATCATCAGAATCATCATCATAATCGTCATCATAATCATCATCATAATCATCATCATAATCATCATCATAATCATCATCATAATCATGATCATAATCATCATCAAAATCATCATCATAATCATCATCATAATCGTCATCATAATCATCATCATAATCATCATCATAACCGTCATCGTAATCATCATCAGAATCATCATCATAATCGTTATCATAATGATCATCATAATCATCATCATAATCATCATCATAATCATCATCATAATCATCGTTATAATTCATCATCATGATCATCATCATAATCATCATCATAACCGTCATCGTAATCATCATCAGAATCATCATCATAATCGTCATCATAATCATCATCATAATCATCATCATAATCATCATCATAATCATCATCATAATCATCATCATAATCATCATCATTATCATCATCAAAATCATCATCATAATCATCATCATAATCATCATCATAGTCATCATAATAATCATCATCATAATCATCATCATAATCATCATCATAATCGTCTTCATTGTCATCGTCATAATCGTCATCATAATCATCATCATAGTCATTATCATAATCATCATCAAAATCATCATCATAATCATGAGCATAATCATCATCATAATCGTCATCATAATCATCATCATAGTCATCATCGTAATAGTCATCATAATCATCATCATAATCGTCATCATTATAGTCATCATAATCGTCATCATAATCATCATCATAGTCATCGTCATAATAGTCATCATAATCGTCATCATTATAGTCATCATAATCATCGGCATGATCATCATCATACTCATCATCAAAATCATCATCATAATCGTCATCATAATCGTCATCATAATCATCATCATAATCATCATCATAACCGTCATCGTAATCATCATCATAATAATTATCATAATCATCATCACAATCATCATCATAATCATCATCATAATCATCATCATAATCATCATCATAATCATCGTTATAATTCATCATCATAATCATCATCATAATCATCATCATAACCGTCATCGTAATCATCATCAGAATCATCATCATAATCGTCATCATAATCATCATCATAATCATCATCATAATCATCATCATAATCATCATCATAATCATGATCATAATCATCATCAAAATCATCATCATAATCATCATCATAATCGTCATCATAATCATCATCATAATCATCATCATAACCGTCATCGTAATCATCATCAGAATCATCATCATAATCGTTATCATAATGATCATCATAATCATCATCATAATCATCATCATAATCATCATCATAATCATCGTTATAATTCATCATCATGATCATCATCATAATCATCATCATAACCGTCATCGTAATCATCATCAGAATCATCATCATAATCGTCATCATAATCATCATCATAATCATCATCATAATCATCATCATAATCATCATCATAATCATCATCATAATCATCATCATTATCATCATCAAAATCATCATCATAATCATCATCATAATCATCATCATAGTCATCATCATAATCATCATCATAATCATCATCATAATCATCATCATAATCGTCTTCATTGTCATCGTCATAATCGTCATCATAATCATCATCATAGTCATTATCATAGTAGTCATCATAATCATCATCATAATCATCATCATAGTCATCATCATAATAGTCATCATAATCGTCATCATTATAGTCATCATAATCATCAGCATGATCATCATCATAATCATCATCAAAATCATCATCATAATCGTCATCATAATCGTCATCATTATAGTCATCATAATCATCAGCATGATCATCATCATAATCATCATCATAATCATCATCATGATCATCATCATAATCATCATCATAATCATCATCATAACCGTCATCGTAATCATCATCATAATCATCATCATAATCATCATCATAATCATCATCATAATCATCATCATAGTCATCATCATAATAGTCATCATAATGGCCATCATTATAGTCATCATAATCATCAGCATGATCATCATCATAATCATCATCAAAATCATCATCATAATCGTCATCATAATCGTCATCATTATAGTCATCATAATCATCAGCATGATCATCATCATAATCATCATCATAATCATCATCATGATCATCATCATAATCATCATCATAATCATCATCATAACCGTCATCGTAATCATCATCATAATCATCATCATAATCATCATCATAATCATGAGCATAATCATCATCATAATCGTCATCATAATCATCATCATAGTCATTATCATAATAGTCATCATAATCATCATCATAATCGTCATCATTATAGTCATCATAATCGTCATCATAATCGTCATCATAATCATCATCATAGTCATCATCATAATAGTCATCATAATCGTCATCATTATAGTCATCATAATCATCAGCATGATCATCATCATAATCATCATCAAAATCATCATCATAATCGTCATCATAATCGTCATCATAATCATCATCATAATCACCATCATAATCATCATCATAATCACCGTTATAATTCATCATCATAATCATCATCATAATCATCATCATAACCGTCATCGTAATCATCATCAGAATCATCATCATAATCGTCATCATAATCATCATCATAATCATCATCATAATCATCATCATAATCATCATCATTATCATCATCAGAATCATCATCATAATCATGAGCATAATCATTATCATAATCATCATCATAATCATCATCATAATCATCATCATAATCATCATCAAAATCATCATCATAATCATGAGCATAATCATCATCATAATCGTCATCATAATCATCATCATTGTCATCATCGTAATAGTCATCATAATCATCATCATAATCGTCATCATTATAGTCATCATAATCGTCATCATAATCATCATCATAGTCATCGTCATAATAGTCATCATAATCGTCATCATTATAGTCATCATAATCGTCAGCATGATCATCATCATACTCATCATCAAAATCATCATCATAATCGTCATCATAATCGTCATCATAATCATCATCATAATCATCATCATAATCATCATCATAACCGTCATCGTAATCATCATCATAATCATCATCATAATCATCATCATAATCATCATCATAATCATCATCATAATCATCATCATAATCATCATCATAATCATCATCATAATCATCATCATAATCATCATCAAGATCATCATCATAATCATGAGCATAATCATCATCACAATCGTCATCATAATCATCATCATAATCATCATCAGAATCATCATCATAATCGTCATCATAATCATCATCATAATCATCATCATAATCATCATCATAATCATCGTTATAATTCATCATCATAATCATCATCATAATCATCATCATAACCGTCATCGTAATCATCATCAGAATCATCATCATAATCGTCATCATTATCATCATCATAATCATCATCATAATCATCATCATAATCATCATCATAATCATCATCATAATCATCATCAGAATCATCATCATAACCGTCATCGTAATCATCATCAGAATCATCATCACAATCGTCATCATAATCATCATCATAATCATCATCATAATCATCATCATAATCATCATCATAATCATCATCAGAATCATCATCATAATCATGAGCATAATCATCATCATAATCATCATCATAATCACCATCATAATCATCATCATAACCGTCATCGTAATCATCATCATAATCATCATCATAATCATCATCATAATCATCATCATAATCATCTTCATAAATATCATCATAATCATCATCATAATCATCATCAAAATCATCATCATAATCATCATCATAGTCATCATCATAATAGTCATCATAATCGTCATGATAATCGTCAACATTGTAGTCATCATAATCGTCATCATAATCATCATCGTAGTCATCATCATAATCATCATCATAATCATCATCATAATCATCATCATAACCGTCATCATAATCATCAGCATGATCATCATCATAATCATCATCAAAATCATCATCATAACCGTCATCGTAATCATCATCATAATCATCATCATAATCATCATCATAATCATCATCATAATCATCATCATAATTATCATCATAATCATCATCATAATCATCATCAAAATCATCATCATAATCATGAGCATAATCATCATCGTAATCGTCATCATAATCATCATCATAGTCATCATCATAATAGTCATCATAATCATCATCATAATCGTCATCATTATAGTCATCATAATCGTCATCATAATGATCATCATAGTCATCATCATAATAGTCATCATAATCGTCATCATTATAGTCATCATAATCATCTGCATGATCATCATCATAATCATCATCATAATCATCATCATAATCATCATCATGATCATCATCATAATCATCATCATAATCATCATCACGATCATCATCATAATCATCATCAAAATCATCATCATGATCATCATCATAATCATCATCATAATCATCATCAAAATCATCATCATAATCATGAGCATAATCATCATCATAATCGTCATCATAATCATCATCATAATCATCATCATAATCATCATCAAAATCATCATCATAATCATGAGCATAATCATCATCTTAATCGTCATCATAATCATCATCATAGTCATCATCATAGTCATCATCATAATCATCATCATAATCATCATCATAATCATCATCATTATCATCATCATAATCATCATCATAATCATCATCAAGATCATCATCATAATCATGAGCATAATCATCATCATAATCATCATCATAGTCATCATCATAATAGTCATCATAATCGTCATGATAATCGTCAACATTGTAGTCATCATAATCGTCATCATAATCATCATCGTAGTCATCATCATAATCATCATCATAATCATCATCATAATCATCATCATAACCGTCATCATAATCATCATCAAAATCATCATCCTAATCATGAGCATAATCATCATCATAATCGTCATCATAATCATCATCATAGTCATCATCATAATAGTCATCATAATCGTCATCATAATCGTCATCATTATAGTCATCATAATCGTCATCATAATCATCATCATAGTCGTCATCATAATAGTCATCATAATCGTCATCATTATAGTCATCATAATCGTCATCATCATAATAGTCATCATAATCGTCATCATAATCGTCATCATTATAGTCATCATAATCGTCATCATAATCATCATCATAGTCATCATCATAATAGTCATCATAATCGTCATCATTATAGTCATCATAATCGTCATCATAATCATCATCATAGTCATCATCATAATAGTCATCATAATCGTCATCATTATAGTCATCATAATCATCAGCATGATCAGCATCATAATCATCATCAAAATCATCATCATAATCGTCATCATAATCATCATCATAATCATCATCATAATCATCATCATAACCGTCATCATAATCATCATCATAATCATCATCATAATCACCGTTATAATTCATCATCATAATCATCATCATAATCATCATCATAACCGTCATCGTAATCATCATCAGAATCATCATCATAATCGTCATCATAATCATCATCATAATCATCATCATAATCATCATCATAATCATCATCATTATCATCATCAGAATCATCATCATAATCATGAGCATAATCATTATCATAATCATCATCATAATCATCATCATAATCATCATCATAATCATCATCAAAATCATCATCATAATCATGAGCATAATCATCATCATAATCGTCATCATAATCATCATCATAGTCATCATCGTAATAGTCATCATAATCATCATCATAATCGTCATCATTATAGTCATCATAATCGTCATCATAATCATCATCATAGTCATCGTCATAATAGTCATCATAATCGTCATCATTATAGTCATCATAATCATCAGCATGATCATCATCATACTCATCATCAAAATCATCATCATAATCGTCATCATAATCGTCATCATAATCATCATCATAATCATCATCATAATCATCATCATAACCGTCATCGTAATCATCATCATAATCATCATCATAATCATCATCATAATCATCATCATAATCATCATCATAATCATCATCATAATCATCATCATAATCATCATCATAATCATCATCATAATCATCATCATAATCATCATCAAGATCATCATCATAATCATGAGCATAATCATCATCACAATCGTCATCATAATCATCATCATAATCATCATCAGAATCATCATCATAATCGTCATCATAATCATCATCATAATCATCATCATAATCATCATCATAATCATCGTTATAATTCATCATCATAATCATCATCATAATCATCATCATAACCGTCATCGTAATCATCATCAGAATCATCATCATAATCGTCATCATTATCATCATCATAATCATCATCATAATCATCATCATAATCATCATCATAATCATCATCATAATCATCATCAGAATCATCATCATAACCGTCATCGTAATCATCATCAGAATCATCATCACAATCGTCATCATAATCATCATCATAATCATCATCATAATCATCATCATAATCATCATCATAATCATCATCAGAATCATCATCATAATCATGAGCATAATCATCATCATAATCATCATCATAATCACCATCATAATCATCATCATAACCGTCATCGTAATCATCATCATAATCATCATCATAATCATCATCATAATCATCATCATAATCATCTTCATAATTATCATCATAATCATCATCATAATCATCATCAAAATCATCATCATAATCATCATCATAGTCATCATCATAATAGTCATCATAATCGTCATGATAATCGTCAACATTGTAGTCATCATAATCGTCATCATAATCATCATCGTAGTCATCATCATAATCATCATCATAATCATCATCATAATCATCATCATAACCGTCATCATAATCATCAGCATGATCATCATCATAATCATCATCAAAATCATCATCATAACCGTCATCGTAATCATCATCATAATCATCATCATAATCATCATCATAATCATCATCATAATCATCATCATAATTATCATCATAATCATCATCATAATCATCATCAAAATCATCATCATAATCATGAGCATAATCATCATCGTAATCGTCATCATAATCATCATCATAATCATCATCATAATCATCATCATAATCATCATCATAACCGTCATCATAATCATCATCAAAATCATCATCCTAATCATGAGCATAATCATCATCATAATCGTCATCATAATCATCATCATAGTCATCATCATAATAGTCATCATAATCGTCATCATAATCGTCATCATTATAGTCATCATAATCGTCATCATAATCATCATCATAGTCGTCATCATAATAGTCATCATAATCGTCATCATTATAGTCATCATAATCGTCATCATCATAATAGTCATCATAATCGTCATCATAATCGTCATCATTATAGTCATCATAATCGTCATCATAATCATCATCATAGTCATCATCATAATAGTCATCATAATCGTCATCATTATAGTCATCATAATCGTCATCATAATCATCATCATAGTCATCATCATAATAGTCATCATAATCGTCATCATTATAGTCATCATAATCATCAGCATGATCAGCATCATAATCATCATCAAAATCATCATCATAATCGTCATCATAATCATCATCATAATCATCATCATAATCATCATCATAACCGTCATCGTAATCATCATCATAATCATCATCATAATCATCATCATAATCATCATCATAATCATCATCAGAATCATCATCATAATCATGAGCATAATCATCATCATAAACATCATCATAATCATCATCATAATCAACATCATAATCATCATCAGAATCATCATCATAATCATCATCATAACCGTCATCGTAATCATCATCATAATCATCATCATAATCATCATCAAAATCATCATCATAATCATCATCAGAATCATCATCATAATCATGAGCATAATCATCATCATAATCATCATCATAATCATCATCATAATCATCATCGTAATCATCATCATAATCCTCATCATAATCGTCTTCATGGTCATCATCATAATCGTCATCATAATCATCATAATAGTCATCAGAATCGTCATCATTATAGTCATCATAATCAACATCATGATCATCATCATAATCATCATCATAATCATCATCATAACCGTCATCGTAATCATCATCATAATCATCATCATAATCATCATCATAATCATCATCATAATCATCATCATAATCATCATCATAATGATCATCAAAATCATCATCATAATCATGAGCATAATCATCATCATAATCGTCATCATAATCATCATCATAATCATCATCATAATCATCATCATAATCATCATCAAAATCATCATCATGATCATCATCATAATCATCATCAAAATCGTCATCATTATAGTCATCATAATCGTCATCATAATCATCATCATAGTCATCATCATAATAGTCATCATAATCGTCATCATTATAGTCATCATAATCATCATCATAATCATCATCATAATCATCATCATAATCATCATCATAATCATCATCATAATCATCATCATAATCATCATCATAATCATCATCAGAATCATCATCATAATCATGAGCATAATCATCATCATAATCATCATCATAATCACCATCATAATCATCATCATAACCGTCGTCGTAATCATCATCATAATCATCATCATAATCATCATCATAATCATCATCATAATCATCTTCATAATTATCATCATAATCATCATCATAATCATCATCAAAATCATCATCATAATCATCATCATAGTCATCATCATAATAGTCATCATAATCGTCATGATAATCGTCAACATTGTAGTCATCATAATCGTCATCATAATCATCATCGTAGTCATCATCATAATCATCATCATAATCATCATCATAATCATCATCATAACCGTCATCATAATCATCAGCATGATCATCATCATAATCATCATCAAAATCATCATCATAACCGTCATCGTAATCATCATCATAATCATCATCATAATCATCATCATAATCATCATCATAATCATCATCATAATTATCATCATAATCATCATCAGAATCATCATCATAATCATGAGCATAATCATCATCATAATCATGAGCATAATCATCATCATAATCGTCATCATAATCATCATCATAATCATCATGATAATGATCATCATAGTCATCATCATAATCATCATCATAGTCATCATCATAATCATCATCAAAGTCATCATCATCATCATCATAATCATCATCATAATCATCAGCATAGTCATCATCATAATAGTCATCATAATCGTCATCATTATAGTCATCATAATCATCATCATGATCATCATCATAATCATCATCATAATCATCATCATAATCATCATCATAATCATCATCATTATCATCATCAAAATCATCATCATCATCATCATCATAATCATCATCATAATCATCATCATAATCATCATCATAACCGTCATCGTAATCATCATCATAATCATCATCATAATCATCATCATAATCATCATCATAATCATCATCATAATCATCATCATAATCGTCTTCATGGTCATCATCATAATCGTCATCATAATCATCATAATAGTCATCATAATCGTCATCATTATAGTCATCATAATCAACATCATGATCATCATCATAATCATCATCATAATCATCATCATGATCATCATCAGAATCATCATCATAATCATCAGCATAATCATCATCATAATCGTCATCATAATCATCATCATAGTCATCATCATAATAGTCATCATAATCGTCGTCATAATCGTCATCATTATAGTCATCATAATCGTCATCATAATCATCAGCATAGTCATCATCATAATAGTCATCATAATCGTCATCACTATAGTCATCATAATCATCATCATGATCATCATCATAATCATCATCATAATCATCATCATAATCATCATCATAATCATCATCATTATCATCATCAAAATCATCATCATCATCATCATAATCATCATCATAATCATCATCATAACCGTCATCGTAATCATCATCATAATCATCATCATAATCATCATCATGATCATCATCATAATCATCATCATAATCATCATCATAACCGTCATCGTAATCATCATCATAATCATCATCATAATCATCATCATAATCATCGTTATAATTCATCATCATAATCATGAGCATAATCATCATGATAATCATCATCATAGTCATCATCATAATCATCATCATAATCATCATCAGAATCAACATCATTGTCATCATCAAAATCATCATCCTAATCATGAGCATAATCATCATCATAATCGTCATCATAATCATCATCATAGTCATCATCATAATAGTCATCATAATCGTCATCATAATCGTCATCATTATAGTCATCATAATCGTCATCATAATCATCATCATAGTCATCATCATAATAGTCATCATAATCGTCATCATTATAGTCATCATAATCATCGTCATGATCATGATCATAATCATCATCATAATCATCATCATAATCATCATCATAATCATCATCATTATGATCATCAAAATCATCATCATAATCATCATCATAATCATCATCATAGTCATCATCATAATCATCATCATAATCATCATCATAATCATCATCATAATCGTCTTCATGGTCATCATCATAATCGTCATCATAATCATCATAATAGTCATCATAATCGTCATCATTATAGTCATCATAATCAACATCATGATCATCATCATAATCATCATCATAATCATCATCATAATCATCATCATGATCATCATCATCATCATCATCATAATCATCATCATAACCGTCATCGTAATCATCATCATAATCGTCATCATAATCATCATCATGATCATCATCAAAATCATCATCATGATCATCATCATAATTATCATCATAATCATCATCATAATCATCATCAAAATCATCATCATAATCATGAGCATAATCATCATCATAATCGTCATCATAATCATCATCATAATCATCATCAAAATCATCATCATAATCATGAGCATAATCATCATCATAATCGTCATCATAATCATCATCATAGTCATCATCATAATAGTCATCATAATCGTCATCATTATAGTCATCATAATCGTCATCATAATCATCATCATAATCATCATCATAATCAGCATCATAATCATCATCATAATCATCATCCTAATCATCATCATAAACGTCATCGTAATCATCATCATAATCATCATCATAATCATCATCATAATCATCATCATAATCATCATCATAATCATCATCATAATCATCATCATTGTCATCATCAAAATCATCATCCTAATCATGAGCATAATCATCATCATAATCGTCATCATAATCATCATCATAGTCATCATCATAATAGTCATCATAATCGTCATCATAATCGTCATCATTATAGTCATCATAATCGTCATCATAATCATCATCATAGTCATCATCATAATAGTCATCATAATCGTCATCATTATAGTCATCATAATCATCGTCATTATCATCATCATAATCATCATCATAATCATCATCATAATCATCATCATAATCATCATCATAATCATCATCATAATCATCATCATAATCATCATCAAAATCATCATCATAATCAGCATCATAATCATCATCATAGTCATCATCATAATCATCATCATAATCATCATCATAATCATCATCATAATCGTCTTCATGGTCATCATCATAATCATCATCATAATCATCATCAAAATCATCATCATAATCATGAGCATGATCATCATCATAATCGTCATCATAATCATCATCATAATCATCATCATAATCATCATCATAATCATCATCAAAATCATCATCATGATCATCATCATAATCATCATCAAAATCGTCATCATTATAGTCATCATAATCGTCATCATAATCATCATCATAGTCATCATCATAATCATCATCATAATCATCATCATAATCATCATCATAATCGTCTTCATGGTCATCATCATAATCGTCATCATAATCATCATAATAGTCATCATAATCGTCATCATTATAGTCATCATAATCAACATCATGATCATCATCATAATCATCATCATAATCATCATCATGATCATCATCAGAATCATCATCATAATCATGAGCATAATCATCATCATAATCGTCATCATAATCATCATCATAGTCATCATCATAATAGTCATCATAATCGTCGTCATGATCGTCGTCATAATCGTCATCATTATAGTCATCATAATCGTCATCATAATCATCAGCATAGTCATCATCATAATAGTCATCATAATCGTCATCACTATAGTCATCATAATCATCATCATGATCATCATCATAATCATCATCATACTCATCATCATAATCATCATCATAATCATCATCATTATCATCATCAAAATCATCATCATCATCATCATAATCATCATCATAATCATCATCATAACCGTCATCGTAATCATCATCATAATCATCATCATAATCATCATCATGATCATCATCATAATCATCATCATAATCATCATCATAACCGTCATCGTAATCATCATCATAATCATCATCATAATCATCATCATAATCATCGTTATAATTCATCATCATAATCATGAGCATAATCATCATGATAATCATCATCATAGTCATCATCATAATCATCATCATAATCATCATCAGAATCATCATCATAATCATGAGCATAATCATCATCATAATCATCATCATAATCATCTTCATAATCATCATCATAATCATCATCATAATCATCATCATAATCATCATCATAATCATCATCATAATCATCATTATAATCATCATCATAATCATCATCATAATCATCATCATAATCATCATCATAATCATCATCATAATCATCATCATAATCATCATCAGAATCATCATCATAATCATGAGCATAATCATCATCATAATCATCATCATAATCATCATCATAATCATCATCATAATCATCGTCATAATCATCATCATTATCATCATCAAAATCATCATCCTAATCATGAGCATAATCATCATCATAATCGTCATCATTATCATCATCATAGTCATCATCATAATAGTCATCATAATCGTCATCATAATCGTCATCATTATAGTCATCATAATCGTCATCATAATCATCATCATAGTCATCATCATAATAGTCATCATAATCGTCATCATTATAGTCATCATAATCATCGTCATGATCATCATCATAATCATCATCATAATCATCATCATAATCATCATCATAATCATCATCATAATCATCATCATTATCATCATCAAAATCATCATCATAATCATCATCATAATCATCATCATAGTCATCATCATAATCATCATCATAATCATCATCATAATCATCATCATAATCATCATCATAATCATCTTCATGGTCATCATCATAATCGTCATCATAATCATCATAATAGTCATCATAATCGTCATCATTATAGTCATCATAATCATCATCATGATCATCATCATAATCATCATCATAATCATCATCATGATCATCATCATAATCATCATCATAATCATCATCATAACCGTCATCGTAATCATCATCATAATCATCATCATAATCATCATCATTACCATCATCAAAATCATCATCATCATCATCATCATAATCATCATCATAATCATCATCATAACCGTCATCGTAATCATTATCATAATCATCATCATAATCATCATCATAATCATCATCATAATCATCATCATAATCATCATCATAATCATCATCATAATCGTCTTCATGGTCATCATCATAATCGTCATCATAATCATCATAATAGTCATCATAATCGTCATCATTATAGTCATCATAATCAACATCATGATCATCATCATAATCATCATCATAATCATCATCATGATCATCATCATAATCATCATCATAATCATCATCATAACCGTCATCGTAATCATCATCATAATCGTCATCATAATCATCATCATGATCATCATCATAATCATCATCAAAATCATCATCATGATCATCATCATAATCATCATCATAATCATCATCATAATCATCATCAAAATCATCATCATAATCATGAGCATAATCATCATCATAATCGTCATCATAATCATCATCATAGTCATCATCATAATAGTCATCATAATCGTCATCATTATAGTCATCATAATCGTCATCATAATCATCATTATAGTCATCATCATAATAGTCATCATAATCGTCATCGTAATCGTCATCATAATCATCATCATAGTCATCATCATAATAGTCATCATAATCGTCATCATTATAGTCATCATAATCATCGTCATGATCATCATCACAATCATCATCATAATCATCATCATAATCATCATCATAATCATCATCATAATCATCATCAAAATCATCATCATAATCAGCATCATAATCATCATCATAATCATCATCCTAATCATCATCATAAACGTCATCGTAATCATCATCATAATCATCATCATAATCATCATCATAATCATCATCATAATCATCATCAAAATCATCATCATAATCAGCATCATAATCATCATCATAATCATCATACTAATCATCATCATAAACGTCATCGTAATCATCATCATAATCATCATCATGATCATCATCATAATCATCATCAAAATCGTCATCATAATCATCATCATAGTCATCATCATAATAGTCATCATAATCGTCATCATTATAGTCATCATAATCATCGTCATAGTCATCATAATCGTCATCATTATAGTCATCATAATCATCGTCATGATCTTCATCATAATCATCATCATAATCATCATCATAATCATCATCATAATCATCATCATAATCATCATCAAAGTCATCATCATAATCATCATCATAATCAGCATCATAATCATGATCATAATCATCATCCTAATCATCATCATAAACGTCATCGTAATCATCATCATAATCATCATCATTATCATCATCATAATCATCATCATAATCATCATCATAATCATCATCATAAACGTCATCGTAATCATCATCATAATCATCATCATTATCATCATCATTATCATCATCAAAATCATCATCCTAATCATGAGCATAATCATCATCATAATCGTCATCATAATTATCATCATAGTCATCATCATAATAGTCATCATAATCGTCGTCATAATCGTCATCATTATAGTCATCATAATCGTCATCATAATCATCAGCATAGTCATCATCATAATAGTCATCATAATCGTCATCGCAATCGTCATCATAATCATCATCATAGTCATCATAATCGTCATCATTATAGTCATCATAATCATCGTCATGATCTTCATCATAATCATCATCATAATCATCATCATAATCATCATCATAATCATCATCATAATCATCATCAAAATCATCATCATAATCAGCATCATAATCATGATCATAATCATCATCCTAATCATCATCATAAACGTCATCGTAATCATCATCATAATCATCATCATTATCATCATCATAATCATCATCATAATCATCATCATAATCATCATCATTATCATCATCAAAATCATCATCATCATCATCATCATAATCATCATCATAATCATCATCATAATCATCATCATAATCATCATCATAATCATCATCATAATCATCATCATAATCATCATCATAATCGTCTTCATGGTCATCATCATAATCGTCATCATAATCGTCATCATAATCGTCATCATTATAGTCATCATAATCGTCATCATAATCATCATCATAGTCATCATCATAATCATCATCATAATCATCATCATAATCATCATCATAATCATCGTCATGATCTTCATCATAATCATCATCATAATCATCATCATAATCATCATCAAAATCATCATCCTAATCATGAGCATAATCATCATCATAATCGTCATCATAATTATCATCATAGTCATCATCATAATAGTCATCATAATCGTCATCATAATCGTCATCATTATAGTCATCATAATCGTCATCATAATCATCATCATAGTCATCATCATAATAGTCATCATAATCGTCATCATTATAGTCATCATAATCATCGTCATGATCATCATCATAATCATCATCATAATCATCATCATAATCATCATCACAGTCATCATCATAATCATCATCATAATCATCATCATAATCATCATCATAATCGTCATCATAATCGTCATCATTATAGTCATCATAATCGTCATCGTAGTCATCATCATAATAGTCATCATAATCGTCATCATTATAGTCATCATAATCATCATCATGAACATCATCATAATCATCATCATAATCATCATCATAATCATCATCATAATCATCATCATTATGATCATCAAAATCATCATCATAATCATCATCATAATCATCATCATTGTCATCATCATAATCATCATCATAATCATCATCATAATCATCATCATAATCGTCTTCATGGTCATCATCATAATCGTCATCATAATCATCATAATAGTCATCATAATCGTCATCATTATAGTCATCATAATCATCATCATGATCATCATCATAATCATCATCATAATCATCATCATAATCGTCATCGTAATCATCATCATAATCATCATCATAATCATCATCATTATCATCATCAAAATCATCATCATCATCATCATCATAATCATCATCATAATCATCATCATAACCGTCATCGTAATCATCATCATAATCATCATCATAATCATCATCATAATCATCATCATAATCATCATCATAATCATCATCATAATCATCATCATAATCATCATCATAATCGTCTTCATGGTCATCATCATAATCGTCATCATAATCATCATAATAGTCATCATAATCGTCATCATTATAGTCATCATAATCAACATCATGATCATCATCATAATCATCATCATAATCATCATCATGATCATCATCATAATCATCATCATAATCATCATCATAACCGTCATCGTAATCATCATCATAATCGTCATCATAATCATCATCATGATCATCATCATAATCATCATCAAAATCATCATCATGATCATCATCATAATCATCATCATAATCATCATCATAATCATCATCAAAATCATCATCATAATCATGAGCATAATCATCATCATAATCTTCATCATAATCATCATCATAGTCATCATCATAATAGTCATCATAATCGTCGTCATAATCGTCATCATTATAGTCATCATAATCCTCATCATAATCATCAGCATAGTCATCATCATAATAGTCATCATAATCGTCATCGTAATCATCATCATAATCATGAGCATAATCATCATCATAATCATCATCATAATCATCATCATAATCATCATCATAATCATCGTCATAATCATCATCATTATCATCATCAAAATCATCATCCTAATCATGAGCATAATCATCATCATAATCGTCATCTTTATCATCATCATAGTCATCATCATAATAGTCATCATAATCGTCATCATAATCGTCATCATTATAGTCATCATAATCGTCATCATAATCATCATCATAGTCATCATCATAATAGTCATCATAATTGTCATCATTATAGTCATCATAATCATCGTCATGATCATCATCATAATCATCATCATAATCATCATCATAATCATCATCATAATCATCATCATAATCATCATCATTATCATCATCAAAATCATCATCATAATCATCATCATAATCATCATCATAGTCATCATCATAATCATCATCATAATCATCATCATAATCATCATCATAATCATCATCATAATCATCTTCATGGTCATCATCATAATCGTCATCATAATCATCATAATAGTCATCATAATCGTCATCATTATAGTCATCATAATCATCATCATGATCATCATCATAATCATCATCATAATCATCATCATGATCATCATCATAATCATCATCATAATCATCATCATAACCGTCATCGTAATCATCATCATAATCATCATCATAATCATCATCATTACCATCATCAAAATCATCATCATCATCATCATCATAATCATCATCATAATCATCATCATAACCGTCATCGTAATCATTATCATAATCATCATCATAATCATCATCATAATCATCATCATAATCATCATCATAATCATCATCATAATCATCATCATAATCGTCTTCATGGTCATCATCATAATCGTCATCATAATCATCATCATAATCATCATCATAATCATCATCATAATCATCATCAGAATCATCATCATAATCATGAGCATAATCATCATCATAATCATCATCATAATCATCATCATAATCATCATCATAATCATCGTCATAATCATCATCATTATCATCATCAAAATCATCATCCTAATCATGAGCATAATCATCATCATAATCGTCATCATTATCATCATCATAGTCATCATCATAATAGTCATCATAATCGTCATCATAATCGTCATCATTATAGTCATCATAATCGTCATCATAATCATCATCATAGTCATCATCATAATAGTCATCATAATCGTCATCATTATAGTCATCATAATCATCGTCATGATCATCATCATAATCATCATCATAATCATCATCATAATCATCATCATAATCATCATCATAATCATCATCATTATCACCATCAAAATCATCATCATAATCATCATCATAATCATCATCATAGTCATCATCATAATCATCATCATAATCATCATCATAATCATCATCATAATCATCATCATAATCATCTTCATGGTCATCATCATAATCGTCATCATAATCATCATAATAGTCATCATAATCGTCATCATTATAGTCATCATAATCATCATCATGATCATCATCATAATCATCATCATAATCATCATCATGATCATCATCATAATCATCATCATAATCATCATCATAACCGTCATCGTAATCATCATCATAATCATCATCATAATCATCATCATTACCATCATCAAAATCATCATCATCATCATCATCATAATCATCATCATAATCATCATCATAACCGTCATCGTAATCATTATCATAATCATCATCATAATCATCATCATAATCATCATCATAATCATCATCATAATCATCATCATAATCATCATCATAATCATCATCATAATCGTCTTCATGGTCATCATCATAATCGTCATCATAATCATCATAATAGTCATCATAATCGTCATCATTATAGTCATCATAATCAACATCATGATCATCATCATAATCATCATCATAATCATCATCATGATCATCATCATAATCATCATCATAATCATCATCATAACCGTCATCGTAATCATCATCATAATCGTCATCATAATCATCATCATGATCATCATCATAATCATCATCAAAATCATCATCATGATCATCATCATAATCATCATCATAATCATCATCATAATCATCATCAAAATCATCATCATAATCATGAGCATAATCATCATCATAATCGTCATCATAATCATCATCATAGTCATCATCATAATAGTCATCATAATCGTCATCATTATAGTCATCATAATCGTCATCATAATCATCATTATAGTCATCATCATAATAGTCATCATAATCGTCATCGTAATCGTCATCATAATCATCATCATAGTCATCATCATAATAGTCATCATAATCGTCATCATTATAGTCATCATAATCATCGTCATGATCATCATCACAATCATCATCATAATCATCATCATAATCATCATCATAATCATCATCATAATCATCATCAAAATCATCATCATAATCAGCATCATAATCATCATCATAATCATCATCATAATCATCATCAAAATCATCATCATAATCAGCATCATAATCATCATCATAATCATCATCCTAATCATCATCATAAACGTCATCGTAATCATCATCATAATCATCATCATAATCATCATCATAATCATCATCATAATCATCATCAAAATCATCATCATAATCAGCATCATAATCATCATCATAATCATCATACTAATCATCATCATAAACGTCATCGTAATCATCATCATAATCATCATCATGATCATCATCATAATCATCATCAAAATCATCATCATAATCATCATCATAATCATCATCATAATCATCATCAAAGTCATCATCATAATCATCATCATAATCATCATCATAGTCATCATCATAATAGTCATCATAATCGTCATCATTATAGTCATCATAATCATCGTCATAGTCATCATAATCGTCATCATTATAGTCATCATAATCATCGTCATGATCTTCATCATAATCATCATCATAATCATCATCATAATCATCATCATAATCATCATCATAATCATCATCAAAGTCATCATCATAATCATCATCATAATCAGCATCATAATCATGATCATAATCATCATCCTAATCATCATCATAAACGTCATCGTAATCATCATCATAATCATCATCATTATCATCATCATAATCATCATCATAATCATCATCATAATCATCATCATAAACGTCATCGTAATCATCATCATAATCATCATCATTATCATCATCATTATCATCATCAAAATCATCATCCTAATCATGAGCATAATCATCATCATAATCGTCATCATAATTATCATCATAGTCATCATCATAATAGTCATCATAATCGTCGTCATAATCGTCATCATTATAGTCATCATAATCGGCATCATAATCATCAGCATAGTCATCATCATAATAGTCATCATAATCGTCATCGCAATCGTCATCATAATCATCATCATAGTCATCATAATCGTCATCATTATAGTCATCATAATCATCGTCATGATCTTCATCATAATCATCATCATAATCATCATCATAATCATCATCATAATCATCATCATAATCATCATCAAAATCATCATCATAATCAGCATCATAATCATGATCATAATCATCATCCTAATCATCATCATAAACGTCATCGTAATCATCATCATAATCATCATCATTATCATCATCATAATCATCATCATAATCATCATCATAATCATCATCATAATCATCATCATAATCGTCTTCATGGTCATCATCATAATCGTCATCATAATCATCATAATAGTCATCATAATCGTCATCATTATAGTCATCATAATCATCATCATGATCATCATCATAATCATCATCATAATCATCATCATAATCGTCATCGTAATCATCATCATGATCATCATCATAATCATCATCATAATCATCATCATGATCATCATCATAATCATCATCATAATCATCATCATAACCGTCATCGTAATCATCATCATAATCGTCATCATAATCATCATCATGATCATCATCATAATCATCATCAAAATCATCATCATGATCATCATCATAATCATCATCATAATCATCATCATAATCATCATCAAAATCATCATCATAATCATGAGCATAATCATCATCATAATCTTCATCATAATCATCATCATAGTCATCATCATAATAGTCATCATAATCGTCGTCATAATCGTCATCATAATCATCAGCATAGTCATCATCATAATAGTCATCATAATCGTCATCGTAATCATCATCATAATCATGAGCATAATCATCATCATAATCATCATCATAATCATCATCATAATCATCATCATAATCATCGTCATAATCATCATCATTATCATCATCAAAATCATCATCCTAATCATGAGCATAATCATCATCATAATCGTCATCATTATCATCATCATAGTCATCATCATAATAGTCATCATAATCGTCATCATAATCGTCATCATTATAGTCATCATAATCGTCATGATAATCATCATCATAGTCATCATCATAATAGTCATCATAATCGTCATCATTATAGTCATCATAATCATCGTCATGATCATCATCATAATCATCATCATAATCATCATCATAATCATCATCATAATCATCATCATAATCATCATCATTATCATCATCAAAATCATCATCATAATCATCATCATAATCATCATCATAGTCATCATCATAATCATCATCATAATCATCATCATAATCATCATCATAATCATCATCATAATCATCTTCATGGTCATCATCATAATCGTCATCATAATCATCATAATAGTCATCATAATCGTCATCATTATAGTCATCATAATCATCATCATGATCATCATCATAATCATCATCATAATCATCATCATGATCATCATCATAATCATCATCATAATCATCATCATAACCGTCATCGTAATCATCATCATAATCATCATCATAATCATCATCATTGCCATCATCAAAATCATCATCATCATCATCATCATAATCATCATCATAATCATCATCATAATCATCATCATAACCGTCATCGTAATCATTATCATAATCATCATCATAATCATCATCATAATCATCATCATAATCATCATCATAATCATCATCATAATCATCATCATAATCGTCTTCATGGTCATCATCATAATCGTCATCATAATCATCATCATAATCATCATCATAATCATCATCATAATCATCATCAGAATCATCATCATAATCATGAGCATAATCATCATCATAATCATCATCATAATCATCATCATAATCATCATCATAATCATCGTCATAATCATCATCATTATCATCATCAAAATCATCATCCTAATCATGAGCATAATCATCATCATAATCGTCATCATTATCATCATCATAGTCATCATCATAATAGTCATCATAATCGTCATCATAATCGTCATCATTATAGTCATCATAATCGTCATCATAATCATCATCATAGTCATCATCATAATAGTCATCGTAATCGTCATCATTATAGTCATCATAATCATCGTCATGATCATCATCATAATCATCATCATAATCATCATCATAATCATCATCATAATCATCATCATAATCATCATCATTATCATCATCAAAATCATCATCATAATCATCATCATAATCATCATCATAGTCATCATCATAATCATCATCATAATCATCATCATAATCATCATCATAATCATCATCATAATCATCTTCATGGTCATCATCATAATCGTCATCATAATCATCATAATAGTCATCATAATCGTCATCATTATAGTCATCATAATCATCATCATGATCATCATCATAATCATCATCATAATCATCATCATGATCATCATCATAATCATCATCATAATCATCATCATAACCGTCATCGTAATCATCATCATAATCATCATCATTACCATCATCAAAATCATCATCATCATCATCATCATAATCATCATCATAATCATCATCATAACCGTCATCGTAATCATTATCATAATCATCATCATAATCATCATCATAATCATCATCATAATCATCATCATAATCATCATCATAATCATCATCATAATCATCATCATAATCATCATCATAATCGTCTTCATGGTCATCATCATAATCGTCATCATAATCATCATAATAGTCATCATAATCGTCATCATTATAGTCATCATAATCAACATCATGATCATCATCATAATCATCATCATAATCATCATCATGATCATCATCATAATCATCATCATAATCATCATCATAACCGTCATCGTAATCATCATCATAATCGTCATCATAATCATCATCATGATCATCATCATAATCATCATCAAAATCATCATCATGATCATCATCATAATCATCATCATAATCATCATCATAATCATCATCAAAATCATCATCATAATCATGAGCATAATCATCATCATAATCGTCATCATAATCATCATCATAGTCATCATCATAATAGTCATCATAATCGTCATCATTATAGTCATCATAATCGTCATCATAATCATCATTATAGTCATCATCATAATAGTCATCATAATCGTCATCGTAATCGTCATCATAATCATCATCATAGTCATCATCATAATAGTCATCATAATCGTCATCATTATAGTCATCATAATCATCGTCATAGTCATCATAATCGTCATCATTATAGTCATCATAATCATCGTCATGATCTTCATCATAATCATCATCATAATCATCATCATAATCATCATCATAATCATCATCATAATCATCATCAAAATCATCATCATAATCAGCATCATAATCATGATCATAATCATCATCCTAATCATCATCATAAACGTCATCGTAATCATCATCATAATCATCATCATTATCATCATCATAATCATCATCATAATCATCATCATAATCATCATCATAAACGTCATCGTAATCATCATCATAATCATCATCATTATCATCATCATTATCATCATCAAAATCATCATCCTAATCATGAGCATAATCATCATCATAATCGTCATCATAATTATCATCATAGTCATCATCATAATAGTCATCATAATCGTCGTCATAATCGTCATCATTATAGTCATCATAATCGTCATCATAATCATCAGCATAGTCATCATCATAATAGTCATCATAATCGTCATCGCAATCGTGATCATAATCATCATCATAGTCATCATAATCGTCATCATTATAGTCATCATAATCATCGTCATGATCTTCATCATAATCATCATCATAATCATCATCATAATCATCATCATAATCATCATCATAATCATCATCATAATCATCATCAAAATCATCATCATAATCAGCATCATAATCATGATCATAATCATCATCCTAATCATCATCATAAACGTCATCGTAATCATCATCATTATCATCATCATAATCATCATCATAATCATCATCATAATCATCATCATAATCATCATCATAATCATCATCATTATCATCATCAAAATCATCATCCTAATCATGAGCATAATCATCATCATAATCGTCATCATAATTATCATCATAGTCATCATCATAATAGTCATCATAATCGTCATCATAATCGTCATCATTATAGTCATCATAATCGTCATCATAATCATCATCATAGTCATCATCATAATAGTCATCATAATCGTCATCATTATAGTCATCATAATCATCGTCATGATCATCATCATAATCATCATCATAATCATCATCATAATCATCATCACAGTCATCATCATAATCATCATCATAATCATCATCATAATCATCATCATTATCGTCATCATAATCGTCATCATTATAGTCATCATAATCGTCATCGTAGTCATCATCATAATAGTCATCATAATCGTCATCATTATAGTCATCATAATCATCATCATGAACATCATCATAATCATCATCATAATCATCATCATAATCATCATCATAATCATCATCATTATGATCATCAAAATCATCATCATAATCATCATCATAATCATCATCATTGTCATCATCATAATCATCATCATAATCATCATCATAATCATCATCATAATCATCATCATCATCATCATCATAATCATCATCATAATCATCATCATAACCGTCATCGTAATCATTATCATAATCATCATCATAATCATCATCATGATCATCATCATAATCATCATCATAATCATCATCATGATCATCATCATAATCATCATCATAATCATCATCATAACCGTCATCGTAATCATCATCATAATCATCATCATAATCATCATCATTACCATCATCAAAATCATCATCATCATCATCATCATAATCATCATCATAATCATCATCATAACCGTCATCGTAATCATTATCATAATCATCATCATAATCATCATCATAATCATCATCATAATCATCATCATAATCATCATCATAATCATCATCATAATCGTCTTCATGGTCATCATCATAATCGTCATCATAATCATCATCATAATCATCATCATAATCATCATCAGAATCATCATCATAATCATGAGCATAATCATCATCATAATCATCATCATAATCATCATCATAATCATCATCATAATCATCGTCATAATCATCATCATTATCATCATCAAAATCATCATCCTAATCATGAGCATAATCATCATCATAATCGTCATCATTATCATCATCATAGTCATCATCATAATAGTCATCATAATCGTCATCATAATCGTCATCATTATAGTCATCATAATCGTCATCATAATCATCATCATAGTCATCATCATAATAGTCATCATAATCGTCATCATTATAGTCATCATAATCATCGTCATGATCATCATCATAATCATCATCATAATCATCATCATAATCATCATCATAATCATCATCATAATCATCATCATTATCATCATCAAAATCATCATCATAATCATCATCATAATCATCATCATAGTCATCATCATAATCATCATCATAATCATCATCATAATCATCATCATAATCATCATCATAATCATCTTCATGGTCATCATCATAATCGTCATCATAATCATCATAATAGTCATCATAATCGTCATCATTATAGTCATCATAATCATCATCATGATCATCATCATAATCATCATCATAATCATCATCATGATCATCATCATAATCATCATCATAATCATCATCATAACCGTCATCGTAATCATCATCATAATCATCATCATAATCATCATCATTACCATCATCAAAATCATCATCATCATCATCATCATAATCATCATCATAATCATCATCATAACCGTCATCGTAATCATTATCATAATCATCATCATAATCATCATCATAATCATCATCATAATCATCATCATAATCATCATCATAATCATCATCATAATCATCATCATAATCGTCTTCATGGTCATCATCATAATCGTCATCATAATCATCATAATAGTCATCATAATCGTCATCATTATAGTCATCATAATCAACATCATGATCATCATCATAATCATCATCATAATCATCATCATGATCATCATCATAATCATCATCATAATCATCATCATAACCGTCATCGTAATCATCATCATAATCGTCATCATAATCATCATCATGATCATCATCATAATCATCATCAAAATCATCATCATGATCATCATCATAATCATCATCATAATCATCATCATAATCATCATCAAAATCATCATCATAATCATGAGCATAATCATCATCATAATCGTCATCATAATCATCATCATAGTCATCATCATAATAGTCATCATAATCGTCATCATTATAGTCATCATAATCGTCATCATAATCATCATTATAGTCATCATCATAATAGTCATCATAATCGTCATCGTAATCGTCATCATAATCATCATCATAGTCATCATCATAATAGTCATCATAATCGTCATCATTATAGTCATCATAATCATCGTCATGATCATCATCACAATCATCATCATAATCATCATCATAATCATCATCATAATCATCATCATAATCATCATCAAAATCATCATCATAATCAGCATCATAATCATCATCATAATCATCATCATAATCATCATCAAAATCATCATCATAATCAGCATCATAATCATCATCATAATCATCATCCTAATCATCATCATAAACGTCATCGTAATCATCATCATAATCATCATCATAATCATCATCATAATCATCATCATAATCATCATCAAAATCATCATCATAATCAGCATCATAATCATCATCATAATCATCATACTAATCATCATCATAAACGTCATCGTAATCATCATCATAATCATCATCATGATCATCATCATAATCATCATCAAAATCGTCATCATAATCATCATCATAGTCATCATCATAATAGTCATCATAATCGTCATCATTATAGTCATCATAATCATCGTCATAGTCATCATAATCGTCATCATTATAGTCATCATAATCATCGTCATGATCTTCATCATAATCATCATCATAATCATCATCATAATCATCATCATAATCATCATCATAATCATCATCAAAGTCATCATCATAATCATCATCATAATCAGCATCATAATCATGATTATAATCATCATCCTAATCATCATCATAAACGTCATCGTAATCATCATCATAATCATCATCATTATCATCATCATAATCATCATCATAATCATCATCATAATCATCATCATAAACGTCATCGTAATCATCATCATAATCATCATCATTATCATCATCATTATCATCATCAAAATCATCATCCTAATCATGAGCATAATCATCATCATAATCGTCATCATAATTATCATCATAGTCATCATCATAATAGTCATCATAATCGTCGTCATAATCGTCATCATTATAGTCATCATAATCGTCATCATAATCATCAGCATAGTCATCATCATAATAGTCATCATAATCGTCATCGCAATCGTCATCATAATCATCATCATAGTCATCATAATCGTCATCATTATAGTCATCATAATCATCGTCATGATCTTCATCATAATCATCATCATAATCATCATCATAATCATCATCATAATCATCATCATAATCATCATCAAAATCATCATCATAATCAGCATCATAATCATGATCATAATCATCATCCTAATCATCATCATAAACGTCATCGTAATCATCATCATAATCATCATCATTATCATCATCATAATCATCATCATAATCATCATCATAATCATCATCATAATCATCATCATAATCGTCTTCATGGTCATCATCATAATCGTCATCATAATCATCATAATAGTCATCATAATCGTCATCATTATAGTCATCATAATCATCATCATGATCATCATCATAATCATCATCATAATCATCATCATAATCGTCATCGTAATCATCATCATAATCATCATCATAATCATCATCATTATCATCATCAAAATCATCATCATCATCATCATCATAATCATCATCATAATCATCATCATAACCGTCATCGTAATCATCATCATAATCATCATCATAATCATCATCATAATCATCATCATAATCATCATCATAATCATCATCATAATCATCATCATAATCATCATCATAATCGTCTTCATGGTCATCATCATAATCGTCATCATAATCATCATAATAGTCATCATAATCGTCATCATTATAGTCATCATAATCAACATCATGATCATCATCATAATCATCATCATAATCATCATCATGATCATCATCATAATCATCATCATAATCATCATCATAACCGTCATCGTAATCATCATCATAATCGTCATCATAATCATCATCATGATCATCATCATAATCATCATCAAAATCATCATCATGATCATCATCATAATCATCATCATAATCATCATCATAATCATCATCAAAATCATCATCATAATCATGAGCATAATCATCATCATAATCTTCATCATAATCATCATCATAGTCATCATCATAATAGTCATCATAATCGTCGTCATAATCGTCATCATAATCATCAGCATAGTCATCATCATAATAGTCATCATAATCGTCATCGTAATCATCATCATAATCATGAGCATAATCATCATCATAATCATCATCATAATCATCATCATAATCATCATCATAATCATCGTCATAATCATCATCATTATCATCATCAAAATCATCATCCTAATCATGAGCATAATCATCATCATAATCGTCATCATTATCATCATCATAGTCATCATCATAATAGTCATCATAATCGTCATCATAATCGTCATCATTATAGTCATCATAATCGTCATCATAATCATCATCATAGTCATCATCATAATAGTCATCATAATCGTCATCATTATAGTCATCATAATCATCGTCATGATCATCATCATAATCATCATCATAATCATCATCATAATCATCATCATAATCATCATCATAATCATCATCATTATCATCATCAAAATCATCATCATAATCATCATCATAATCATCATCATAGTCATCATCATAATCATCATCATAATCATCATCATAATCATCATCATAATCATCATCATAATCATCTTCATGGTCATCATCATAATCGTCATCATAATCATCATAATAGTCATCATAATCGTCATCATTATAGTCATCATAATCATCATCATGATCATCATCATAATCATCATCATAATCATCATCATGATCATCATCATAATCATCATCATAATCATCATCATAACCGTCATCGTAATCATCATCATAATCATCATCATAATCATCATCATTGCCATCATCAAAATCATCATCATCATCATCATCATAATCATCATCATAATCATCATCATAACCGTCATCGTAATCATTATCATAATCATCATCATAATCATCATCATAATCATCATCATAATCATCATCATAATCATCATCATAATCATCATCATAATCGTCTTCATGGTCATCATCATAATCGTCATCATAATCATCATCATAATCATCATCATAATCATCATCATAATCATCATCAGAATCATCATCATAATCATGAGCATAATCATCATCATAATCATCATCATAATCATCATCATAATCATCATCATAATCATCGTCATAATCATCATCATTATCATCATCAAAATCATCATCCTAATCATGAGCATAATCATCATCATAATCGTCATCATTATCATCATCATAGTCATCATCATAATAGTCATCATAATCGTCATCATAATCGTCATCATTATAGTCATCATAATCGTCATCATAATCATCATCATAGTCATCATCATAATAGTCATCATAATCGTCATCATTATAGTCATCATAATCATCGTCATGATCATCATCATAATCATCATCATAATCATCATCACAATCATCATCATAATCATCATCATAATCATCATCATTATCATCATCAAAATCATCATCATAATCATCATCATAATCATCATCATAGTCATCATCATAATCATCATCATAATCATCATCATAATCATCATCATAATCATCATCATAATCATCTTCATGGTCATCATCATAATCGTCATCATAATCATCATAATAGTCATCATAATCGTCATCATTATAGTCATCATAATCATCATCATGATCATCATCATAATCATCATCATAATCATCATCATGATCATCATCATAATCATCATCATAATCATCATCATAACCGTCATCGTAATCATCATCATAATCATCATCATAATCATCATCATTACCATCATCAAAATCATCATCATCATCATCATCATAATCATCATCATAATCATCATCATAACCGTCATCGTAATCATTATCATAATCATCATCATAATCATCATCATAATCATCATCATAATCATCATCATAATCATCATCATAATCATCATCATAATCATCATCATAATCGTCTTCATGGTCATCATCATAATCGTCATCATAATCATCATAATAGTCATCATAATCGTCATCATTATAGTCATCATAATCAACATCATGATCATCATCATAATCATCATCATAATCATCATCATGATCATCATCATAATCATCATCATAATCATCATCATAACCGTCATCGTAATCATCATCATAATCGTCATCATAATCATCATCATGATCATCATCATAATCATCATCAAAATCATCATCATGATCATCATCATAATCATCATCATAATCATCATCATAATCATCATCAAAATCATCATCATAATCATGAGCATAATCATCATCATAATCGTCATCATAATCATCATCATAGTCATCATCATAATAGTCATCATAATCGTCATCATTATAGTCATCATAATCGTCATCATAATCATCATTATAGTCATCATCATAATAGTCATCATAATCGTCATCGTAATCGTCATCATAATCATCATCATAGTCATCATCATAATAGTCATCATAATCGTCATCATTATAGTCATCATAATCATCGTCATGATCATCATCACAATCATCATCATAATCATCATCATAATCATCATAACCATCATCATAATCATCATCAAAATCATCATCATAATCATCATCCTAATCATCATCATAAACGTCATCGTAATCATCATCATAATCATCATCATAATCATCATCATAATCATCATCATAATCATCATCAAAATCATCATCATAATCAGCATCATAATCATCATCATAATCATCATACTAATCATCATCATAAACGTCATCGTAATCATCATCATAATCATCATCATGATCATCATCATAATCATCATCAAAATCGTCATCATAATCATCATCATAGTCATCATCATAATAGTCATCATAATCGTCATCATTATAGTCATCATAATCATCGTCATAGTCATCATAATCGTCATCATTATAGTCATCATAATCATCGTCATGATCTTCATCATAATCATCATCATAATCATCATCATAATCATCATCATAATCATCATCATAATCATCATCAAAATCATCATCATAATCAGCATCATAATCATGATCATAATCATCATCCTAATCATCATCATAAACGTCATCGTAATCATCATCATAATCATCATCATTATCATCATCATAATCATCATCATAATCATCATCATAATCATCATCATAAACGTCATCGTAATCATCATCATAATCATCATCATTATCATCATCATTATCATCATCAAAATCATCATCCTAATCATGAGCATAATCATCATCATAATCGTCATCATAATTATCATCATAGTCATCATCATAATAGTCATCATAATCGTCGTCATAATCGTCATCATTATAGTCATCATAATCGTCATCATAATCATCAGCATAGTCATCATCATAATAGTCATCATAATCATCGTCATGATCTTCATCATAATCATCATCATAATCATCATCATAATCATCATCATAATCATCATCATAATCATCATCATAATCATCATCAAAATCATCATCATAATCAGCATCATAATCATGATCATAATCATCATCCTAATCATCATCATAAACGTCATCGTAATCATCATCATTATCATCATCATAATCATCATCATAATCATCATCATAATCATCATCATAATCATCATCATAATCATCATCATTATCATCATCAAAATCATCATCCTAATCATGAGCATAATCATCATCATAATCGTCATCATAATTATCATCATAGTCATCATCATAATAGTCATCATAATCGTCATCATAATCGTCATCATTATAGTCATCATAATCGTCATCATAATCATCATCATAGTCATCATCATAATAGTCATCATAATCGTCATCATTATAGTCATCATAATCATCGTCATGATCATCATCATAATCATCATCATAATCATCATCATAATCATCATCACAGTCATCATCATAATCATCATCATAATCATCATCATAATCATCATCATAATCGTCATCATAATCGTCATCATTATAGTCATCATAATCGTCATCGTAGTCATCATCATAATAGTCATCATAATCGTCATCATTATAGTCATCATAATCATCATCATGAACATCATCATAATCATCATCATAATCATCATCATAATCATCATCATAATCATCATCATTATGATCATCAAAATCATCATCATAATCAACATCATAATCATCATCATTGTCATCATCATAATCATCATCATAATCATCATCATAATCATCATCATAATCGTCTTCATGGTCATCATCATAATCGTCATCATAATCATCATAATAGTCATCATAATCGTCATCATTATCATCATCAAAATCATCATCATCATCATCATCATAATCATCATCATAATCATCATCATAACCGTCATCGTAATCATCATCATAATCATCATCATAATCATCATCATAATCATCATCATAATCATCATCATAATCATCATCATAATCATCATCATAATCATCATCATAATCGTCTTCATGGTCATCATCATAATCGTCATCATAATCATCATAATAGTCATCATAATCGTCATCATTATAGTCATCATAATCAACATCATGATCATCATCATAATCATCATCATAATCATCATCATGATCATCATCATAATCATCATCATAATCATCATCATAACCGTCATCGTAATCATCATCATAATCGTCATCATAATCATCATCATAATCATCATCATAATCATCATCATAATCGTCATCATAATCGTCATCATTATAGTCATCATAATCGTCATCGTAGTCATCATCATAATAGTCATCATAATCGTCATCATTATAGTCATCATAATCATCATCATGATCATCGTCATGATCATCATCATAATCATCATCATAATCATCATCGTAATCATCATCATAGTCATCATCATAATCATCATCATAATCATCATCATAATCATCATCATAATCGTCATCATAATCGTCATCATTATAGTCATCATAATCGTCATCGTAGTCATCATCATAATAGTCATCATAATCGTCATCATTATAGTCATCATAATCATCATCATGATCATCGTCATGATCATCATCATAATCATCATCATAATCATCATCATAATCATGATCATAATCATCATCAAAATCATCATCATAATCATCATCATAATCGTCATCATAATCATCATCATAATCATCATCATAACCGTCATCGTAATCATCATCAGAATCATCATCATAATCATCATCATAATCATCATCATAATCATGATCATAATCATCATCAAAATCATCATCATAATCATCATCATAATCGTCATCATAATCATCATCATAATCATCATCATAACCGTCATCGTAATCATCATCAGAATCATCATCATAATCGTTATCATAATGATCATCATAATCATCATCATAATCATCATCATAATCATCATCATAATCATCGTTATAATTCATCATCATGATCATCATCATAATCATCATCATAACCGTCATCGTAATCATCATCAGAATCATCATCATAATCGTCATCATAATCATCATCATAATCATCATCATAATCATCATCATAATCATCATCATAATCATCATCATAATCATCATCATTATCATCATCAAAATCATCATCATAATCATCATCATAATCATCATCATAGTCATCATCATAATCATCATCATAATCATCATCATAATCATCATCATAATCGTCTTCATTGTCATCGTCATAATCGTCATCATAATCATCATCATAGTCATTATCATAGTAGTCATCATAATCATCATCATAATCATCATCATAGTCATCATCATAATAGTCATCATAATCGTCATCATTATAGTCATCATAATCATCAGCATGATCATCATCATAATCATCATCAAAATCATCATCATAATCGTCATCATAATCGTCATCATTATAGTCATCATAATCATCAGCATGATCATCATCATAATCATCATCATAATCATCATCATGATCATCATCATAATCATCATCATAATCATCATCATAACCGTCATCGTAATCATCATCATAATCATCATCATAATCATCATCATAATCATGAGCATAATCATCATCATAATCGTCATCATAATCATCATCATAGTCATTATCATAATAGTCATCATAATCATCATCATAATCGTCATCATTATAGTCATCATAATCGTCATCATAATCGTCATCATAATCGTCATCATAATCATCATCATAGTCATCATCATAATAGTCATCATAATCGTCATCATTATAGTCATCATAATCATCAGCATGATCATCATCATAATCATCATCAAAATCATCATCATAATCGTCATCATAATCGTCATCATAATCATCATCATAATCATCATCATAATCATCATCATAATCACCGTTATAATTCATCATCATAATCATCATCATAATCATCATCATAACCGTCATCGTAATCATCATCAGAATCATCATCATAATCGTCATCATAATCATCATCATAATCATCATCATAATCATCATCATAATCATCATCAGAATCATCATCATAATCATGAGCATAATCATCATCATAATCATCATCATAATCATCATCATAATCATCATCATAATCATCATCAAAATCATCATCATAATCATGAGCATAATCATCATCATAATCGTCATCATAATCATCATCATAGTCATCATCGTAATAGTCATCATAATCATCATCATAATCGTCATCATTATAGTCATCATAATCGTCATCATAATCATCATCATAGTCATCGTCATAATAGTCATCATAATCGTCATCATTATAGTCATCATAATCATCAGCATGATCATCATCATACTCATCATCAAAATCATCATCATAATCGTCATCATAATCGTCATCATAATCATCATCATAATCATCATCATAATCATCATCATAACCGTCATCGTAATCATCATCATAATCATCATCATAATCATCATCATAATCATCATCATAATCATCATCATAATCATCATCATAATCATCATCATAATCATCATCATAATCATCATCAAGATCATCATCATAATCATGAGCATAATCATCATCACAATCGTCATCATAATCATCATCATAATCATCATCAGAATCATCATCATAATCGTCATCATAATCATCATCATAATCATCATCATAATCATCATCATAATCATCGTTATAATTCATCATCATAATCATCATCATAATCATCATCATAACCGTCATCGTAATCATCATCAGAATCATCATCATAATCGTCATCATAATCATCATCATAATCATCATCATAATCATCATCATAATCATCATCATAATCATCATCATAATCATCATCAGAATCATCATCATAACCGTCATCGTAATCATCATCAGAATCATCATCACAATCGTCATCATAATCATCATCATAATCATCATCATAATCATCATCATAATCATCATCATAATCATCATCAGAATCATCATCATAATCATGAGCATAATCATCATCATAATCATCATCATAATCACCATCATAATCATCATCATAACCGTCATCGTAATCATCATCATAATCATCATCATAATCATCATCATAATCATCATCATAATCATCTTCATAATTATCATCATAATCATCATCATAATCATCATCAAAATCATCATCATAATCATCATCATAGTCATCATCATAATAGTCATCATAATCGTCATGATAATCGTCAACATTGTAGTCATCATAATCGTCATCATAATCATCATCGTAGTCATCATCATAATCATCATCATAATCATCATCATAATCATCATCATAACCGTCATCATAATCATCAGCATGATCATCATCATAATCATCATCAAAATCATCATCATAACCGTCATCGTAATCATCATCATAATCATCATCATAATCATCATCATAATCATCATCATAATCATCATCATAATTATCATCATAATCATCATCATAATCATCATCAAAATCATCATCATAATCATGAGCATAATCATCATCGTAATCGTCATCATAATCATCATCATAGTCATCATCATAATAGTCATCATAATCATCATCATAATCGTCATCATTATAGTCATCATAATCGTCATCATAATGATCATCATAGTCATCATCATAATAGTCATCATAATCGTCATCATTATAGTCATCATAATCATCTGCATGATCATCATCATAATCATCATCATAATCATCATCATAATCATCATCATGATCATCATCATAATCATCATCATAATCATCATCACGATCATCATCATAATCATCATCAAAATCATCATCATGATCATCATCATAATCATCATCATAATCATCATCAAAATCATCATCATAATCATGAGCATAATCATCATCATAATCGTCATCATAATCTTCATCATAATCATCATCATAATCATCATCAAAATCATCATCATAATCATGAGCATAATCATCATCTTAATCGTCATCATAATCATCATCATAGTCATCATCATAGTCATCATCATAATCATCATCATAATCATCATCATAATCATCATCATTATCATCATCATAATCATCATCATAATCATCATCAAGATCATCATCATAATCATGAGCATAATCATCATCATAATCATCATCATAGTCATCATCATAATAGTCATCATAATCGTCATGATAATCGTCAACATTGTAGTCATCATAATCGTCATCATAATCATCATCGTAGTCATCATCATAATCATCATCATAATCATCATCATAATCATCATCATAACCGTCATCATAATCATCATCAAAATCATCATCCTAATCATGAGCATAATCATCATCATAATCGTCATCATAATCATCATCATAGTCATCATCATAATAGTCATCATAATCGTCATCATAATCGTCATCATTATAGTCATCATAATCGTCATCATAATCATCATCATAGTCGTCATCATAATAGTCATCATAATCGTCATCATTATAGTCATCATAATCGTCATCATCATAATAGTCATCATAATCGTCATCATAATCGTCATCATTATAGTCATCATAATCGTCATCATAATCGTCATCATTATAGTCATCATAATCGTCATCATAATCATCATCATAGTCATCATCGTAATAGTCATCATAATCGTCATCATTATAGTCATCATAATCGTCATCATAATCATCATCATAGTCATCATCATAATAGTCATCATAATCGTCATCATTATAGTCATCATAATCATCAGCATGATCAGCATCATAATCATCATCAAAATCATCATCATAATCGTCATCATAATCATCATCATAATCATCATCATAATCATCATCATAACCGTCATCGTAATCATCATCATAATCATCATCATAATCATCATCATAATCATCATCATAATCATCATCAGAATCATCATCATAATCATGAGCATAATCATCATCATAATCATCATCATAATCATCATCATAATCATCATCATAATCATCATCAGAATCATCATCATAATCATCATCATAACCGTCATCGTAATCATCATCATAATCATCATCATAATCATCATCATAATCATCATCATAATCATCATCAGAATCATCATCATAATCATGAGCATAATCATCATCATAATCATCATCATAATCATCATCATAATCATCATCGTAATCATCATCATAATCCTCATCATAATCGTCTTCATGGTCATCATCATAATCGTCATCATAATCATCATAATAGTCATCAGAATCGTCATCATTATAGTCATCATAATCAACATCATGATCATCATCATAATCATCATCATAATCATCATCATAACCGTCATCGTAATCATCATCATAATCATCATCATAATCATCATCATAATCATCATCATAATCATCATCATAATCATCATCATAATGATCATCAAAATCATCATCATAATCATGAGCATAATCATCATCATAATCGTCATCATAATCATCATCATAATCATCATCATAATCATCATCATAATCATCATCAAAATCATCATCATGATCATCATCATAATCATCATCAAAATCGTCATCATTATAGTCATCATAATCGTCATCATAATCATCATCATAGTCATCATCATAATAGTCATCATAATCGTCATCATTATAGTCATCATAATCATCATCATAATCATCATCATAATCATCATCATAATCATCATCATAATCATCATCATAACCGTCATCGTAATCGTCATCATAATCATCATCATAATTATCATCATAATCATCATCATAATCATCATCAGAATCATCATCATAATCATGAGGATAATCATCACCATAATCGTCATCATAATCATCATCATGATCATCATCATAATCATCATCATAATCATCATCATAATCATGAGCATAATCATCATCATAATCGTCATCATAATCATCATCATAGTCATCATCATAATAGTCATCATAATCGTCGTCATAATCGTCATCATTATAGTCATCATAATCGTCATCATAATCATCAGCATAGTCATCATCATAATAGTCATCATAATCGTCATCATTATAGTCATCATAATCATCATCATGATCATCATCATAATCATCATCATAATCATCATCATAATCATCATCATAATCATCATCATTATCATCATCAAAATCATCATCATCATCATCATCATAATCATCATCATAATCATCATCATAATCATCATCATAACCGTCATCGTAATCATCATCATAATCATCATCATAATCATCATCATAATCATCATCATAATCATCATCATAATCATCATCATAATCGTCTTCATGGTCATCATCATAATCGTCATCATAATCATCATAATAGTCATCATAATCGTCATCATTATAGTCATCATAATCAACATCATGATCATCATCATAATCATCATCATAATCATCATCATGATCATCATCAGAATCATCATCATAATCATCAGCATAATCATCATCATAATCGTCATCATAATCATCATCATGATCATCATCATAATCATCATCATAATCATCATCATAACCGTCATCGTAATCATCATCATAATCATCATCATAATCATCATCATAATCATCGTTATAATTCATCATCATAATCATGAGCATAATCATCATCATAATCATCATCATAATCATCGTTATAATTCATCATCATAATCATGAGCATAATCATCATGATAATCATCATCATAGTCATCATCATAATCATCATCATAATCATCATCAGAATCATCATCATAATCATGAGCATAATCATCATCATAATCATGAGCATAATCATCATCATAATCGTCATCATAATCATCATCATAATCATCATCATAATCATCATCATAATCATCATCATAATCATCATCATAATCATCATCATAATCATCATCATAATCATCGTTATAATTCATCATCATAATCATCATCATAATCATCATCACAACCGTCATCGTAATCACCATCAGAATCATCATCATAACCGTCATCATAATCATCATCATAATCATCATCATAATCATCATCATAATCATCATCATAATCATCATCAGAATCATCATCATAATCATGAGCATAATCATCATCATAATCATCATCATAATCATCATCATAATCATCATCGTAATCATCATCATAATTATCATCATAATCATCAGCATAGTCATCATCATAATAGTCATCATAATCGTCATCATTATAGGCATCATAATCATCATCATGATCATCATCATAATCATCATAATAATCATCATCATGATCATCATCATAATCATCGTTATAATTCATCATCATAATCATGAGCATAATCATCATGATAATGATCATCATAGTCATCATCATAATCATCATCATAGTCATCATCATAATCATCATCAAAATCATCATCATCATCATAATCATCATCATAATCATCATTGTAGGAATACGGAAAAAATTCGGACTTGAAACGGGAATCGAACCCGTGCCCCTCAGATTACGAGTCGTCGACGCTCCCAACTGAGCCACCGGCGTCCGCCTGATACTCGTCCTTTTCCGCATCCTTTTTGTCCTTTCGGGTCTGGAGGCCCCGCCAATCCTACACTCGGCCATCCTGCAACGACATTCGCCCTCGAATGTCCGTCACAGCTTCGCTTTACTTCCTCAAGAACTCACAAATCTTCGTAATCGCCGTAATCGCCGTAATCTCTCACGCAGCGCCATCTCTCGACACAACTCTTTAAACTCTTAAACTCTGAACTTCGCAACGCACATGTGTCAGAGAGGCCCACTGCTTCGTCGCTAAACGCTTCTTTTAATCAACAATATCTTGTTGTCGTCGTCTGCCTTGTGTGGATTGGTCGGTGTTTTGATGTCTACCTCCATCCCGGACGAGCCCCCAATTTGTAGGAATACGGAAAAAATTCGGACTTGAAACGGGAATCGAACCCGTGCCCCTCAGATTACGAGTCGTCGACGCTCCCAACTGAGCCACCGGCGTCCGCCTGATACACGTCCTTTTCCGCATCCTTTTTGTCCTTTCGGGTCTGGATGGAAAAATATCCGGACCGAAACGGGACTCGAACCCGTGCCCCTCAGATTACGAGTCGTTGACGCTCCCAACTGAGCCACCGGCGTCCGCCTAATACACGTCCTTTCCGTATTCCTTTTGTTCTTATCGGGTATGGAGGTCCCGCCAATCCCACACTCGGCCATCCTGCAACTACATTCGCCCTCGAATGTCCGTTACAGATTCGACTCATCACTTCAAGTAACTCCGCAGTACTCGCAGCCAACTTCGTCGTCAACTTCGCAGTGCCATCTCTCCGCCAAACGTCAACTCTTTGAACCGTCAAACTTCACAACGTGTGAGAGAGGCCACTGCATCTCGTAAACACTTCTTTGACTGCAAGCATACGTTGTCCTGGTGTGCCTTGTGGAGATTTGGTCGGTGTTTTTATTATCTTCCTCCATCCCACTTCTGACACCAAATTGTAGGAATACGGAAAAATATCCGGACCGAAACGGGACTCGAACCCGTGCCCCTCAGATTACGAGTCGTCGACGCTCCCAACTGAGCCACCGGCGTCCGCCTGATACACGTCCTTTTCCGCATCCTTTTTGTCCTTTCGGGTCTGGATGGAAAAATATCCGGACCGAAACGGGACTCGAACCCGTGCCCCTCAGATTACGAGTCGTCGACGCTCCCAACTGAGCCACCGGCGTCCGCCTAATACACGTCCTTTCCGTATTCCTTTTGTTCTTATCGGGTATGGAGGTCCCGCCAATCCCACATCATCATAATCATCATCATAACCGTCATCGTAATCATCATCATAATCATCATCATAATCATCATCATAATCATCATCATAATCATCATCATAATCATCATCATAATGATCATCAAAATCATCATCATAATCATGAGCATAATCATCATCATAATCGTCATCATAATCATCATCATAATCATCATCATAATCATCATCATAATCATCATCAAAATCATCATCATGATCATCATCATAATCATCATCATAATCATCATCATAATCATCATCAAAATCATCATCATGATCATCATCATAATCATCATCAAAATCGTCATCATTATAGTCATCATAATCGTCATCATAATCATCATCATAGTCATCATCATAATAGTCATCATAATCGTCATCATTATAGTCATCATAATCATCATCATAATCATCATCATAATCATCATCATAATCATCATCATAATCATCATCATAATCATCATCATAGTCATCATCATAATCAGCATCATAATCATCATCAGAATCATCATCATAATCATGAGCATAATCATCATCATAATCATCATCATAACCGTCATCGTAATCATCATCGTAATCGTCATCATAATCATCATCATGATCATCATCATAATCATCATCAAAATCATCATCATGATCATCATCATAATCATCATCATAATCACCATCATAATCATCATCATAATCATCATCAAAATCATCATCATAATCATTAGCACAATCATCATCATAATCGTCATCATAATCATCATCATAGTCATCATCATAATAGTCATCATAATCGTCATCATTATAGTCATCATAATCGTCATCATAATCATCAGCATAGTCATCATCATAATAGTCATCATAATCGTCATCACTATAGTCATCATAATCATCATCATGATCATCATCATAATCATCATCATAATCATCATCATAATCATCATCATAATCATCATCATTATCATCATCAAAATCATCATCATCATCATCATAATCATCATCATAATCATCATCATAACCGTCATCGTAATTATCATCATAATCATCATCATAATCATCATCATGATCATCATCATAATCATCATCATAATCATCATCATAACCGTCATCGTAATCATCATCATAATCATCATCATAATCATCATCATAATCATCGTTATAATTCATCATCATAATCATGAGCATAATCATCATGATAATCATCATCATAGTCATCATCATAATCATCATCATAATCATCATCAGAATCATCATCATAATCATGAGCATAATCATCATCATAATCATCATCATAATCATCTTCATAATCATCATCATAATCATCATCATAATCATCATCATAATCATCATCATAATCATCATCATAATCATCATCATAATCATCATCATAATCATCATCATAATCATCATCATAATCATCATCATAATCATCATCATAATCATCATCAGAATCATCATCATAATCATGAGCATAATCATCATCATAATCATCATCATAATCATCATCATAATCATCATCATAATCATCATCATAACCGTCATCGTAATCATCATCGTAATCGTCATCATAATCATCATCATGATCATCATCATAATCATCATCAAAATCATCATCATGATCAACATCATAATCATCATCATAATCACCATCATAATCATCATCATAATCATCATCAAAATCATCATCATAATCATTAGCACAATCATCATCATAATCGTCATCATAATCATCATCATAGTCATCATCATAATAGTCATCATAATCGTCATCATTATAGTCATCATAATCGTCATCATAATCATCATTATAGTCATCATCATAATAGTCATCATAATCGTCATCGTAATCGTCATCATAATCATCATCATAGTCATCATCATAATAGTCATCATAATCGTCATCATTATAGTCATCATAATCATCGTCATGATCATCATCATAATCATCATCATAGTCATCATCATAATCATCATCATAATCATCATCATAATCATCATCATAATCATCATCAAAATCATCATCATAATCAGCATCATAATCATCATCATAATCATCATCCTAATCATCATCATAAACGTCATCGTAATCATCATCATAATCATCATCATAATCATCATCATAATCATCATCATAATCATCATCATAATCATCATCATAATCATCATCATTATAGTCATCATAATCGTCGTCATAATCGTCATCATTATAGTCATCATAATCGTCATCATAATCATCAGCATAGTCATCATCATAATAGTCATCATAATCGTCATCACTATAGTCATCATAATCATCATCATAATCATCATCATAATCATCATCATAATCATCATCATAATCATCATCATAATCATCATCATAGTCATCATCATAATCATCATCATAATCATCATCATAATCATCATCATAATCGTCATCATAATCGTCATCGTAGTCATCATCATAATAGTCATCATAATCGTCATCATTATAGTCATCATGATCATGATCATAATCATCATCATAATCATCATCATGATCATCATCATAATCATCATCATAATCATCATCATAATCGTCATCATAATCGTCATCGTAGTCATCATCATAATAGTCATCATAATCGTCATCATTATAGTCATCATAATCATCATCATGATCATCATCATAATCATCATCATAATCATCATCATAATCATCATCATAATCATCATCATGGTCATCATCATAATCGTCATCATAATCATCATAATAGTCATCATAATCGTCATCATTATAGTCATCATAATCATCATCATGATCATCATCATAATCATCATCATAATCATCATCATGATCATCATCATAATCATCATCATAATCATCATCATAACCGTCATCGTAATCATCATCATAATCATCATCATAATCATCATCATTATCATCATCAAAATCATCATCATCATCATCATCATAATCATCATCGTAATCATCATCATAACCGTCATCGTAATCATCATCATAATCATCATCATAATCATCATCATAATCATCATCATAATCATCATCATAATCATCATCATAATCATCATCATAATCGTCTTCATGGTCATCATCATAATCGTCATCATAATCATCATAATAGTCATCATAATCGTCATCATTATAGTCATCATAATCAACATCATGATCATCATCATAATCATCATCATAATCATCATCATAATCATCATCATAATCATCATCATGATCATCATCATAATCATCATCATAATCATCATCATAACCGTCATCGCAATCATCATCATAATCGTCATCATAATCATCATCATGATCATCATCAAAATCATCATCATGATCATCATCATAATTATCATCATAATCATCATCATAATCATCATCAAAATCATCATCATAATCATGAGCATAATCATCATCATAATCGTCATCATAATCATCATCATAATCATCATCCAAATCATCATCATAATCATGAGCATAATCATCATCATAATCGTCATCATAATCATCATCATAGTCATCATCATAATAGTCATCATAATCGTCATCATTATAGTCATCATAATCGTCATCATAATCGTCATTATAGTCATCATCATAATAGTCATCATAATCGTCATCGTAATCATCATCATAATCATCATCATAGTCATCATCATAATAGTCATCATAATCGTCATCATTATAGTCATCATCATCATCATCATAATCATCATCATAATCATCATCATAACCGTCATCGTAATCATCATCATAATCATCATCATAATCATCATCATAATCATCATCATAATCATCATCATAATCATCATCATAATCATCATCATAATCATCATCATAATCATCATCATAATCGTCTTCATGGTCATCATCATAATCGTCATCATAATCATCATCATAATCATCATCATAATCATCATCATAATCATCGTTATAATTCATCATCATAATCATCATCATAATCATCATCACAACCGTCATCGTAATCACCATCAGAATCATCATCATAACCGTCATCATAATCATCATCATAATCATCATCATAATCATCATCATAATCATCATCATAATCATCATCATAATCATCATCATAATCGTCTTCATGGTCATCATCATAATCGTCATCATAATCATCATCATAATCATCATCATAATCATCATCATAATCATCGTTATAATTCATCATCATAATCATCATCATAATCATCATCACAACCGTCATCGTAATCACCATCAGAATCATCATCATAACCGTCATCATAATCATCATCATAATCATCATCATAATCATCATCATAATCATCATCATAATCATCATCAGAATCATCATGATAATCATGAGCATAATCATCATCATAATCATCATCATAATCATCATCATAATCATCATCGTAATCATCATCATAATTATCATCATAATCATCAGCATAGTCATCATCATAGTAGTCATCATAATCGTCATCATTATAGGCATCATAATCATCATCATGATAATCATCATAATCATCATAATAATCATCATCATGATCATCATCATAATCATCGTTATAATTCATCATCATAATCATGAGCATAATCATCATGATAATGATCATCATAGTCATCATCATAATCATCATCATAGTCATCATCATAATCATCATCAAAATCATCATCATCATCATCATAATCATCATCATAATCATCAGCATAGTCATCATCATAATAGTCATCATAATCGTCATCATTATAGTCATCATAATCATCATCATGATCATCATCATAATCATCATCATAATCATCATCATAATCATCATCATAATCATCATCATTATCATCATCAAAATCATCATCATCATCATCATCATAATCATCATCATAATCATCATCATAATCATCATCATAACCGTCATCGTAATCATCATCATAATCATCATCATAATCATCATCATAATCATCATCATAATCATCATCATAATCATCATCATTATCATCATCAAAATCATCATCATCATCATCATCATAATCATCATCATAACCGTCATCGTAATCATCATCATAATCATCATCATAATCATCATCATAATCATCATCATGATCATCATCACAATCATCATCATAATCATCATCATAACCGTCATCGTAATCATCATCATAATCATCATCATAATCATCATCATATTCATCGTTATAATTCATCATCATAATCATGAGCATAATCATCATGATAATCATCATCATAGTCATCATCATAATCATCATCATAATCATCATCAGAATCATCATCATAATCATCATCATAATCATCATCATAATCATCATCATAACCGTCATCGTAATCATCATCATAATCATCATCATAATCATCTTCATAATCATCATCATAATCATCATCATAATCATCATCATAATCATCATCATAATCATCATCATAATCATCATCATAATCATCATCATAATCATCATCATAATCATCATCATAATCATCATCATAATCATCATCATAATCATCATCAGAATCATCATCATAATCATGAGCATAATCATCATCATAATCATCATCATAATCATCATCATAATCATCATCATAATCATCATCATAACCGTCATCGTAATCATCATCGTAATCGTCATCATAATCATCATCATGATCATCATCATAATCATCATCAAAATCATCATCATGATCAACATCATAATCATCATCATAATCACCATCATAATCATCATCATAATCATCATCAAAATCATCATCATAATCATTAGCACAATCATCATCATAATCGTCATCATAATCATCATCATAGTCATCATCATAATAGTCATCATAATCGTCATCATTATAGTCATCATAATCGTCATCATAATCATCATTATAGTCATCATCATAATAGTCATCATAATCGTCATCGTAATCGTCATCATAATCATCATCATAGTCATCATCATAATAGTCATCATAATCGTCATCATTATAGTCATCATAATCATCGTCATGATCATCATCATAATCATCATCATAGTCATCATCATAATCATCATCATAATCATCATCATAATCATCATCATAATCATCATCAAAATCATCATCATAATCAGCATCATAATCATCATCATAATCATCATCCTAATCATCATCATAAACGTCATCGTAATCATCATCATAATCATCATCATAATCATCATCATAATCATCATCATAATCATCATCATAATCATCATCATAATCATCATCATTATCATCATCAAAATCATCATCCTAATCATGAGCATAATCATCATCATAATCGTCATCATAATTATCATCATAGTCATCATCATAATAGTCATCATAATCGTCATCATAATCGTCATCATTATAGTCATCATAATCATCGTCATGATCATCATCATAATCATCATCATAATCATCATCATAATCATCATCATAGTCATCATCATAATCATCATCATAATCATCATCATAATCATCATCATAATCGTCATCATAATCGTCATCGTAGTCATCATCATAATAGTCATCATAATCGTCATCATTATAGTCATCATGATCATGATCATAATCATCATCATAATCATCATCATGATCATCATCATAATCATCATCATAATCATCATCATAATCGTCATCATAATCGTCATCGTAGTCATCATCATAATAGTCATCATAATCGTCATCATTATAGTCATCATAATCATCATCATGATCATCATCATAATCATCATCATAATCATCATCATAATCATCATCATAATCATCATCATGGTCATCATCATAATCGTCATCATAATCATCATAATAGTCATCATAATCGTCATCATTATAGTCATCATAATCATCATCATGATCATCATCATAATCATCATCATAATCATCATCATGATCATCATCATAATCATCATCATAATCATCATCATAACCGTCATCGTAATCATCATCATAATCATCATCATAATCATCATCATTATCATCATCAAAATCATCATCATCATCATCATCATAATCATCATCGTAATCATCATCATAACCGTCATCGTAATCATCATCATAATCATCATCATAATCATCATCATAATCATCATCATAATCATCATCATAATCATCATCATAATCATCATCATAATCGTCTTCATGGTCATCATCATAATCGTCATCATAATCATCATAATAGTCATCATAATCGTCATCATTATAGTCATCATAATCAACATCATGATCATCATCATAATCATCATCATAATCATCATCATAATCATTATCATAATCATCATCATGATCATCATCATAATCATCATCATAATCATCATCATAACCGTCATCGCAATCATCATCATAATCGTCATCATAATCATCATCATGATCATCATCAAAATCATCATCATGATCATCATCATAATTATCATCATAATCATCATCATAATCATCATCAAAATCATCATCATAATCATGAGCATAATCATCATCATAATCGTCATCATAATCATCATCATAATCATCATCCAAATCATCATCATAATCATGAGCATAATCATCATCATAATCGTCATCATAATCATCATCATAGTCATCATCATAATAGTCATCATAATCGTCATCATTATAGTCATCATAATCGTCATCATAATCGTCATTATAGTCATCATCATAATAGTCATCATAATCGTCATCGTAATCATCATCATAATCATCATCATAGTCATCATCATAATAGTCATCATAATCGTCATCATTATAGTCATCATCATCATCATCATAATCATCATCATAATCATCATCATAACCGTCATCGTAATCATCATCATAATCATCATCATAATCATCATCATAATCATCATCATAATCATCATCATAATCATCATCATAATCATCATCATAATCATCATCATAATCGTCTTCATGGTCATCATCATAATCGTCATCATAATCATCATCATAATCATCATCATAATCATCATCATAATCATCGTTATAATTCATCATCATAATCATCATCATAATCATCATCACAACCGTCATCGTAATCACCATCAGAATCATCATCATAACCGTCATCATAATCATCATCATAATCATCATCATAATCATCATCATAATCATCATCATAATCATCATCAGAATCATCATGATAATCATGAGCATAATCATCATCATAATCATCATCATAATCATCATCATAATCATCATCGTAATCATCATCATAATTATCATCATAATCATCAGCATAGTCATCATCATAGTAGTCATCATAATCGTCATCATTATAGGCATCATAATCATCATCATGATCATCATCATAATCATCATAATAATCATCATCATGATCATCATCATAATCATCGTTATAATTCATCATCATAATCATGAGCATAATCATCATGATAATGATCATCATAGTCATCATCATAATCATCATCATAGTCATCATCATAATCATCATCAAAATCATCATCATCATCATCATAATCATCATCATAATCATCAGCATAGTCATCATCATAATAGTCATCATAATCGTCATCATTATAGTCATCATAATCATCATCATGATCATCATCATAATCATCATCATAATCATCATCATAATCATCATCATAATCATCATCATTATCATCATCAAAATCATCATCATCATCATCATCATAATCATCATCATAATCATCATCATAATCATCATCATAACCGTCATCGTAATCATCATCATAATCATCATCATAATCATCATCATAATCATCATCATAATCATCATCATAATCATCATCATTATCATCATCAAAATCATCATCATCATCATCATCATAATCATCATCATAACCGTCATCGTAATCATCATCATAATCATCATCATAATCATCATCATAATCATCATCATGATCATCATCATAATCATCATCATAATCATCATCATAACCGTCATCGTAATCATCATCATAATCATCATCATAATCATCATCATATTCATCGTTATAATTCATCATCATAATCATGAGCATAATCATCATGATAATCATCATCATAGTCATCATCATAATCATCATCATAATCATCATCAGAATCATCATCATAATCATGAGCATAATCATCATCATAATCATGAGCATAATCATCATCATAATCGTCATCATAATCATCATCATAATCATCATCATAATCATCATCATAACCGTCATCGTAATCATCATCGTAATCGTCATCATAATCATCATCATGATCATCATCATAATCATCATCAAAATCATCATCATGATCATCATCATAATCATCATCATAATCACCATCATAATCATCATCATAATCATCATCAAAATCATCATCATAATCATTAGCACAATCATCATCATAATCGTCATCATAATCATCATCATAGTCATCATCATAATAGTCATCATAATCGTCATCATTATAGTCATCATAATCGTCATCATAATCATCAGCATAGTCATCATCATAATAGTCATCATAATCGTCATCACTATAGTCATCATAATCATCATCATGATCATCATCATAATCATCATCATAATCATCATCATAATCATCATCATAACCGTCATCGTAATCATCATCGTAATCGTCATCATAATCATCATCATGATCATCATCATAATCATCATCAGAATCATCATCATAATCATGAGCATAATCATCATCATAATCATGAGCATAATCATCATCATAATCGTCATCATAATCATCATCAGAATCATCATGATAATCATGAGCATAATCATCATCATAATCATCATCATAATCATCATCATAATCATCATCGTAATCATCATCATAATTATCATCATAATCATCAGCATAGTCATCATCATAGTAGTCATCATAATCGTCATCATTATAGGCATCATAATCATCATCATGATCATCATCATAATCATCATAATAATCATCATCATGATCATCATCATAATCATCGTTATAATTCATCATCATAATCATGAGCATAATCATCATGATAATGATCATCATAGTCATCATCATAATCATCATCATAGTCATCATCATAATCATCATCAAAATCATCATCATCATCATCATAATCATCATCATAATCATCAGCATAGTCATCATCATAATAGTCATCATAATCGTCATCATTATAGTCATCATAATCATCATCATGATCATCATCATAATCATCATCATAATCATCATCATAATCATCATCATAATCATCATCATTATCATCATCAAAATCATCATCATCATCATCATCATAATCATCATCATAATCATCATCATAATCATCATCATAACCGTCATCGTAATCATCATCATAATCATCATCATAATCATCATCATAATCATCATCATAATCATCATCATAATCATCATCATTATCATCATCAAAATCATCATCATCATCATCATCATAATCATCATCATAACCGTCATCGTAATCATCATCATAATCATCATCATAATCATCATCATAATCATCATCATGATCATCATCATAATCATCATCATAATCATCATCATAACCGTCATCGTAATCATCATCATAATCATCATCATAATCATCATCATATTCATCGTTATAATTCATCATCATAATCATGAGCATAATCATCATGATAATCATCATCATAGTCATCATCATAATCATCATCATAATCATCATCAGAATCATCATCATAATCATGAGCATAATCATCATCATAATCATGAGCATAATCATCATCATAATCGTCATCATAATCATCATCATAATCATCATCATAATCATCATCATAACCGTCATCGTAATCATCATCGTAATCGTCATCATAATCATCATCATGATCATCATCATAATCATCATCAAAATCATCATCATGATCATCATCATAATCATCATCATAATCACCATCATAATCATCATCATAATCATCATCAAAATCATCATCATAATCATTAGCACAATCATCATCATAATCGTCATCATAATCATCATCATAGTCATCATCATAATAGTCATCATAATCGTCATCATTATAGTCATCATAATCGTCATCATAATCATCAGCATAGTCATCATCATAATAGTCATCATAATCGTCATCACTATAGTCATCATAATCATCATCATGATCATCATCATAATCATCATCATAATCATCATCATAATCATCATCATAATCATCATCATTATCATCATCAAAATCATCATCATCATCATCATAATCATCATCATAATCATCATCATAACCGTCATCGTAATTATCATCATAATCATCATCATAATCATCATCATGATCATCATCATAATCATCATCATAATCATCATCATAACCGTCATCGTAATCATCATCATAATCATCATCATAATCATCATCATAATCATCGTTATAATTCATCATCATAATCATGAGCATAATCATCATGATAATCATCATCATAGTCATCATCATAATCATCATCATAATCATCATCAGAATCATCATCATAATCATGAGCATAATCATCATCATAATCATCATCATAATCATCTTCATAATCATCATCATAATCATCATCATAATCATCATCATAATCATCATCATAATCATCATCATAATCATCATCATAATCATCATCATAATCATCATCATAATCATCATCATAATCATCATCATAATCATCATCATAATCATCATCAGAATCATCATCATAATCATGAGCATAATCATCATCATAATCATCATCATAATCATCATCATAATCATCATCATAATCATCATCATAACCGTCATCGTAATCATCATCGTAATCGTCATCATAATCATCATCATGATCATCATCATAATCATCATCAAAATCATCATCATGATCAACATCATAATCATCATCATAATCACCATCATAATCATCATCATAATCATCATCAAAATCATCATCATAATCATTAGCACAATCATCATCATAATCGTCATCATAATCATCATCATAGTCATCATCATAATAGTCATCATAATCGTCATCATTATAGTCATCATAATCGTCATCATAATCATCATTATAGTCATCATCATAATAGTCATCATAATCGTCATCGTAATCGTCATCATAATCATCATCATAGTCATCATCATAATAGTCATCATAATCGTCATCATTATAGTCATCATAATCATCGTCATGATCATCATCATAATCATCATCATAGTCATCATCATAATCATCATCATAATCATCATCATAATCATCATCATAATCGTCATCATAATCATCATAATAGTCATCATAATCGTCATCATTATAGTCATCATAATCATCATCATGATCATCATCATAATCATCATCATAATCATCATCATAACCGTCATCGTAATCATCATCATAATCATCATCATAATCATCATCATTATCATCATCAAAATCATCATCATCATCATCATCATAATCATCATCATAATCATCATCATAACCGTCATCGTAATCATCATCATAATCATCATCATAACCGTCATCGTAATCATCATCATAATCATCATCATAATCATCATCATAATCATCATCATAATCATCATCATAATCATCATCATAATCATCATCATAATCGTCTTCATGGTCATCATCATAATCGTCATCATAATCATCATAATAGTCATCATAATCGTCATCATTATAGTCATCATAATCAACATCATGATCATCATCATAATCATCATCATAATCATCATCATAATCATCATCATAATCATCATCATGATCATCATCATAATCATCATCATAATCATCATCATAACCGTCATCGCAATCATCATCATAATCGTCATCATAATCATCATCATGATGATCATCAAAATCATCATCATGATCATCATCATAATTATCATCATAATCATCATCATAATCATCATCAAAATCATCATCATAATCATGAGCATAATCATCATCATAATCGTCATCATAATCATCATCATAATCATCATCCAAATCATCATCATAATCATGAGCATAATCATCATCATAATCGTCATCATAATCATCATCATAGTCATCATCATAATAGTCATCATAATCGTCATCATTATAGTCATCATAATCGTCATCATAATCGTCATTATAGTCATCATCATAATAGTCATCATAATCGTCATCGTAATCATCATCATAATCATCATCATAGTCATCATCATAATAGTCATCATAATCGTCATCATTATAGTCATCATCATCATCATCATAATCATCATCATAATCATCATCATAATCATCATCATAACCGTCATCGTAATCATCATCATAATCATCATCATAATCATCATCATAATCATCATCATAATCATCATCATAATCATCATCATAATCATCATCATAATCATCATCATAATCATCATCATAATCGTCTTCATGGTCATCATCATAATCGTCATCATAATCATCATCATAATCATCATCATAATCATCATCATAATCATCGTTATAATTCATCATCATAATCATCATCATAATCATCATCACAACCGTCATCGTAATCACCATCAGAATCATCATCATAACCGTCATCATAATCATCATCATAATCATCATCATAATCATCATCATAATCATCATCATAATCATCATCAGAATCATCATGATAATCATGAGCATAATCATCATCATAATCATCATCATAATCATCATCATAATCATCATCGTAATCATCATCATAATTATCATCATAATCATCAGCATAGTCATCATCATAATAGTCATCATAATCGTCATCATTATAGGCATCATAATCATCATCATGATCATCATCATAATCATCATAATAATCATCATCATGATCATCATCATAATCATCGTTATAATTCATCATCATAATCATGAGCATAATCATCATGATAATGATCATCATAGTCATCATCATAATCATCATCATAGTCATCATCATAATCATCATCAAAATCATCATCATCATCATCATAATCATCATCATAATCATCAGCATAGTCATCATCATAATAGTCATCATAATCGTCATCATTATAGTCATCATAATCATCATCATGATCATCATCATAATCATCATCATAATCATCATCATAATCATCATCATAATCATCATCATTATCATCATCAAAATCATCATCATCATCATCATCATAATCATCATCATAATCATCATCATAATCATCATCATAACCGTCATCGTAATCATCATCATAATCATCATCATAATCATCATCATAATCATCATCATAATCATCATCATAATCATCATCATAATCATCATCATTATCATCATCAAAATCATCATCATCATCATCATCATAATCATCATCATAACCGTCATCGTAATCATCATCATAATCATCATCATAATCATCATCATAATCATCATCATGATCATCATCATAATCATCATCATAATCATCATCATAACCGTCATCGTAATCATCATCATAATCATCATCATAATCATCATCATATTCATCGTTATAATTCATCATCATAATCATGAGCATAATCATCATGATAATCATCATCATAGTCATCATCATAATCATCATCATAATCATCATCAGAATCATCATCATAATCATGAGCATAATCATCATCATAATCATGAGCATAATCATCATCATAATCGTCATCATAATCATCATCATAATCATCATCATAATCATCATCATAATCATCGCTATAATTCATCATCATAATCATCATCATAATCATCATCATAACCGTCATCGTAATCACCATCAGAATCATCATCATAACCGTCATCATAATCATCATCATAATCATCATCATAATCATCATCATAATCATCATCATAATCATCATCAGAATCATCATCATAATCATGAGCATAATCATCATCATAATCATCATCATAATCATCATCATAATCATCATCGTAATCATCATCATAATTATCATCATAATCATCAGCATAGTCATCATCATAATAGTCATCATAATCGTCATCATTATAGGCATCATAATCATCATCATGATCATCATCATAATCATCATAATAATCATCATCATGATCATCATCATAATCATCGTTATAATTCATCATCATAATCATGAGCATAATCATCATGATAATGATCATCATAATCATCATCATAATCATCATCATAATCATCATCATAACCGTCATCGTAATCATCATCGTAATCGTCATCATAATCATCATCATGATCATCATCATAATCATCATCAAAATCATCATCATGATCAACATCATAATCATCATCATAATCACCATCATAATCATCATCATAATCATCATCAAAATCATCATCATAATCATTAGCACAATCATCATCATAATCGTCATCATAATCATCATCATAGTCATCATCATAATAGTCATCATAATCGTCATCATTATAGTCATCATAATCGTCATCATAATCATCATTATAGTCATCATCATAATAGTCATCATAATCGTCATCGTAATCGTCATCATAATCATCATCATAGTCATCATCATAATAGTCATCATAATCGTCATCATTATAGTCATCATAATCATCGTCATGATCATCATCATAATCATCATCATAGTCATCATCATAATCATCATCATAATCATCATCATAATCATCATCATAATCATCATCAAAATCATCATCATAATCAGCATCATAATCATCATCATAATCATCATCCTAATCATCATCATAAACGTCATCGTAATCATCATCATAATCATCATCATAATCATCATCATAATCATCATCATAATCATCATCATAATCATCATCATAATCATCATCATTATCATCATCAAAATCATCATCCTAATCATGAGCATAATCATCATCATAATCGTCATCATAATTATCATCATAGTCATCATCATAATAGTCATCATAATCGTCATCATAATCGTCATCATTATAGTCATCATAATCATCGTCATGATCATCATCATAATCATCATCATAATCATCATCATAATCATCATCATAGTCATCATCATAATCATCATCATAATCATCATCATAATCATCATCATAATCGTCATCATAATCGTCATCGTAGTCATCATCATAATAGTCATCATAATCGTCATCATTATAGTCATCATGATCATGATCATAATCATCATCATAATCATCATCATGATCATCATCATAATCATCATCATAATCATCATCATAATCGTCATCATAATCGTCATCGTAGTCATCATCATAATAGTCATCATAATCGTCATCATTATAGTCATCATAATCATCATCATGATCATCATCATAATCATCATCATAATCATCATCATAATCATCATCATAATCATCATCATGGTCATCATCATAATCGTCATCATAATCATCATAATAGTCATCATAATCGTCATCATTATAGTCATCATAATCATCATCATGATCATCATCATAATCATCATCATAATCATCATCATGATCATCATCATAATCATCATCATAATCATCATCATAACCGTCATCGTAATCATCATCATAATCATCATCATAATCATCATCATTATCATCATCAAAATCATCATCATCATCATCATCATAATCATCATCATAATCATCATCATAACCGTCATCGTAATCATCATCATAATCATCATCATAATCATCATCATAATCATCATCATAATCATCATCATAATCATCATCATAATCATCATCATAATCGTCTTCATGGTCATCATCATAATCGTCATCATAATCATCATAATAGTCATCATAATCGTCATCATTATAGTCATCATAATCAACATCATGATCATCATCATAATCATCATCATAATCATCATCATAATCATCATCATAATCATCATCATGATCATCATCATAATCATCATCATAATCATCATCATAACCGTCATCGCAATCATCATCATAATCGTCATCATAATCATCATCATGATCATCATCAAAATCATCATCATGATCATCATCATAATTATCATCATAATCATCATCATAATCATCATCAAAATCATCATCATAATCATGAGCATAATCATCATCATAATCGTCATCATAATCATCATCATAATCATCATCCAAATCATCATCATAATCATGAGCATAATCATCATCATAATCGTCATCATAATCATCATCATAGTCATCATCATAATAGTCATCATAATCGTCATCATTATAGTCATCATAATCGTCATCATAATCGTCATTATAGTCATCATCATAATAGTCATCATAATCGTCATCGTAATCATCATCATAATCATCATCATAGTCATCATCATAATAGTCATCATAATCGTCATCATTATAGTCATCATCATCATCATCATAATCATCATCATAATCATCATCATAACCGTCATCGTAATCATCATCATAATCATCATCATAATCATCATCATAATCATCATCATAATCATCATCATAATCATCATCATAATCATCATCATAATCATCATCATAATCATCATCATAATCGTCTTCATGGTCATCATCATAATCGTCATCATAATCATCATCATAATCATCATCATAATCATCATCATAATCATCGTTATAATTCATCATCATAATCATCATCATAATCATCATCACAACCGTCATCGTAATCACCATCAGAATCATCATCATAACCGTCATCATAATCATCATCATAATCATCATCATAATCATCATCATAATCATCATCATAATCATCATCAGAATCATCATGATAATCATGAGCATAATCATCATCATAATCATCATCATAATCATCATCATAATCATCATCGTAATCATCATCATAATTATCATCATAATCATCAGCATAGTCATCATCATAATAGTCATCATAATCGTCATCATTATAGGCATCATAATCATCATCATGATCATCATCATAATCATCATAATAATCATCATCATGATCATCATCATAATCATCGTTATAATTCATCATCATAATCATGAGCATAATCATCATGATAATGATCATCATAGTCATCATCATAATCATCATCATAGTCATCATCATAATCATCATCAAAATCATCATCATCATCATCATAATCATCATCATAATCATCAGCATAGTCATCATCATAATAGTCATCATAATCGTCATCATTATAGTCATCATAATCATCATCATGATCATGATCATAATCATCATCATAATCATCATCATAATCATCATCATAATCATCATCATTATCATCATCAAAATCATCATCATCATCATCATCATAATCATCATCATAATCATCATCATAATCATCATCATAACCGTCATCGTAATCATCATCATAATCATCATCATAATCATCATCATAATCATCATCATAATCATCATCATAATCATCATCATAATCATCATCATTATCATCATCAAAATCATCATCATCATCATCATCATAATCATCATCATAACCGTCATCGTAATCATCATCATAATCATCATCATAATCATCATCATAATCATCATCATGATCATCATCATAATCATCATCATAATCATCATCATAACCGTCATCGTAATCATCATCATAATCATCATCATAATCATCATCATATTCATCGTTATAATTCATCATCATAATCATGAGCATAATCATCATGATAATCATCATCATAGTCATCATCATAATCATCATCATAATCATCATCAGAATCATCATCAGAATCATCATCATAATCATGAGCATAATCATCATCATAATCATGAGCATAATCATCATCATAATCGTCATCATAATCATCATCATAATCATCATCATAATCATCATCATAATCATCGCTATAATTCATCATCATAATCATCATCATAATCATCATCATAACCGTCATCGTAATCACCATCAGAATCATCATCATAACCGTCATCATAATCATCATCATAATCATCATCATAATCATCATCATAATCATCATCATAATCATCATCAGAATCATCATCATAATCATGAGCATAATCATCATCATAATCATCATCATAATCATCATCATAATCATCATCGTAATCATCATCATAATTATCATCATAATCATCAGCATAGTCATCATCATAATAGTCATCATAATCGTCATCATTATAGGCATCATAATCATCATCATGATCATCATCATAATCATCATAATAATCATCATCATGATCATCATCATAATCATCGTTATAATTCATCATCATAATCATGAGCATAATCATCATGATAATGATCATCATAGTCATCATCATAATCATCATCATAGTCATCATCATAATCATCATCAAAATCATCATCATCATCATCATAATCATCATCATAATCATCATCATAATCATCGTTATAATTCATCATCATAATCATCATCATAATCATCATTGTAGGAATACGGAAAAAATTCGGACTTGAAACGGGAATCGAACCCGTGCCCCTCAGATTACGAGTCGTCGACGCTCCCAACTGAGCCACCGGCGTCCGCCTGATACTCGTCCTTTTCCGCATCCTTTTTGTCCTTTCGGGTCTGGAGGCCCCGCCAATCCTACACTCGGCCATCCTGCAACGACATTCGCCCTCGAATGTCCGTCACAGCTTCGCTTTACTTCCTCAAGAACTCACAAATCTTCGTAATCGCCGTAATCGCCGTAATCTCTCACGCAGCGCCATCTCTCGACACAACTCTTTAAACTCTTAAACTCTGAACTTCGCAACGCACATGTGTCAGAGAGGCCCACTGCTTCGTCGCTAAACGCTTCTTTTAATCAACAATATCTTGTTGTCGTCGTCTGCCTTGTGTGGATTGGTCGGTGTTTTGATGTCTACCTCCATCCCGGACGAGCCCCCAATTTGTAGGAATACGGAAAAAATTCGGACTTGAAACGGGAATCGAAACCGTGCCCCTCAGATTACGAGTCGTCGACGCTCCCAACTGAGCCACCGGCGTCCGCCTGATACACGTCCTTTTCCGCATCCTTTTTGTCCTTTCGGGTCTGGATGGAAAAATATCCGGACCGAAACGGGACTCGAACCCGTGCCCCTCAGATTACGAGTCGTTGACGCTCCCAACTGAGCCACCGGCGTCCGCCTAATACACGTCCTTTCCGTATTCCTTTTGTTCTTATCGGGTATGGAGGTCCCGCCAATCCCACACTCGGCCATCCTGCAACTACATTCGCCCTCGAATGTCCGTTACAGATTCGACTCATCACTTCAAGTAACTCCGCAGTACTCGCAGCCAACTTCGTCGTCAACTTCGCAGTGCCATCTCTCCGCCAAACGTCAACTCTTTGAACCGTCAAACTTCACAACGTGTGAGAGAGGCCACTGCATCTCGTAAACACTTCTTTGACTGCAAGCATACGTTGTCCTGGTGTGCCTTGTGGAGATTTGGTCGGTGTTTTTATTATCTTCCTCCATCCCACTTCTGACACCAAATTGTAGGAATACGGAAAAATATCCGGACCGAAACGGGACTCGAACCCGTGCCCCTCAGATTACGAGTCGTCGACGCTCCCAACTGAGCCACCGGCGTCCGCCTGATACACGTCCTTTTCCGCATCCTTTTTGTCCTTTCGGGTCTGGATGGAAAAATATCCGGACCGAAACGGGACTCGAACCCGTGCCCCTCAGATTACGAGTCGTCGACGCTCCCAACTGAGCCACCGGCGTCCGCCTAATACACGTCCTTTCCGTATTCCTTTTGTTCTTATCGGGTATGGAGGTCCCGCCAATCCCACATCATCATAATCATCATCATAACCGTCATCGTAATCATCATCATAATCATCATCATAATCATCATCATAATCATCATCATAATCATCATCATAATCATCATCATAATGATCATCAAAATCATCATCATAATCATGAGCATAATCATCATCATAATCGTCATCATAATCATCATCATAATCATCATCATAATCATCATCATAATCATCATCAAAATCATCATCATGATCATCATCATAATCATCATCATAATCATCATCATAATCATCATCAAAATCATCATCATGATCATCATCATAATCATCATCAAAATCGTCATCATTATAGTCATCATAATCGTCATCATAATCATCATCATAGTCATCATCATAATAGTCATCATAATCGTCATCATTATAGTCATCATAATCATCATCATAATCATCATCATAATCATCATCATAATCATCATCATAATCATCATCATAATCATCATCATAATCATCATCAGAATCATCATCATAATCATGAGCATAATCATCATCATAATCATCATCATAATCATCATCATAATCATCATCGTAATCATCATCATAATTATCATCATAATCATCAGCATAGTCATCATCATAATAGTCATCATAATCGTCATCATTATAGGCATCATAATCATCATCATGATCATCATCATAATCATCATAATAATCATCATCATGATCATCATCATAATCATCGTTATAATTCATCATCATAATCATGAGCATAATCATCATGATAATGATCATCATAGTCATCATCATAATCATCATCATAGTCATCATCATAATCATCATCAAAATCATCATCATCATCATCATAATCATCATCATAATCATCATCATAATCATCGTTATAATTCATCATCATAATCATCATCATAATCATCATTGTAGGAATACGGAAAAAATTCGGACTTGAAACGGGAATCGAACCCGTGCCCCTCAGATTACGAGTCGTCGACGCTCCCAACTGAGCCACCGGCGTCCGCCTGATACTCGTCCTTTTCCGCATCCTTTTTGTCCTTTCGGGTCTGGAGGCCCCGCCAATCCTACACTCGGCCATCCTGCAACGACATTCGCCCTCGAATGTCCGTCACAGCTTCGCTTTACTTCCTCAAGAACTCACAAATCTTCGTAATCGCCGTAATCGCCGTAATCTCTCACGCAGCGCCATCTCTCGACACAACTCTTTAAACTCTTAAACTCTGAACTTCGCAACGCACATGTGTCAGAGAGGCCCACTGCTTCGTCGCTAAACGCTTCTTTTAATCAACAATATCTTGTTGTCGTCGTCTGCCTTGTGTGGATTGGTCGGTGTTTTGATGTCTACCTCCATCCCGGACGAGCCCCCAATTTGTAGGAATACGGAAAAAATTCGGACTTGAAACGGGAATCGAAACCGTGCCCCTCAGATTACGAGTCGTCGACGCTCCCAACTGAGCCACCGGCGTCCGCCTGATACACGTCCTTTTCCGCATCCTTTTTGTCCTTTCGGGTCTGGATGGAAAAATATCCGGACCGAAACGGGACTCGAACCCGTGCCCCTCAGATTACGAGTCGTTGACGCTCCCAACTGAGCCACCGGCGTCCGCCTAATACACGTCCTTTCCGTATTCCTTTTGTTCTTATCGGGTATGGAGGTCCCGCCAATCCCACACTCGGCCATCCTGCAACTACATTCGCCCTCGAATGTCCGTTACAGATTCGACTCATCACTTCAAGTAACTCCGCAGTACTCGCAGCCAACTTCGTCGTCAACTTCGCAGTGCCATCTCTCCGCCAAACGTCAACTCTTTGAACCGTCAAACTTCACAACGTGTGAGAGAGGCCACTGCATCTCGTAAACACTTCTTTGACTGCAAGCATACGTTGTCCTGGTGTGCCTTGTGGAGATTTGGTCGGTGTTTTTATTATCTTCCTCCATCCCACTTCTGACACCAAATTGTAGGAATACGGAAAAATATCCGGACCGAAACGGGACTCGAACCCGTGCCCCTCAGATTACGAGTCGTCGACGCTCCCAACTGAGCCACCGGCGTCCGCCTGATACACGTCCTTTTCCGCATCCTTTTTGTCCTTTCGGGTCTGGATGGAAAAATATCCGGACCGAAACGGGACTCGAACCCGTGCCCCTCAGATTACGAGTCGTCGACGCTCCCAACTGAGCCACCGGCGTCCGCCTAATACACGTCCTTTCCGTATTCCTTTTGTTCTTATCGGGTATGGAGGTCCCGCCAATCCCACATCATCATAATCATCATCATAACCGTCATCGTAATCATCATCATAATCATCATCATAATCATCATCATAATCATCATCATAATCATCATCATAATCATCATCATAATGATCATCAAAATCATCATCATAATCATGAGCATAATCATCATCATAATCGTCATCATAATCATCATCATAATCATCATCATAATCATCATCATAATCATCATCAAAATCATCATCATGATCATCATCATAATCATCATCATAATCATCATCATAATCATCATCAAAATCATCATCATGATCATCATCATAATCATCATCAAAATCGTCATCATTATAGTCATCATAATCGTCATCATAATCATCATCATAGTCATCATCATAATAGTCATCATAATCGTCATCATTATAGTCATCATAATCATCATCATAATCATCATCATAATCATCATCATAATCATCATCATAATCATCATCATAATCATCATCATAGTCATCATCATAATCATCATCATAATCATCATCAGAATCATCATCATAATCATGAGCATAATCATCATCATAATCATCATCATAACCGTCATCGTAATCATCATCGTAATCGTCATCATAATCATCATCATGATCATCATCATAATCATCATCAAAATCATCATCATGATCATCACCATAATCATCATCATAATCACCATCATAATCATCATCATAATCATCATCAAAATCATCATCATAATCATTAGCACAATCATCATCATAATCGTCATCATAATCATCATCATAGTCATCATCATAATAGTCATCATAATCGTCATCATTATAGTCATCATAATCGTCATCATAATCATCAGCATAGTCATCATCATAATAGTCATCATAATCGTCATCACTATAGTCATCATAATCATCATCATGATCATCATCATAATCATCATCATAATCATCATCATAATCATCATCATAATCATCATCATTATCATCATCAAAATCATCATCATCATCATCATAATCATCATCATAATCATCATCATAACCGTCATCGTAATTATCATCATAATCATCATCATAATCATCATCATGATCATCATCATAATCATCATCATAATCATCATCATAATCATCATCATAATTATCATCATAATCATCATCATAATCATCATCATAATCATCATCATAATCATCATCATAATCATCATCAGAATCATCATCATAATCATGAGCATAATCATCATCATAATCATCATCATAATCATCATCATAATCATCATCATAATCATCATCATAACCGTCATCGTAATCATCATCGTAATCGTCATCATAATCATCATCATGATCATCATCATAATCATCATCAAAATCATCATCATGATCAACATCATAATCATCATCATAATCACCATCATAATCATCATCATAATCATCATCAAAATCATCATCATAATCATTAGCACAATCATCATCATAATCGTCATCATAATCATCATCATAGTCATCATCATAATAGTCATCATAATCGTCATCATTATAGTCATCATAATCGTCATCATAATCATCATTATAGTCATCATCATAATAGTCATCATAATCGTCATCGTAATCGTCATCATAATCATCATCATAGTCATCATCATAATAGTCATCATAATCGTCATCATTATAGTCATCATAATCATCGTCATGATCATCATCATAATCATCATCATAGTCATCATCATAATCATCATCATAATCATCATCATAATCATCATCATAATCATCATCAAAATCATCATCATAATCAGCATCATAATCATCATCATAATCATCATCCTAATCATCATCATAAACGTCATCGTAATCATCATCATAATCATCATCATAATCATCATCATAATCATCATCATAATCATCATCATAATCATCATCATAATCATCATCATAATCATCATCATTATCATCATCAAAATCATCATCCTAATCATGAGCATAATCATCATCATAATCGTCATCATAATTATCATCATAGTCATCATCATAATAGTCATCATAATCGTCATCATAATCGTCATCATTATAGTCATCATAATCATCGTCATGATCATCATCATAATCATCATCATAATCATCATCATAATCATCATCATAGTCATCATCATAATCATCATCATAATCATCATCATAATCATCATCATAATCGTCATCATAATCGTCATCGTAGTCATCATCATAATAGTCATCATAATCGTCATCATTATAGTCATCATGATCATGATCATAATCATCATCATAATCATCATCATGATCATCATCATAATCATCATCATAATCATCATCATAATCGTCATCATAATCGTCATCGTAGTCATCATCATAATAGTCATCATAATCGTCATCATTATAGTCATCATAATCATCATCATGATCATCATCATAATCATCATCATAATCATCATCATAATCATCATCATAATCATCATCATGGTCATCATCATAATCGTCATCATAATCATCATAATAGTCATCATAATCGTCATCATTATAGTCATCATAATCATCATCAGGATCATCATCATAATCATCATCATAATCATCATCATGATCATCATCATAATCATCATCATAATCATCATCATAACCGACATCGTAATCATCATCATAATCATCATCATAATCATCATCATTATCATCATCAAAATCATCATCATCATCATCATCATAATCATCATCATAATCATCATCATAACCGTCATCGTAATCATCATCATAATCATCATCATAATCATCATCATAATCATCATCATAATCATCATCATAATCATCATCATAATCATCATCTTAATCGTCTTCATGGTCATCATCATAATCGTCATCATAATCATCATAATAGTCATCATAATCGTCATCATTATAGTCATCATAATCAACATCATGATCATCATCATAATCATCATCATAATCATCATCATAATCATCATCATAATCATCATCATGATCATCATCATAATCATCATCATAATCATCATCATAACCGTCATCGCAATCATCATCATAATCGTCATCATAATCATCATCATGATCATCATCAAAATCATCATCATGATCATCATCATAATTATCATCATAATCATCATCATAATCATCATCAAAATCATCATCATAATCATGAGCATAATCATCATCATAATCGTCATCATAATCATCATCATAATCATCATCCAAATCATCATCATAATCATGAGCATAATCATCATCATAATCGTCATCATAATCATCATCATAGTCATCATCATAATAGTCATCATAATCGTCATCATTATAGTCATCATAATCGTCATCATAATCGTCATTATAGTCATCATCATAATAGTCATCATAATCGTCATCGTAATCATCATCATAATCATCATCATAGTCATCATCATAATAGTCATCATAATCGTCATCATTATAGTCATCATCATCATCATCATAATCATCATCATAATCATCATCATAACCGTCATCGTAATCATCATCATAATTATCATCATAATCATCATCATAATCATCATCAAAATCATCATCATAATCATGAGCATAATCATCATCATAATCGTCATCATAATCATCATCATAATCATCATCAAAATCATCATCATAATCATGAGCATAATCATCATCATAATCGTCATCATAATCATCATCATAGTCATCATCATAATAGTCATCATAATCGTCATCATTATAGTCATCATAATCGTCATCATAATCATCATTATAGTCATCATAATCGTCATCGTAATCATCATCATAATCATCATCATAGTCATCATCATAATAGTCATCATAATCGTCATCATTATAGTCATCATAATCATCGTCATGATCATCATCATAATCATCATCATAATCAGCATCATAATCATCATCATAATCATCATCCTAATCATCATCATAAACGTCATCGTAATCATCATCATAATCATCATCATAATCATCATCATAATCATCATCATAATCATCATCCTAATCATCCTCATAAACGTCATCGTAATCATCATCATAATCATCATCATAATCATCATCATAATCATCATCATAATCATCATCATTGTCATCATCAAAATCATCATCCTAATCATGAGCATAATCATCATCATAATCGTCATCATAATCATCATCATAGTCATCATCATAATAGTCATCATAATCGTCATCATAATCGTCATCATTATAGTCATCATAATCGTCATCATAATCATCATCATAGTCATCATCATAATAGTCATCATAATCGTCATCATTATAGTCATCATAATCATCGTCATGATCATGATCATAATCATCATCATAATCATCATCATAATCATCATCATAATCATCATCATTATGATCATCAAAATCATCATCATAATCATCATCATAATCATCATCATAGTCATCATCATAATCATCATCATAATCATCATCATAATCATCATCATAATCGTCTTCATGGTCATCATCATAATCGTCATCATAATCATCATAATAGTCATTATAATCGTCATCATTATAGTCATCATAATCAACATCATGATCATCATCATAATCATCATCATAATCATCATCATAATCATCATCATGATCATCATCATAATCATCATCATAATCATCATCATAACCGTCATCGTAATCATCATCATAATCGTCATCATAATCATCATCATGATCATCATCAAAATCATCATCATGATCATCATCATAATTATCATCATAATCATCATCATAATCATCATCAAAATCATCATCATAATCATGAGCATAATCATCATCATAATCGTCATCATAATCATCATCATAATCATCATCAAAATCATCATCATAATCATGAGCATAATCATCATCATAATCGTGATCATAATCATCATCATAGTCATCATCATAATAGTCATCATAATCGTCATCATTATAGTCATCATAATCGTCATCATAATCATCATTATAGTCATCATAATCGTCATCGTAATCATCATCATAATCATCATCATAGTCATCATCATAATAGTCATCATAATCGTCATCATTATAGTCATCATAATCATCGTCATGATCATCATCATAATCATCATCATAATCAGCATCATAATCATCATCATAATCATCATCCTAATCATCATCATAAACGTCATCGTAATCATCATCATAATCATCATCATAATCATCATCATAATCATCATCATAATCATCATCATAATCATCATCATAATCATCATCATAATCATCATCATAATCATCATCATTGTCATCATCAAAATCATCATCCTAATCATGAGCATAATCATCATCATAATCGTCATCATAATCATCATCATAGTCATCATCATAATAGTCATCATAATCGTCATCATAATCGTCATCATTATAGTCATCATAATCGTCATCATAATCATCATCATAGTCATCATCATAATAGTCATCATAATCGTCATCATTATAGTCATCATAATCATCGTCATGATCATCATCATAATCATCATCATAATCATCATCATAATCATCATCATAATCATCATCATAATCATCATCATAATCATCATCATAATCATCATCAAAATCATCATCATAATCAGCATCATAATCATCATCATAGTCATCATCATAATCATCATCATAATCATCATCATAATCATCATCATTATGATCATCAAAATCATCATCATAATCATCATCATAATCATCATCATAGTCATCATCATAATCATCATCATAATCATCATCATAATCATCATCATAATCGTCTTCATGGTCATCATCATAATCGTCATCATAATCATCATAATAGTCATTATAATCGTCATCATTATAGTCATCATAATCAACATCATGATCATCATCATAATCATCATCATAATCATCATCATAATCATCATCATGATCATCATCATAATCATCATCATAATCATCATCATAACCGTCATCGTAATCATCATCATAATCGTCATCATAATCATCATCATGATCATCATCAAAATCATCATCATGATCATCATCATAATTATCATCATAATCATCATCATAATCATCATCAAAATCATCATCATAATCATGAGCATAATCATCATCATAATCGTCATCATAATCATCATCATAATCATCATCAAAATCATCATCATAATCATGAGCATAATCATCATCATAATCGTGATCATAATCATCATCATAGTCATCATCATAATAGTCATCATAATCGTCATCATTATAGTCATCATAATCGTCATCATAATCATCATTATAGTCATCATAATCGTCATCGTAATCATCATCATAATCATCATCATAGTCATCATCATAATAGTCATCATAATCGTCATCATTATAGTCATCATAATCATCGTCATGATCATCATCATAATCATCATCATAATCAGCATCATAATCATCATCATAATCATCATCCTAATCATCATCATAAACGTCATCGTAATCATCATCATAATCATCATCATAATCATCATCATAATCATCATCATAATCATCATCATAATCATCATCATAATCATCATCATAATCATCATCATTGTCATCATCAAAATCATCATCCTAATCATGAGCATAATCATCATCATAATCGTCATCATAATCATCATCATAGTCATCATCATAATAGTCATCATAATCGTCATCATAATCGTCATCATTATAGTCATCATAATCGTCATCATAATCATCATCATAGTCATCATCATAATAGTCATCATAATCGTCATCATTATAGTCATCATAATCATCGTCATGATCATCATCATAATCATCATCATAATCATCATCATAATCATCATCATAATCATCATCATAATCATCATCATAATCATCATCATAATCATCATCAAAATCATCATCATAATCAGCATCATAATCATCATCATAGTCATCATCATAATCATCATCATAATCATCATCATAATCATCATCATAATCGTCTTCATGGTCATCATCATAATCATCATCATAATCATCATCAAAATCATCATCATAATCATGAGCATAATCATCATCATAATCGTCATCATAATCATCATCATAATCATCATCATAATCATCATCATAATCATCATCAAAATCATCATCATGATCATCATCATAATCATCATCAAAATCGTCATCATTATAGTCATCATAATCGTCATCATAATCATCATCATAGTCATCATCATAATAGTCATCATAATCGTCATCATTATAGTCATCATAATCATCATCATAATCATCATCATAATCATCATCATAATCATCATCATAACCGTCATCGTAATCATCATCATAATCATCATCATAATCATCATCATAATCATCATCATAATCATCATCATAATCATCATCATAATCATCATCATAATCATCATCAGAATCATCATCATAATCATGAGCATAATCATCATCATAATCGTCATCATAATCATCATCATAATCATCATCAAAATCATCATCATAATCATGAGCATAATCATCATCATAATCGTGATCATAATCATCATCATAGTCATCATCATAATAGTCATCATAATCGTCATCATTATAGTCATCATAATCGTCATCATAATCATCATTATAGTCATCATAATCGTCATCGTAATCATCATCATAATCATCATCATAGTCATCATCATAATAGTCATCATAATCGTCATCATTATAGTCATCATAATCATCGTCATGATCATCATCATAATCATCATCATAATCAGCATCATAATCATCATCATAATCATCATCCTAATCATCATCATAAACGTCATCGTAATCATCATCATAATCATCATCATAATCATCATCATAATCATCATCATAATCATCATCATAATCATCATCATAATCATCATCATAATCATCATCATTGTCATCATCAAAATCATCATCCTAATCATGAGCATAATCATCATCATAATCGTCATCATAATCATCATCATAGTCATCATCATAATAGTCATCATAATCGTCATCATAATCGTCATCATTATAGTCATCATAATCGTCATCATAATCATCATCATAGTCATCATCATAATAGTCATCATAATCGTCATCATTATAGTCATCATAATCATCGTCATGATCATCATCATAATCATCATCATAATCATCATCATAATCATCATCATAATCATCATCATAATCATCATCATAATCATCATCATAATCATCATCAAAATCATCATCATAATCAGCATCATAATCATCATCATAGTCATCATCATAATCATCATCATAATCATCATCATAATCATCATCATAATCGTCTTCATGGTCATCATCATAATCATCATCATAATCATCATCAAAATCATCATCATAATCATGAGCATAATCATCATCATAATCGTCATCATAATCATCATCATAATCATCATCATAATCATCATCATAATCATCATCAAAATCATCATCATGATCATCATCATAATCATCATCAAAATCGTCATCATTATAGTCATCATAATCGTCATCATAATCATCATCATAGTCATCATCATAATAGTCATCATAATCGTCATCATTATAGTCATCATAATCATCATCATAATCATCATCATAATCATCATCATAATCATCATCATAACCGTCATCGTAATCATCATCATAATCATCATCATAATCATCATCATAATCATCATCATAATCATCATCATAATCATCATCATAATCATCATCATAATCATCATCAAAATCATCATCATAATCATGAGCATAATCATCATCATAATCGTCATCATAATCATCATCATAGTCATCATCATAATAGTCATCATAATCGTCGTCATAATCGTCATCATTATAGTCGTTATAATCGTCATCATAATCATCAGCATAGTCATCATCATAATAGTCATCATAATCGTCATCATTATAGTCATCATAATCATCATCATGATCATCATCATAATCATCATCATAATCATCATCATAATCATCATCATAATCATCATCATTATCATCATCAAAATCATCATCATCATCATCATAATCATCATCATAATCATCATCATAACCGTCATCGTAATCATCATCATAATCATCATCATAATCATCATCATGATCATCATCATAATCATCATCATAATCATCATCATAACCGTCATCGTAATCATCATCATAATCATCATCATAATCATCATCATAATCATCGTTATAATTCATCATCATAATCATGAGCATAATCATCATGATAATCATCATCATAGTCATCATCATAATCATCATCATAATCATCATCAGAATCATCATCATAATCATGAGCATAATCATCATCATAATCATCTTCATGGTCATCATCATAATCGTCATCATAATCATCATAATAGTCATCATAATCGTCATCATTATAGTCATCATAATCATCATCATGATCATCATCATAATCGTCATCATAATCGTCATCATTATAGTCATCATAATCGTCATCATAATCATCATCATAGTCATCATCATAATAGTCATCATAATCGTCATCATTATAGTCATCATAATCATCGTCATGATCATCATCATAATCATCATCATAATCATCATCATGATCATCATCATAGTCATCATCATAATCATCATCATAATCATCATCATAATCATCATCATAATCATCATCATAATCATCTTCATGGTCATCATCATAATCGTCATCATAATCATCATAATAGTCATCATAATCGTCATCATTATAGTCATCATAATCATCATCATGATCATCATCATAATCATCATCATAATCATCATCATGATCATCATCATGGTCATCATCATAATCGTCATCATAATCATCATAATAGTCATCATAATCGTCATCATTATAGTCATCATAATCAACATCATGATCATCATCATAATCATCATCATAATCATCATCATGATCATCATCATAATCATCATCATAATCATCATCATAATCGTCTTCATGGTCATCATCATAATCGTCATCATAATCATCATAATAGTCATCATAATCGTCATCATTATAGTCATCATAATCAACATCATGATCATCATCATAATCATCATCATAATCATCATCATAATCATCATCATGATCATCATCATAATCATCATCATAATCATCATCATAACCGTCATCGTAATCATCATCATAATCGTCATCATAATCATCATCATGATCATCATCAAAATCATCATCATGATCATCATCATAATTATCATCATAATCATCATCATAATCATCATCATAATCATCATCATAATCGTCATCATAATCGTCATCATTATAGTCATCATAATCGTCATCGTAGTCATCATCATAATAGTCATCATAATCGTCATCATTATAGTCATCATAATCATCATCATGATCATCATCATAATCATCATCATAATCATCATCATAATCATCATCATAATCATCATCATAATCATCATCATAGTCATCATCATAATCGTCATCATAATCATCATCATAATCATCATCATAATCGTCTTCATGGTCAGCATCATAATCGTCATCATAATCATCATAATAGTCATCATAATCGGCATCATTATAGTCATCATAATCATCATCATGATCATCATCATAATCATCATCATAATCATCATCATGATCATCATCATAATCATCATCATAATCATCATCATAATCGTCATCGTAATCATCATCATAATCATCATCATAATCATCATCATTATCATCATCAAAATCATCATCATCATCATCATCATAATCATCATCATAATCATCATCATAACCGTCATCGTAATCATCATCATAACCATCATCATAATCATCATCATAATCATCATCATAATCATCATCATAATCATCATCATAATCATCATCATAATCATCATCATAATCGTCTTCATGGTCATCATCATAATCGTCATCATAATCATCATAATAGTCATCATAATCGTCATCATTATAGTCATCATAATCAACATCATGATCATCATCATAATCATCATCATAATCATCATCATAATCACCATCATGATCATCATCATAATCATCATCATAATCATCATCATAACCGTCATCGTAATCATCATCATAATCATCATCATAATCATCATCATAATCATCATCATAATCATCATCATAATCATCATCATTGTCATCATCAAAATCATCATCCTAATCATGAGCATAATCATCATCATAATCGTCATCATAATCGTCATCATAATCATCATCATAGTCATCATCATAATAGTCATCATAATCGTCATCATTATAGTCATCATAATCATCGTCATGATCATGATCATAATCATCATCATAATCATCATCATAATCATCATCATAATCATCATCATAATCATCATCATAGTCATCATCATAATCATCATCATAATCATCATCATAATCATCATCATAATCATCATCATAGTCATCATCATAATCATCATCATAATCATCATCATAATCATCATCATAATCGTCATCATAATCGTCATCATTATAGTCATCATAATCGTCATCGTAGTCATCATCATAATAGTCATCATAATAGTCATCATAATCGTCATCATTATAGTCATCATAATCGTCATCGTAGTCATCATCATAATAGTCATCATAATCGTCATCATTATAGTCATCATAATCATCGTCATGATCATCATCATAATCATCATCATAATCATCATCATAATCATCATCATAATCATCATCATAATCATCATCATTATCATCATCAAAATCATCATCATAATCATCATCATAATCATCATCATAGTCATCATCATAATCATCATCATAATCATCATCATAATCATCATCATAATCATCATCATAATCATCTTCATGGTCATCATCATAATCGTCATCATAATCATCATAATAGTCATCATAATCGTCATCATTATAGTCATCATAATCATCATCATGATCATCATCATAATCATCATCATAATCATCATCATAATCATCATCATAATCATCATCATAATCATCATCAAAATCATCATCATAATCATCATCATAATCGTCTTCATGGTCATCATCATAATCGTCATCATAATCATCATAATAGTCATCATAATCGTCATCATTATAGTCATCATAATCAACATCATGATCATCATCATAATCATCATCATAATCATCATCATGATCATCATCATAATCATCATCATAATCATCATCATAACCGTCATCGTAATCATCATCATAATCGTCATCATAATCATCATCATGATCATCATCATAATCATCATCAAAATCATCATCATGATCATCATCATAATCATCATCATAATCATCATCATAATCATCATCAAAATCATCATCATAATCATGAGCATAATCATCATCATAATCGTCATCATAATCATCATCATAGTCATCATCATAATAGTCATCATAATCGTCATCATTATAGTCATCATAATCGTCATCATAATCATCATTATAGTCATCATCATAATAGTCATCATAATCGTCATCGTAATCGTCATCATAATCATCATCATAGTCATCATCATAATAGTCATCATAATCGTCATCATTATAGTCATCATAATCATCGTCATGATCATCATCACAATCATCATCATAATCATCATCATAATCATCATCATAATCATCATCATAATCATCATCAAAATCATCATCATAATCAGCATCATAATCATCATCATAATCATCATCCTAATCATCATCATAAACGTCATCGTAATCATCATCATAATCATCATCATAATCATCATCATAATCATCATCATAATCATCATCAAAATCATCATCATAATCAGCATCATAATCATCATCTTAATCATCATCCTAATCATCATCATAAACGTCATCGTAATCATCATCATAATCATCATCATGATCATCATCATAATCATCATCAAAATCGTCATCATAATCATCATCATAGTCATCATCATAATAGTCATCATAATCGTCATCATTATAGTCATCATAATCATCGTCATAGTCATCATAATCGTCATCATTATAGTCATCATAATCATCGTCATGATCTTCATCATAATCATCATCATAATCATCATCATAATCATCATCATAATCATCATCATAATCATCATCAAAATCATCATCATAATCAGCATCATAATCATGATCATAATCATCATCCTAATCATCATCATAAACGTAGTCGTAATCATCATCATAATCATCATCATTATCATCATCATAATCATCATCATAATCATCATCATAATCATCATCATAAACGTCATCGTAATCATCATCATAATCATCATCATTATCATCATCATTATCATCATCAAAATCATCATCCTAATCATGAGCATAATCATCATCATAATCGTCATCATAATTATCATCATAGTCATCATCATAATAGTCATCATAATCGTCGTCATAATCGTCATCATTATAGTCATCATAATCGTCATCATAATAATCAGCATAGTCATCATCATAATAGTCATCATAATCGTCATCGCAATCGTCATCATAATCATCATCATAATCATCATCATAATCATCATCATTATGATCATCAAAATCATCATCATAATCATCATCATAATCATCATCATTGTCATCATCATAATCATCATCATAATCATCATCATAATCATCATCATAATCGTCTTCATGGTCATCATCATAATCGTCATCATAATCATCATAATAGTCATCATAATCGTCATCATTATAGTCATCATAATCATCATCATGATCATCATCATAATCATCATCATAATCATCATCATAATCGTCATCGTAATCATCATCATAATCATCATCATAATCATCATCATTATCATCATCAAAATCATCATCATCATCATCATCATAATCATCATCATAATCATCATCATAACCGTCATCGTAATCATCATCATAATCATCATCATAATCATCATCATAATCATCATCATAATCATCATCATAATCATCATCATAATCATCATCATAATCATCATCATAATCGTCTTCATGGTCATCATCATAATCGTCATCATAATCATCATAATAGTCGTCATAATCGTCATCATTATAGTCATCATAATCAACATCATGATCATCATCATAATCATCATCATAATCATCATCATGATCATCATCATAATCATCATCATAATCATCATCATAACCGTCATCGTAATCATCATCATAATCGTCATCATAATCATCATCATGATCATCATCATAATCATCATCAAAATCATCATCATGATCATCATCATAATCATCATCATAATCATCATCATAATCATCATCAAAATCATCATCATAATCATGAGCATAATCATCATCATAATCTTCATCATAATCATCATCATAGTCATCATCATAATAGTCATCATAATCGTCATCGTAATCGTCATCATAATCATCATCATAGTCATCATAATCGTCATCATTATAGTCATCATAATCATCGTCATGATCTTCATCATAAACGTCATCGTAATCATCATCATAATCATCATCATTATCATCATCATAATCATCATCATAATCATCATCATAATCATCATCATAATCATCATCATTATCATCATCAAAATCATCATTCTAATCATGAGCATAATCATCATCATAATCATCATCATAGTCATCATCATAATAGTCATCATAATCGTCATCATTATAGTCATCATAATCATCGTCATGATCATCATCATAATCATCATCATAATCATCGTCATGATCATCATCATAATCATCATCATAGTCATCATCATAATCATCATCATAGTCATCATCATAATAGTCATCATAATCGTCATCATAATCATCATCAAAATCATCATCATAATCATGAGCATAATCATCATCATAATCGTCATCATAATCATCATCATAAACGTCATCGTAATCATCATCATAATCATCATCATAATCATCATCATAATCATCATCACAATCATCATCATAATCATCATCATAATCATCATCATTGTCATCATCAAAATCATCATCCTAATCATGAGCATAATCATCATCATAATCGTCATCATAATCGTCATCATAATCATCATCATAGTCATCATCATAATAGTCATCATAATCGTCATCATAATCGTCATCATTATAGTCATCATAATCGTCATCATAATCATCATCATAGTCATCATCATAATAGTCATCATAATCGTCATCATTATAGTCATCATAATCATCGTCATGATCATGATCATAATCATCATCATAATCATCATCATAATCATCATCATAATCATCATCATAATCATCATCATAGTCATCATCATAATCATCATCATAATCATCATCATAATCATCATCATAATCATCATCATAGTCATCATCATAATCATCATCATAATCATCATCATAATCATCATCATATTCGTCTTCATGGTCATCATCATAATCGTCATCATAATCATCATAATAGTCATCATAATCGTCATCATTATAGTCATCATAATCATCATCATGATCATCATCATAATCATCATCATAATCATCATCATGATCATCATCATAATCATCATCATAATCATCATCATAACCGTCATCGTAATCATCATCATAATCATCATCATAATCATCATCATTATCATCATCAAAATCATCATCATCATCATCATCATAATCATCATCATAATCATCATCATAACCGTCATCGTAATCATCATCATAATCATCATCATAATCATCATCATAATCATCATCATAATCATCATCATAATCATCATCATAATCATCATCATAATCATCATCATAATCATCATCATTATGATCATCAAAATCATCATCATAATCATCATCATAATCATCATCATAGTCATCATCATAATCATCATCATAATCATCATCATAATCATCATCATAATCGTCTTCATGGTCAGCATCATAATCGTCATCATAATCATCATAATAGTCATCATAATCGTCATCATTATAGTCATCATAATCATCATCATGATCATCATCATAATCATCATCATAATCATCATCATGATCATCATCATAATCATCATCATAATCATCATCATAATCGTCATCGTAATCATCATCATAATCATCATCATAATCATCATCATTATCATCATCAAAATCATCATCATCATCATCATCATAATCATCATCATAATCATCATCATAACCGTCATCGTAATCATCATCATAACCATCATCATAATCATCATCATAATCATCATCATAATCATCATCATAATCATCATCATAATCATCATCATAATCATCATCATAGTCATCATAATCGTCATCATTATAGTCATCATAATCATCGTCATGATCTTCATCATAATCATCATCATAATCATCATCATAATCATCATCATAATCATCATCATAATCATCATCATGATCATCATCATAATCATCATCATAATCATCATCATAACCGTCATCGTAATCATCATCATAATCATCATCATAATCATCATCATTATCATCATCAAAATCATCATCATCATCATCATCATAATCATCATCATAATCATCATCATAACCGTCATCGTAATCATCATCATAATCATCATCATAATCATCATCATAATCATCATCATAATCATCATCATAATCATCATCATAATCATCATCATAATCGTCTTCATGGTCATCATCATAATCGTCATCATAATCATCATAATAGTCATCATAATCGTCATCATTATAGTCATCATAATCAACATCATGATCATCATCATAATCATCATCATAATCATCATCATGATCATCATCATAATCATCATCATAATCATCATCATAATCGTCATCGTAATCATCATCATAATCATCATCATAATCATCATCATTATCATCATCAAAATCATCATCATCATCATCATCATAATCATCATCATAATCATCATCATAAACGTCATCGTAATCATCATCATAATCATCATCATTATCATCATCATTATCATCATCAAAATCATCATCCTAATCATGAGCATAATCATCATCATAATCGTCATCATAATTATCATCATAGTCATCATCATAATAGTCATCATAATCGTCGTCATAATCGTCATCATTATAGTCATCATAATCGTCATCATAATAATCAGCATAGTCATCATCATAATAGTCATCATAATCGTCATCGCAATCGTCATCATAATCATCATCATAGTCATCATAATCGTCATCATTATAGTCATCATAATCATCGTCATGATCTTCATCATAATCATCATCATAATCATCATCATAATCATCATCATAATCATCATCATAATCATCATCAAAATCATCATCATAATCAGCATCATAATCATGATCATAATCATCATCCTAATCATCATCATAAACGTCATCGTAATCATCATCATAATCATCATCATTATCATCATCATAATCATCATCATAATCATCATCATAATCATCATCATAATCATCATCATAATCATCATCATTATCATCATCAAAATCATCATCCTAATCATGAGCATAATCATCATCATAATCGTCATCATAATTATCATCATAGTCATCATCATAATAGTCATCATAATCGTCATCATAATCGTCATCATTATAGTCATCATAATCGTCATCATAATCATCATCATAGTCATCATCATAATAGTCATCATAATCGTCATCATTATAGTCATCATAATCATCGTCATGATCATCATCATAATCATCATCATAATCATCATCATAATCATCATCACAGTCATCATCATAATCATCATCATAATCATCATCATAATCATCATCATAATCGTCATCATAATCGTCATCATTATAGTCATCATAATCGTCATCGTAGTCATCATCATAATAGTCATCATAATCGTCATCATTATAGTCATCATAATCATCATCATGAACATCATCATAATCATCATCATAATCATCATCATAATCATCATCATAATCATCATCATTATGATCATCAAAATCATCATCATAATCATCATCATAATCATCATCATTGTCATCATCATAATCATCATCATAATCATCATCATAATCATCATCATAATCGTCTTCATGGTCATCATCATAATCGTCATCATAATCATCATAATAGTCATCATAATCGTCATCATTATAGTCATCATAATCATCATCATGATCATCATCATAATCATCATCATAATCATCATCATAATCGTCATCGTAATCATCATCATAATCATCATCATAATCATCATCATTATCATCATCAAAATCATCATCATCATCATCATCATAATCATCATCATAATCATCATCATAACCGTCATCGTAATCATCATCATAATCATCATCATAATCATCATCATAATCATCATCATAATCATCATCATAATCATCATCATAATCATCATCATAATCATCATCATAATCGTCTTCATGGTCATCATCATAATCGTCATCATAATCATCATAATAGTCGTCATAATCGTCATCATTATAGTCATCATAATCAACATCATGATCATCATCATAATCATCATCATAATCATCATCATGATCATCATCATAATCATCATCATAATCATCATCATAACCGTCATCGTAATCATCGTCATAATCGTCATCATAATCATCATCATGATCATCATCATAATCATCATCAAAATCATCATCATGATCATCATCATAATCATCATCATAATCATCATCATAATCATCATCAAAATCATCATCATAATCATGAGCATAATCATCATCATAATCTTCATCATAATCATCATCATAGTCATCATCATAATAGTCATCATAATCGTCGTCATAATCGTCATCATTATAGTCATCATAATCGTCATCATAATCATCAGCATAGTCATCATCATAATAGTCATCATAATCGTCATCGTAATCGTCATCATAATCATCATCATAGTCATCATAATCGTCATCATTATAGTCATCATAATCATCGTCATGATCTTCATCATAAACGTCATCGTAATCATCATCATAATCATCATCATTATCATCATCATAATCATCATCATAATCATCATCATAATCATCATCATAATCATCATCATTATCATCATCAAAATCATCATTCTAATCATGAGCATAATCATCATCATAATCATCATCATAGTCATCATCATAATAGTCATCATAATCGTCATCATTATAGTCATCATAATCATCGTCATGAACATCATCATAATCATCATCATAATCATCGTCATGATCATCATCATAATCATCATCATAGTCATCATCATAATCATCATCATAGTCATCATCATAATAGTCATCATAATCGTCATCATAATCATCATCAAAATCATCATCATAATCATGAGCATAATCATCATCATAATCGTCATCATAATCATCATCATAAACGTCATCGTAATCATCATCATAATCATCATCATAATCATCATCATAATCATCATCACAATCATCATCATAATCATCATCATAATCATCATCATTGTCATCATCAAAATCATCATCCTAATCATGAGCATAATCATCATCATAATCGTCATCATAATCGTCATCATAATCATCATCATAGTCATCATCATAATAGTCATCATAATCGTCATCATAATCGTCATCATTATAGTCATCATAATCGTCATCATAATCATCATCATAGTCATCATCATAATAGTCATCATAATCGTCATCATTATAGTCATCATAATCATCGTCATGATCATGATCATAATCATCATCATAATCATCATCATAATCATCATCATAATCATCATCATAATCATCATCATAGTCATCATCATAATCATCATCATAATCATCATCATAATCATCATCATAATCATCATCATAGTCATCATCATAATCATCATCATAATCATCATCATAATCATCATCATATTCGTCTTCATGGTCATCATCATAATCGTCATCATAATCATCATAATAGTCATCATAATCGTCATCATTATAGTCATCATAATCATCATCATGATCATCATCATAATCATCATCATAATCATCATCATGATCATCATCATAATCATCATCATAATCATCATCATAACCGTCATCGTAATCATCATCATAATCATCATCATAATCATCATCATTATCATCATCAAAATCATCATCATCATCATCATCATAATCATCATCATAATCATCATCATAACCGTCATCGTAATCATCATCATAATCATCATCATAATCATCATCATAATCATCATCATAATCATCATCATAATCGTCATCATAATCGTCATCATTATAGTCATCATAATCGTCATCGTAGTCATCATCATAATAGTCATCATAATCGTCATCATTATAGTCATCATAATCATCATCATGAACATCATCATAATCATCATCATAATCATCATCATAATCATCATCATAATCATCATCATAATCATCATCATTATGATCATCAAAATCATCATCATAATCATCATCATAATCATCATCATTGTCATCATCATAATCATCATCATAATCATCATCATAATCATCATCATAATCGTCTTCATGGTCATCATCATAATCGTCATCATAATCATCATAATAGTCATCATAATCGTCATCATTATAGTCATCATAATCATCATCATGATCATCATCATAATCATCATCATAATCATCATCATAATCGTCATCGTAATCATCATCATAATCATCATCATAATCATCATCATTATCATCATCAAAATCATCATCATCATCATCATCATAATCATCATCATAATCATCATCATAACCGTCATCGTAATCATCATCATAATCATCATCATAATCATCATCATAATCATCATCATAATCATCATCATAATCATCATCATAATCATCATCATAATCATCATCATAATCGTCTTCATGGTCATCATCATAATCGTCATCATAATCATCATAATAGTCGTCATAATCGTCATCATTATAGTCATCATAATCAACATCATGATCATCATCATAATCATCATCATAATCATCATCATGATCATCATCATAATCATCATCATAATCATCATCATAACCGTCATCGTAATCATCGTCATAATCGTCATCATAATCATCATCATGATCATCATCATAATCATCATCAAAATCATCATCATGATCATCATCATAATCATCATCATAATCATCATCATAATCATCATCAAAATCATCATCATAATCATGAGCATAATCATCATCATAATCTTCATCATAATCATCATCATAGTCATCATCATAATAGTCATCATAATCGTCGTCATAATCGTCATCATTATAGTCATCATAATCGTCATCATAATCATCAGCATAGTCATCATCATAATAGTCATCATAATCGTCATCGTAATCGTCATCATAATCATCATCATAGTCATCATAATCGTCATCATTATAGTCATCATAATCATCGTCATGATCTTCATCATAAACGTCATCGTAATCATCATCATAATCATCATCATTATCATCATCATAATCATCATCATAATCATCATCATAATCATCATCATAATCATCATCATTATCATCATCAAAATCATCATTCTAATCATGAGCATAATCATCATCATAATCATCATCATAGTCATCATCATAATAGTCATCATAATCGTCATCATTATAGTCATCATAATCATCGTCATGAACATCATCATAATCATCATCATAATCATCGTCATGATCATCATCATAATCATCATCATAGTCATCATCATAATCATCATCATAGTCATCATAATCGTCATCATTATAGTCATCATAATCATCGTCATGATCTTCATCATAAACGTCATCGTAATCATCATCATAATCATCATCATTATCATCATCATAATCATCATCATAATCATCATCATAATCATCATCATAATCATCATCATTATCATCATCAAAATCATCATTCTAATCATGAGCATAATCATCATCATAATCATCATCATAGTCATCATCATAATAGTCATCATAATCGTCATCATTATAGTCATCATAATCATCGTCATGAACATCATCATAATCATCATCATAATCATCGTCATGATCATCATCATAATCATCATCATAGTCATCATCATAATCATCATCATAGTCATCATCATAATAGTCATCATAATCGTCATCATAATCATCATCAAAATCATCATCATAATCATGAGCATAATCATCATCATAATCGTCATCATAATCATCATCATAAACGTCATCGTAATCATCATCATAATCATCATCATAATCATCATCATAATCATCATCACAATCATCATCATAATCATCATCATAATCATCATCATTGTCATCATCAAAATCATCATCCTAATCATGAGCATAATCATCATCATAATCGTCATCATAATCGTCATCATAATCATCATCATAGTCATCATCATAATAGTCATCATAATCGTCATCATAATCGTCATCATTATAGTCATCATAATCGTCATCATAATCATCATCATAGTCATCATCATAATAGTCATCATAATCGTCATCATTATAGTCATCATAATCATCGTCATGATCATGATCATAATCATCATCATAATCATCATCATAATCATCATCATAATCATCATCATAATCATCATCATAGTCATCATCATAATCATCATCATAATCATCATCATAATCATCATCATAATCATCATCATAGTCATCATCATAATCATCATCATAATCATCATCATAATCATCATCATATTCGTCTTCATGGTCATCATCATAATCGTCATCATAATCATCATAATAGTCATCATAATCGTCATCATTATAGTCATCATAATCATCATCATGATCATCATCATAATCATCATCATAATCATCATCATGATCATCATCATAATCATCATCATAATCATCATCATAACCGTCATCGTAATCATCATCATAATCATCATCATAATCATCATCATTATCATCATCAAAATCATCATCATCATCATCATCATAATCATCATCATAATCATCATCATAACCGTCATCGTAATCATCATCATAATCATCATCATAATCATCATCATAATCATCATCATAATCATCATCATAATCGTCATCATAATCGTCATCATTATAGTCATCATAATCGTCATCGTAGTCATCATCATAATAGTCATCATAATCGTCATCATTATAGTCATCATAATCATCATCATGAACATCATCATAATCATCATCATAATCATCATCATAATCATCATCATAATCATCATCATAATCATCATCATTATGATCATCAAAATCATCATCATAATCATCATCATAATCATCATCATTGTCATCATCATAATCATCATCATAATCATCATCATAATCATCATCATAATCGTCTTCATGGTCATCATCATAATCGTCATCATAATCATCATAATAGTCATCATAATCGTCATCATTATAGTCATCATAATCATCATCATGATCATCATCATAATCATCATCATAATCATCATCATAATCGTCATCGTAATCATCATCATAATCATCATCATAATCATCATCATTATCATCATCAAAATCATCATCATCATCATCATCATAATCATCATCATAATCATCATCATAACCGTCATCGTAATCATCATCATAATCATCATCATAATCATCATCATAATCATCATCATAATCATCATCATAATCATCATCATAATCATCATCATAATCATCATCATAATCGTCTTCATGGTCATCATCATAATCGTCATCATAATCATCATAATAGTCGTCATAATCGTCATCATTATAGTCATCATAATCAACATCATGATCATCATCATAATCATCATCATAATCATCATCATGATCATCATCATAATCATCATCATAATCATCATCATAACCGTCATCGTAATCATCGTCATAATCGTCATCATAATCATCATCATGATCATCATCATAATCATCATCAAAATCATCATCATGATCATCATCATAATCATCATCATAATCATCATCATAATCATCATCAAAATCATCATCATAATCATGAGCATAATCATCATCATAATCTTCATCATAATCATCATCATAGTCATCATCATAATAGTCATCATAATCGTCGTCATAATCGTCATCATTATAGTCATCATAATCGTCATCATAATCATCAGCATAGTCATCATCATAATAGTCATCATAATCGTCATCGTAATCGTCATCATAATCATCATCATAGTCATCATAATCGTCATCATTATAGTCATCATAATCATCGTCATGATCTTCATCATAAACGTCATCGTAATCATCATCATAATCATCATCATTATCATCATCATAATCATCATCATAATCATCATCATAATCATCATCATAATCATCATCATTATCATCATCAAAATCATCATTCTAATCATGAGCATAATCATCATCATAATCATCATCATAGTCATCATCATAATAGTCATCATAATCGTCATCATTATAGTCATCATAATCATCGTCATGAACATCATCATAATCATCATCATAATCATCGTCATGATCATCATCATAATCATCATCATAGTCATCATCATAATCATCATCATAGTCATCATCATAGTCATCATCATAATAGTCATCATAATCGTCATCATAATCATCATCAAAATCATCATCATAATCATGAGCATAATCATCATCATAATCGTCATCATAATCATCATCATAAACGTCATCGTAATCATCATCATAATCATCATCATAATCATCATCATAATCATCATCACAATCATCATCATAATCATCATCATAATCATCATCATTGTCATCATCAAAATCATCATCCTAATCATGAGCATAATCATCATCATAATCGTCATCATAATCGTCATCATAATCATCATCATAGTCATCATCATAATAGTCATCATAATCGTCATCATAATCGTCATCATTATAGTCATCATAATCGTCATCATAATCATCATCATAGTCATCATCATAATAGTCATCATAATCGTCATCATTATAGTCATCATAATCATCGTCATGATCATGATCATAATCATCATCATAATCATCATCATAATCATCATCATAATCATCATCATAATCATCATCATAGTCATCATCATAATCATCATCATAATCATCATCATAATCATCATCATAATCATCATCATAGTCATCATCATAATCATCATCATAATCATCATCATAATCATCATCATATTCGTCTTCATGGTCATCATCATAATCGTCATCATAATCATCAGAATAGTCATCATAATCGTCATCATTATAGTCATCATAATCATCATCATAATCATCATCATGATCATCATCATAATCATCATCATAATCATCATCATGATCATCATCATAATCATCATCATAATCATCATCATAACCGTCATCGTAATCATCATCATAATCATCATCATAATCATCATCATAATCATCATCATAATCATCATCATAATCATCATCATTGTCATCATCAAAATCATCATCCTAATCATGAGCATAATCATCATCATAATCGTCATCATAATCGTCATCATAATCGTCATCATAATCATCATCATAGTCATCATCATAATAGTCATCATAATCGTCATCATTATAGTCATCATAATCATCGTCATGATCATGATCATAATCATCATCATAATCATCATCATAATCATCATCATAATCATCATCATAATCATCATCATAGTCATCATCATAATCATCATCATAATCATCATCATAATCATCATCATAATCATCATCATAGTCATCATCATAATCATCATCATAATCATCATCATAATCATCATCATAATCGTCATCATAATCGTCATCATTATAGTCATCATAATCGTCATCGTAGTCATCATCATAATAGTCATCATAATAGTCATCATAATCGTCATCATTATAGTCATCATAATCATCATCATGATCATCATCATAATCATCATCATAATCATCATCATAATCATCATCATAATCATCATCATTATGATCATCAAAATCATCATCATAATCATCATCATAATCATCATCATAGTCATCATCATAATCATCATCATAATCATCATCATAATCGTCTTCATGGTCATCATCAAAATCGTCATCATAATCATCATAATAGTCATCATAATCATCATCATGAACATCATCATAATCATCATCATAATCATCATCATGATCATCATCATAATCATCATCATAATCATCATCATAACCGTCATCGTAATCATCATCATAATCATCATCATAATCATCATCATTATCATCATCAAAATCATCATCATCATCATCATCATAACCATCATCATAATCATCATCATAACCGTCATCGTAATCATCATCATAATCATCATCATAATCATCATCATAATCATCATCATAACCGTCATCGTAATCATCATCATAATCATCATCATTGTCATCATCATAATAGTCATCATAATCGTCATCATTATAGTCATCATAATCATCGTCATGATCATGATCATAATCATGAGCATAATCATCATCATAATCGTCATCATAATCATAATCATAGTCATCATCATAATAGTCATTATAATCGTCATCATTATAGTCATCATAATCGTCATCATAATCATCATTATAGTCATCATCATAATAGTCATCATAATCGTCATCGTAATCATCATCATAATCATCATCATAGTCATCATCATAATAGTCATCATAATCGTCATCATTATAGTCATCATAATCATCGTCATGATCATCATCATAATCATCATCATAATCAGCATCATAATCATCATCATAATCATCATCCTAATCATCATCATAAACGTCATCGTAATCATCATCATAATCATCATCATAATCATCATCATAATCATCATCATAATCATCATCATAATCATCATCATAATCATCATCATTGTCTTCATCAAAATCATCATCCTAATCATGAGCATAATCATCATCATAATCGTCATCATAATCGTCATCATAATCATCATCATAGTCATCATCATAATAGTCATCATAATCGTCATCATTATAGTCATCATAATCATCGTCATGATCATGATCATAATCATCATCATAATCATCATAATAATCATCATCATAATCATCATCATAATCATCATCATAATCGTCTTCATGGTCATCATCAAAATCGTCATCATAATCATCATAATAGTCATCATAATCGTCATCATGATCATCATCATAATCATCATCATAATCATCATCATGATCATCATCATAATCATCATCATAATCATCATCATAACCGTCATCGTAATCATCATCATAATCATCATCATAATCATCATCATTATCATCATCAAAATCATCATCATCATCATCATCATAACCATCATCATAATCATCATCATAACCGTCATCGTAATCATCATCATAATCATCATCATAATCATCATCATAATCACCATCATAATCATCATCATAATCATCATCATAATCATCATCATGAACATCATCATAATCATCATCATAATCATCATCATAACCGTCATCGTAATCATCATCATAATCGTCATCATAATCATCATCATGATCATCATCAAAATCATCATCATGATCATCATCATAATTATCATCATAATCATCATCATAATCATCATCAAAATCATCATCATAATCATGAGCATAATCATCATCATAATCGTCATCATAATCATCATCATAATCATCATCAAAATCAACATCATAGTCATGAGCATAATCATCATCATAATCGTCATCATAATCATCATCATAGTCATCATCATAATAGTCATCATCATAATAGTCATCATAATCGTCATCGTAATCATCATAATAATCATCATCATAATCATCATCATAATCATCATCATAATCATCATCATAACCGTCATCGTAATCATCATCATAATCATCATCATAGTCATCATCATAATAGTCATCATAATCGTCATCATTATAGTCATCATAATCATCGTCATGATCATCATCATAATCATCATCATAATCAGCATCATAATCATCATCATAGTCATCATCCTAATCATCATCATAAACGTCATCGTAATCATCATCATAATCATCATCATAATCATCTTCATAATCATCATCATAATCATCATCATAATCATCATCATAATCATCATCATTGTCATCATCAAAATCATCATCCTAATCATGAGCATAATCATCATCATAATCGTCATCATAATCATCATCATAGTCATCATCATAATAGTCATCATAATCGTCATCATAATCGTCATCATTATAGTCATCATAATCGTCATCATAATCATCATCATAGTCATCATCATAATAGTCATCATAATCGTCATCATTATAGTCATCATAATCATCGTCATGATCAGCATCATAATCATCATCATAATCATCATCATAATCATCATTATAATCATCATCATAATCATCATCATAAACATCATCAAAATCATCATCATAATCAGCATCATATTCATCATCATAGTCATCATCATAATCATCATCATAATCATCATCATAATCATCATCATAATCATCATCATAACCGTCATCATAATCATCATCAAAATCATCATCATAATCATCATCATAATCATCATCATAATCATGATCATAATCATCATCACAATCATCATCATAATCATCATCATAATCGCCATCATAATCATCATCATAATCATCATCATAACCGTCATCGTAATCATCATCAGAATCATCATCATAATCGTCATCATAATCATCATCATAATCATCATCATAATCATCACCATAATCATCATCAGAATCATCATCATAATCATGAGCATAATCATCATCATAATCGTCATCATAATCATCATCATAATAGTCATCATAATAGTCATCATAATCGTCATCATTATAGTGATCATAATCGTCATCATAATCATCATCATAGTCATCATCATAATAGTCATCATAATCGTCATCATTATAGTCATCATAATCATCATCATAATCATCATCATAATCATCATCATAATCATCATCATAACCGTCATCGTAATCATCATCATAATCATCATCATAATCATCATCATAATCATCATCATAATCATCATCATAATCATCATCATAATCATCATCATAATCGTCTTCATGGTCATCATCATAATCGTCATCATAATCATCATAATAGTCATCATAATCGTCATCATTATAGTCATCATAATCAACATCATGATCATCATCATAATCATCATCATGATCATCGTCAAAATCATCATCATGATCACATCATAATTATCATCATAATCATCATCATGATCATCATCATAGTCATCATCATAATCATCATCATAATCATCATCATTATGATCATCAAAATCATCATCATAATCATCATCATAATCATCATCATAGTCATCATCATAATCATCATCATAATCATCATCATAATCATCATCATAATCGTCTTCATGGTCATCATCAAAATCGTCATCATAATCATCATAATAGTCATCATAATCGTCATCATGATCATCATCATAATCATCATCATAATCATCATCATGATCATCATCATAATCATCATCATAATCATCATCATAACCGTCATCGTAATCATCATCATAATCATCATCATAATCATCATCATTATCATCATCAAAATCATCATCATCATCATCATCATAACCATCATCATAATCATCATCATAACCGTCATCGTAATCATCATCATAATCATCATCATAATCATCATCATAATCATCATCATAATCATCATCATAATCATCATCATAATCATCATCATGAACATCATCATAATCATCATCATAATCATCATCATAACCGTCATCGTAATCATCATCATAATCGTCATCATAATCATCATCATGATCATCATCAAAATCATCATCATGATCATCATCATAATTATCATCATAATCATCATCATAATCATCATCAAAATCATCATCATAATCATGAGCATAATCATCATCATAATCGTCATCATAATCATCATCATAATCATCATCAAAATCATCATCATAATCATGAGCATAATCATCATCATAATCGTCATCATAATCATCATCATAGTCATCATCATAATAGTCATCATCATAATAGTCATCATAATCGTCATCGTAATCATCATAATAATCATCATCATAATCATCATCATAATCATCATCATAATCATCATCATAACCGTCATCGTAATCATCATCATAATCATCATCATAGTCATCATCATAATAGTCATCATAATCGTCATCATTATAGTCATCATAATCATCGTCATGATCATCATCATAATCATCATCATAATCAGCATCATAATCATAATCATAGTCATCATCCTAATCATCATCATAAACGTCATCGTAGTCATCATCATAATCATCATCATAATCATCTTCATAATCATCATCATAATCATCATCATTGTCATCATCAAAATCATCATCCTAATCATGAGCATAATCATCATCATAATCGTCATCATAATCATCATCATAGTCATCATCATAATAGTCATCATAATCGTCATCATAATCGTCATCATTATAGTCATCATAATCGTCATCATAATCATCATCATAGTCATCATCATAATAGTCATCATAATCATCATCATAATCATGATCATAATCATCATCACAATCATCATCATAATCATCATCATAATCATCATCATAATCATCATCATAACCGTCATCATAATCATCATCAAAATCATCATCATAATCATCATCATAATCATCATCATAATCATGATCATAATCATCATCACAATCATCATCATAATCACCATCATAATCGCCATCATAATCATCATCATAATCATCATCATAACCGTCATCGTAATCATCATCAGAATCATCATCATAATCGTCATCATAATCATCATCATAATCATCATCAAAATCATCATCATAATCATGAGCATAATCATCATCATAATCATGATCATAATCATCATCACAATCATCATCATAATCACCATCATAATCGCCATCATAATCATCATCATAATCATCATCATAACCGTCATCATAATCATCATCATAATCATCATCAAAATCATCATCATAATCGCCATCATAATCATCATCATAATCATCATCATAATCGTCATCGTAATCATCATAATAATCATCATCATAATCATCATCATAATCATCACCATAATCATCATCAGAATCATCATCATAATCATGAGCATAATCATCATCATAATCGTCATCATAATCATCATCATAATAGTCATCATAATAGTCATCATAATCGTCATCATTATAGTGATCATAATCATCATCATGATCATCATCATAATTATCATCATAATCATCATCATAATCATCATCAAAATCATCATCATAATCATGAGCATAATCATCATCATAATCATCATCATGATCATCATCATAATCATCATCAAAATCGTCATCATTATAGTCATCATAATCGTCATCATAATCATCATCATAGTCATCATCATAATAGTCATCATAATCGTCATCATTATAGTCATCATAATCATCATCATAATCATCATCATAATCATCATCATAATCATCATCATAACCGTCATCGTAATCATCATCATAATCATCATCATAATCATCATCATAATCATCATCATAATCATCATCATAATCATCATCATAATCATCATCATAATCGTCTTCATGGTCATCATCATAATCGTCATCATAATCATCATAATAGTCATCATAATCGTCATCATTATAGTCATCATAATCAACATCATGATCATCATCATAATCATCATCATGATCATCATCAAAATCATCATCATGATCACATCATAATTATCATCATAATCATCATCATAATCATCATCAAAATCATCATCATAATCATGAGCATAATCATCATCATAATCGTCATCATAATCATCATCATAATCATCATCAAAATCATCATCATAATCATGAGCATAATCATCATCATAATCGTCATCATAATCATCATCATAGTCATCATCATAATAGTCATCATAATCGTCATCATTATAGTCATCATAATCGTCATCATAATCATCATTATAGTCATCATCATAATAGTCATCATAATCGTCATCGTAATCATCATCATAATCATCATCATAGTCATCATCATAATAGTCATCATAATCGTCATCATTATAGTCATCATAATCATCGTCATGATCATCATCATAATCATCATCATAATCAGCATCATAATCATCATCATAATCATCATCCTAATCATCATCATAAACGTCATCGTAATCATCATCATAAACGTCATCGTAATCATCATCATAATCATCATCATAATCATCATCATAATCATCATCATAATCATCATCATAATCATCATCATAATCATCATCATTGTCATCATCAAAATCATCATCCTAATCATGAGCATAATCATCATCATAATCGTCATCATAATCGTCATCATAATCATCATCATAGTCATCATCATAATAGTCATCATAATCGTCATCATAATCGTCATCATTATAGTCATCATAATCGTCATCATAATCATCATCATAGTCATCATCATAATAGTCATCATAATCGTCATCATAATCATCATCATAATCATCATCATAATCATCATCATAATCATCATCATAGTCATCATCATAATCATCATCATAATCATCATCATAATCATCATCATAATCATCATCATAGTCATCATCATAATCATCATCATAATCATCATCATAATCATCATCATAATCGTCATCATAATCGTCATCATTATAGTCATCATAATCGTCATCGTAGTCATCATCATAATAGTCATCATAATCGTCATCATTATAGTCATCATAATCATCATCATGATCATCATCATAATCATCATCATAATCATCATCATAATCATCATCATAATCATCATCATTATGATCATCAAAATCATCATCATAATCATCATCATAATCATCATCATAGTCATCATCATAATCATCATCATAATCATCATCATAATCATCATCATAATCGTCTTCATGGTCATCATCAAAATCGTCATCATAATCATCATAATAGTCATCATAAACATCATCATGATCATCATCATAATCATCATCATAATCATCATCATGATCATCATCATAATCATCATCATAATCATCATCATAACCGTCATCGTAATCATCATCATAATCATCATCATAATCATCATCATTATCATCATCAAAATCATCATCATCATCATCATCATAACCATCATCATAATCATCATCATAACCGTCATCGTAATCATCATCATAATCATCATCATAATCATCATCATAATCATCATCATAATCATCATCATAATCATCATCATAATCGTCTTCATGGTCATCATCATAATCGTCATCATAATCATCATAATAGTCATCATAATCGTCATCATTATAGTCATCATAATCAACATCATGATCATCATCATAATCATCATCATAATCATCATCATAATCATCATCATGATCATCATCATAATCATCATTATAATCATCATCATAACCGTCATCGTAATCATCATCATAATCGTCATCATAATCATCATCATAGTCATCATCATAATAGTCATCATAATCGTCATCATTATAGTCATCATAATCGTCATCATAATCATCATTATAGTCATCATCATAATAGTCATCATAATCGTCATCGTAATCATCATCATAATCATCATCATAGTCATCATCATAATAGTCATCATAATCGTCATCATTATAGTCATCATAATCATCGTCATGATCATCATCATAATCATCATCATAATCAGCATCATAATCATCATCATAATCATCATCCTAATCATCATCATAAACGTCATCGTAATCATCATCATAATCATCATCATAATCATCATCATAATCATCATCAAAATCATCATCATAATCATGAGCATAATCATCATCATAATCGTCATCATAATCATCATCATAATCATCATCAAAATCATCATCATAATCATGAGCATAATCATCATCATAATCGTCATCATAATCATCATCATAGTCATCATCATAATAGTCATCATCATAATAGTCATCATAATCGTCATCGTAATCATCATAATAATCATCATCATAATCATCATCATAATCATCATCATAATCATCATCATAACCGTCATCGTAATCATCATCATAATCATCATCATAGTCATCATCATAATAGTCATCATAATCGTCATCATTATAGTCATCATAATCATCGTCATGATCATCATCATAATCATCATCATAATCAGCATCATAATCATAATCATAGTCATCATCCCAATCATCATCATAAACGTCATCGTAATCATCATCATAATCATCATCATAATCATCTTCATAATCATCATCATAATCATCATCATAATCATCATCATAATCATCATCATTGTCATCATCAAAATCATCATCCTAATCATGAGCATAATCATCATCATAATCGTCATCATAATCATCATCATAGTCATCATCATAATAGTCATCATAATCGTCATCATAATCGTCATCATTATAGTCATCATAATCGTCATCATAATCATCATCATAGTCATCATCATAATAGTCATCATAATCGTCATCATTATAGTCATCATAATCATCGTCATGATCAGCATCATAATCATCATCATAATCATCATCATAATCATCATTATAATCATCATCATAATCATCATCATAAACATCATCAAAATCATCATCATAATCAGCATCATATTCATCATCATAGTCATCATCATAATCATCATCATAATCATCATCATAATCATCATCATAATCATCATCATAACCGTCATCATAATCATCATCAAAATCATCATCATAATCATCATCATAATCATCATCATAATCATGATCATAATCATCATCACAATCATCATCATAATCACCATCATAATCGCCATCATAATCATCATCATAATCATCATCATAACCGTCATCGTAATCATCATCAGAATCATCATCATAATCGTCATCATAATCATCAACATAATCATCATCATAATCATCACCATAATCATCATCAGAATCATCATCATAATCACCATCATAATCGCCATCATAATCATCATCATAATCATCATCATAACCGTCATCGTAATCATCATCAGAATCATCATCATAATCGTCATCATAATCATCAACATAATCATCATCATAATCATCACCATAATCATCATCAGAATCATCATCATAATCATGAGCATAATCATCATCATAATCATCATCATAATCAGCATCATAATCATCATCATAATCATCATCCTAATCATCATCATAAACGTCATCGTAATCATCATCATAATCATCATCATAATCATCATCATAATCATCATCATAATCATCATCATAATCATCATCATAATCATCATCATTGTCATCATCAAAATCATCATCCTAATCATGAGCATAATCATCATCATAATCGTCATCATAATCATCATCATAGTCATCATCATAATAGTCATCATAATCGTCATCATAATCGTCATCATTATAGTCATCATAATCGTCATCATAATCATCATCATAGTCATCATCATAATAGTCATCATAATCGTCATCATTATAGTCATCATAATCATCGTCATGATCATCATCATAATCATCATCATAATCATCATCATAATCATCATCATAATCATCATCATAATCATCATCAAAATCATCATCATAATCAGCATCATAATCATCATCATAGTCATCATCATAATCATCATCATAATCATCATCATAATCATCATCATAATCATCATCATAATCGTCTTCATGGTCATCATCATAATCGTCATCATAATCATCATAATAGTCACCATAATCGTCATCATTATAGTGATCATAATCATCATCATGATCATCATCATAATCATCATCATAATCTTCATCATAATCATCATCATAATCATCATCATTATCATCATCAAAATCATCATCATCGTCATCATCATAATCATCGTCATAATCATCATCATAATCATCATCATAACCGTCATCGTAATCATCATCATAATCATCATAATAATCATCATCATAATCATCATCATAATCATCATCATAATCATCATCATAATCATCATCATAATCATCATCATAGTCATCATCATAATCATCATCATAATCATCATCATAATCAGCATCATAATCATCATCATAGTCATCATCATAATCATCATCATAATCATCATCATAATCATCATCATAATCATCATCATAATCGTCTTCATGGTCATCATCATAATCGTCATCATAATCATCATAATAGTCACCATAATCGTCATCATTATAGTGATCATAATCATCATCATGATCATCATCATAATCATCATCATAATCTTCATCATAATCATCATCATAATCATCATCATAATCGTCATCATAATCATCATCATAGTCATCATCATAATAGTCATCATAATCGTCATCATAATCATCATTATAGTCATCATCATAATAGTCATCATAATCGTCATCGTAATCATCATCATAATCATCATCATAGTCATCATCATAATTGTCATCATAATCGTCATGATTATAGTCATCATAATCATCGTCATGATCATCATCATAATCATCATCATAATCAGCATCATAATCATCATCATAATCATCATCATAATCATCATCCTAATCATCATCATAAACGTCATCGTAATCATCATCATAATCATCATCATAATCATCATCATAATCATCATCATAATCATCATCATAATCATCATCATTGTCATCATCAAAATCATCATCCTAATCATGAGCATAATCATCATCATAATCGTCATCATAATCGTCATCATAATCATCATCATAGTCATCATCATAATCGTCATCATAATCGTCATCATAATCGTCATCATTATAGTCATCATAATCGTCATCATAATCATCATCATAGTCATCATCATAATAGTCATCATAATCGTCATCATTATAGTCATCATAATCATCAGCATGATCATCATCATAATCATCATCAAAATCATCATCATAATCATGAGCATAATCATCATCATAATCGTCATCATAATCATCATCATAGTCATCATCATAACCGTCATCGTAATCATCATCATAATCATCATCATAATCATCATCATAATCATCATCATAATCATCATCATAATCATCATCATAATCATCATTATAATCGTCTTCATGGTCATCATCATAATCGTCACCATAATCATCATAATAGTCATCATAATCGTCATCATTATAGTCATCATAATCAACATCATGATCATCATCATAATCATCATCATAATCATCATCATAATCGTCATCATAATCGTCATCATTATAGTCATCATAATCATCACCATAACCGTCATCGTAATCATCATCATAATCGTCATCATAATCATCATCATGATCATCATCAAAATCATCATCATGATCATCATCATAATTATCATCATAATCATCATCATAATCATCATCAAAATCATCATCATAATCATGAGCCTAATCATCATCATAATCGTCATCATAATCATCATCATAATCATCATCACAATCATCATCATAATCATGAGCATAATCATCATCATAATCGTCATCATAATCATCATCATAGTCATCATCATAATAGTCATCATAATCGTCATCATTATAGTCATCATAATCGTCATCATAATCATCATTATAGTCATCATCATAATAGTCATCATAATCGTCATCGTAATCATCATCATAATCATCATCATAGTCATCATCATAATAGTCATCATAATCGTCATCATTATAGTCATCACAATCATCGTCATGATCATCATCATAATCATCATCATAATCAGCATCATAATCATCATCATAATCATCATCATTGTCATCATCAAAATCATCATCCTAATCATGAGCATAATCATCATCATAATCGTCATCATAATCGTCATCATTATAGTCGTCATAATCGTCATCATAATCATCATCATAGTCATCATCATAATAGTCATCATAATCGTCATCATTATAGTCATCATAATCATCGTCATGATCATCATCATAATCATCATCATAATCATCATCATAATCATCATCATAATCATCATCATAATCATCATCATAATCATCATCAAAATCATCATCATAATCAGCATCATAATCATCATCATAGTCATCATCATAATCATCATCATAATCATCATCATAATCATCATCATAATCATCATCATAATCGTCTTCATGGTCATCATCATAATCGTCATCATAATCATCATAATAGTCATCATAATCATCATCATAATCATCATCATAATCATCATCATGATCATCATCATAATCATCATCATAATCTTCATCATAATCATCATCATAATCATCATCATTATCATCATCAGAATCATCATCATAATCATGAGCATAATCATCATCATAATCGTCATCATAATCATCATCATAATAGTCATCATAATAGTCATCATAATCGTCATCATTATAGTGATCATAATCATCATCATGATCATCATCATAATTATCATCATAATCATCATCATAATCATCATCAAAATCATCATCATAATCATGAGCATAATCATCATCATAATCATCATCATGATCATCATCATAATCATCATCAAAATCGTCATCATTATAGTCATCATAATCGTCATCATAATCATCATCATAGTCATCATCATTATAGTCATCATAATCGTCATCATTATAGTCATCATAATCATCATCATAATCATCATCATAATCATCATCATAATCATCATCATAACCGTCATCGTAATCATCATCATAATCATCATCATAATCATCATCATAATCATCATCATAATCATCATCATAATCATCATCATAATCATCATCATAATCGTCTTCATGGTCATCATCATAATCGTCATCATAATCATCATAATAGTCATCATAATCGTCATCATTATAGTCATCATAATCAACATCATGATCATCATCATAATCATCATCATAATCATCATCATAATCATAATCATGATCATCATCATAATCATCATCATAATCATCATCATAACCGTCATCGTAATCATCATCATAATCGTCATCATAATCATCATCATGATCATCATCAAAATCATCATCATGATCATCATTATAATTATCATCATAATCATCATCATAATCATCATCAAAATCATCATCATAATCATGAGCATAATCATCATCATAATCGTCATCATAATCATCATCATAATCATCATCAAAATCATCATCATAATCATGAGCATAATCATCATCATAATCGTCATCATAATCATCATCATAGTCATCATCATAATAGTCATCATAATCGTCATCATTATAGTCATCATAATCGTCATCATAATCATCATTATAGTCATCATCATAATAGTCATCATAATCGTCATCGTAATCATCATCATAATCATCATCATAATCATCATCATAATAGTCATCATAATCGTCATCATTATAGTCATCATAATCATCGTCATGATCATCATCATAATCATCATCATAATCAGCATCATAATCATCATCATAATCATCATCCTAATCATCATCATAAACGTCATCGTAATCATCATCATAAACGTCATCGTAATCATCATCATAATCATCATTATAGTCATCATCATAATAGTCATCATAATCGTCATCGTAATCATCATCATAATCATCATCATAGTCATCATCATAATAGTCATCATAATCGTCATCATTATAGTCATCATAATCATCGTCATGATCATCATCATAATCATCATCATAATCAGCATCATAATCATCATCATAATCATCATCCTAATCATCATCATAAACGTCATCGTAATCATCATCATAAACGTCATCGTAATCATCATCATAATCATCATCATAATCATCATCATAATCATCATCATAATCATCATCATAATCATCATCTAAATCATCATCCTAATCATGAGCATAATCATCATCATAATCGTCATCATAATCATCATCATAGTCATCATCATAATAGTCATCATAATCGTCATCATAATCGTCATCATTATAGTCGTCATAATCGTCATCATAATCATCACCATAGTCATCATCATAATAGTCATCATAATCGTCATCATTATAGTCATCATAATCATCGTCATGATCATGATCATAATCATCATCATAATCATCATCATAATCATCATCATAATCATCATCATAATCATCATCATAGTCATCATCATAATCATCATCATAATCATCATCATAATCATCATCATAATCATCATCATAGTCATCATCATAATCATCATCATAATCATCATCATAATCATCATCATAATCGTCATCATAATCGTCATCATTATAGTCATCATAATCGTCATCGTAGTCATCATCATAATAGTCATCATAATCGTCATCATTATAGTCATCATAATCATCATCATAATCATCATCATAGTCATCATCATAATAGTCATCATAATCATCATCATAATCGTCATCATTATAGTCATCATAATCGTCATCATAATCATCATCATGATCATCATCATAATCATCATCAAAATCATCATCATGATCATCATCATAATCATCATCATAATCATCATCATAATCATCATCAAAATCATCATCATAATCATGAGCATAATCATCATCATGATCGTCATCATAATCATCATCATAATCATCATCATAATCATCATCAAAATCATCATCATAATCATGAGCATAATCATCATCATAATCGTCATCATAATCATCATCATAGTCATCATCATAATAGTCATCATAATCGTCATCATTATAGTCATCATAATCATCATCAGAATCATCATCATAATCATCATCATTATGACCATCAAAATCATCATCATAATCATCATCATAATCATCATCATAGTCATCATCATAATCATCATCATAATCATCATCATAATCATCATCATAATCGTCTTCATGGTCATCATCAAAATCGTCATCATAATCATCATAATAGTCATCATAATCATCATCACGATCATCATCATAATCATCATCATAATCATCATCATGATCATCATCATAATCATCATCATAATCTTCATCATAATCATCATCATAATCGTCATCATTATCATCATCAGAATCATCATCATAATCATGAGCATAATCATCATCATAATCGTCATCATAATCATCATCATAATAGTCATCATAATAGTCATCATAATCGTCATCATTATAGTGATCATAATCATCATCATGATCATCATCATAATTATCATCATAATCATCATCATAATCATCATCAAAATCATCATCCTAATCATGAGCATAATCATCATCATAATCGTCATCATAATCATCATCATAGTCATCATCATAATCATCATCATAATCATCATCATAATCATCATCATAATCATCATCATAATCATCATCATAGTCATCATCATAATAGTCATCATAATCGTCATCATTATAGTCATCATAATCATCATCATAATCATCATCATAATCAGCATCATAATCATCATCATAACCGTCATCGTAATCATCATCATAATCATCATCATAATCATCATCATAATCATCATCATAATCATCATCATAATCATCATCATAATCATCATCATAATCATCATCATAATCGTCTTCATGGTCATCATCATAATCGTCATCATAATCATCATAATAGTCATCATAATCGTCATCATTATAGTCATCATAATCAACATCATGATCATCATCATAATCATCATCATAATCATCATCATAATCATCATCATGATCATCATCATAATCATCATCATAATCATCATCATAACCGTCATCGTAATCATCATCATAATCGTCATCATAATCATCATCATGATCATCATCAAAATCATCATCATGATCATCATTATAATTATCATCATAATCATCATCATAATCATCATCAAAATCATCATCATAATCATGAGCATAATCATCATCATAATCGTCATCATAATCATCATCATAATCATCATCAAAATCATCATCATAATCATGAGCATAATCATCATCATAATCGTCATCATAATCATCATCATAGTCATCATCATAATAGTCATCATAATAGTCATCATTATAGTCATCATAATCGTCATCATAATCATCATTATAGTCATCATCATAATAGTCATCATAATCGTCATCGTAATCATCATCATAATCATCATCATAGTCATCATCATAATAGTCATCATAATCGTCATCATTATAGTCATCATAATCATCGTCATGATCATCATCATAATCATCATCATAATCAGCATCATAATCATCATCATAATCATCATCCTAATCATCATCATAAACGTCATCGTAATCATCATCATAAACGTCATCGTAATCATCATCATAATCATCATTATAGTCATCATCATAATAGTCATCATAATCGTCATCGTAATCATCATCATAATCATCATCATAGTCATCATCATAATAGTCATCATAATCGTCATCATTATAGTCATCATAATCATCGTCATGATCATCATCATAATCATCATCATAATCAGCATCATAATCATCATCATAATCATCATCCTAATCATCATCATAAACGTCATCGTAATCATCATCATAAACGTCATCGTAATCATCATCATAATCATCATCATAATCATCATCATAATCATCATCATAATCATCATCATAATCATCATCAAAATCATCATCCTAATCATGAGCATAATCATCATCATAATCGTCATCATAATCATCATCATAGTCATCATCATAATAGTCATCATAATCGTCATCATAATCGTCATCATTATAGTCGTCATAATCGTCATCATAATCATCACCATAGTCATCATCATAATAGTCATCATAATCGTCATCATTATAGTCATCATAATCATCGTCATGATCATGATCATAATCATCATCATAATCATCATCATAATCATCATCATAATCATCATCATAATCATCATCATAGTCATCATCATAATCATCATCATAATCATCATCATAATCATCATCATAATCATCATCATAGTCATCATCATAATCATCATCATAATCATCATCATAATCATCATCATAATCGTCATCATAATCGTCATCATTATAGTCATCATAATCGTCATCGTAGTCATCATCATAATAGTCATCATAATCGTCATCATTATAGTCATCATAATCATCATCATAATCATCATCATAGTCATCATCATAATAGTCATCATAATCATCATCATAATCGTCATCATTATAGTCATCATAATCGTCATCATAATCATCATCATGATCATCATCATAATCATCATCAAAATCATCATCATGATCATCATCATAATCATCATCATAATCATCATCATAATCATCATCAAAATCATCATCATAATCATGAGCATAATCATCATCATGATCGTCATCATAATCATCATCATAATCATCATCATAATCATCATCAAAATCATCATCAGAATCATGAGCATAATCATCATCATAATCGTCATCATAATCATCATCATAGTCATCATCATAATAGTCATCATAATCTTCATCATTATAGTCATCATAATCATCATCAGAATCATCATCATAATCATCATCATTATGACCATCAAAATCATCATCATAATCATCATCATAATCATCATCATAGTCATCATCATAATCATCATCATAATCATCATCATAATCATCATCATAATCGTCTTCATGGTCATCATCAAAATCGTCATCATAATCATCATCACGATCATCATCATAATCATCATCATAATCATCATCATGATCATCATCATAATCATCATCATAATCTTCATCATAATCATCATCATAATCGTCATCATTATCATCATCAGAATCATCATCATAATCATGAGCATAATCATCATCATAATCGTCATCATAATCATCATCATAATAGTCATCATAATAGTCATCATAATCGTCATCATTATAGTGATCATAATCATCATCATGATCATCATCATAATTATCATCATAATCATCATCATAATCATCATCAAAATCATCATCCTAATCATGAGCATAATCGTCATCATAATCGTCATCATAATCATCATCATAGTCATCATCATAATCATCATCATAATCATCATCATAATCATCATCATAATCATCATCATAATCATCATCATAGTCATCATCATAATAGTCATCATAATCGTCATCATTATAGTCATCATAATCATCATCATAATCATCATCATAATCAGCATCATAATCATCATCATAACCGTCATCGTAATCATCATCATAATCATCATCATAATCATCATCATAATCATCATCATAATCATCATCATAATCATCATCATAATCATCATCATAATCATCATCATAATCGTCTTCATGGTCATCATCATAATCGTCATCATAATCATCATAATAGTCATCATAATCGTCATCATTATAGTCATCATAATCAACATCATGATCATCATCATAATCATCATCATAATCATCATCATAATCATCATCATGATCATCATCATAATCATCATCATAATCATCATCATAACCGTCATCGTAATCATCATCATAATCGTCATCATAATCATCATCATGATCATCATCAAAATCATCATCATGATCATCATTATAATTATCATCATAATCATCATCATAATCATCATCAAAATCATCATCATAATCATGAGCATAATCATCATCATAATCGTCATCATAATCATCATCATAATCATCATCAAAATCATCATCATAATCATGAGCATAATCATCATCATAATCGTCATCATAATCATCATCATAGTCATCATCATAATAGTCATCATAATAGTCATCATTATAGTCATCATAATCGTCATCATAATCATCATTATAGTCATCATCATAATAGTCATCATAATCGTCATCGTAATCATCATCATAATCATCATCATAGTCATCATCATAATAGTCATCATAATCGTCATCATTATAGTCATCATAATCATCGTCATGATCATCATCATAATCATCATCATAATCAGCATCATAATCATCATCATAATCATCATCCTAATCATCATCATAAACGTCATCGTAATCATCATCATAAACGTCATCGTAATCATCATCATAATCATCATTATAGTCATCATAATCGTCATCGTAATCATCATCATAATCATCATCATAATCATCATCATTGTCATCATCAAAATCATCATCCTAATCATGAGCATAATCATCATCATAATCGTCATCATAATCGTCATCATAATCATCATCATAGTCATCATCATAATAGTCATCATAATCGTCATCATAATCGTCATCATTATAGTCATCATAATCGTCATCATAATCATCATCATAGTCATCATCATAATAGTCATCATAATCGTCATCATTATAGTCATCATAATCATCGTCATGATCATGATCATAATCATCATCATAATCATCATCATAGTCATCATCATAATTGTCATCATAATCGTCATGATTATAGTCATCATAATCATCGTCATGATCATCATCATAATCATCATCATAATCAGCATCATAATCATCATCATAATCATCATCCTAATCATCATCATAAACGTCATCGTAATCATCATCATAATCATCATCATAATCATCATCATAATCATCATCATAATCATCATCATAATCATCATCATAATCATCATCATAATCATCATCATAATCATCATCATTGTCATCATCAAAATCATCATCCTAATCATGAGCATAATCATCATCATAATCGTCATCATAATCGTCATCATAATCATCATCATAGTCATCATCATAATAGTCATCATAATCGTCATCATAATCGTCATCATTATAGTCATCATAATCGTCATCATAATCATCATCATAGTCATCATCATAATAGTCATCATAATCGTCATCATTATAGTCATCATAATCATCGTCATGATCATGATCATAATCATCATCATAATCATCATCATAATCATCATCATGATCATCATCATAATCATCATCATAATCTTCATCATAATCATCATCATAATCGTCATCATTATCATCATCAGAATCATCATCATAATCATGAGCATAATCATCATCATAATCGTCATCATAATCATCATCATAATAGTCATCATAATAGTCATCATAATCGTCATCATTATAGTGATCATAATCATCATCATGATCATCATCATAATTATCATCATAATCATCATCATAATCATCATCAAAATCATCATCCTAATCATGAGCATAATCATCATCATAATCGTCATCATAATCATCATCATAGTCATCATCATAATCATCATCATAATCATCATCATAATCATCATCATAATCATCATCATAATCATCATCATAGTCATCATCATAATAGTCATCATAATCGTCATCATTATAGTCATCATAATCATCATCATAATCATCATCATAATCAGCATCATAATCATCATCATAACCGTCATCGTAATCATCATCATAATCATCATCATAATCATCATCATGATCATCATCAAAATCATCATCATAATCATCATCATAATCATCATCATAATCATCATCATAATCATCATCATAGTCATCATCATAATCATCATCATAATCATCATCATAATCATCATCATAATCATCATCATAATCATCATCATAATCGTCTTCATGGTCATCATCATAATCGTCATCATAATCATCATAATAGTCATCATAATCGTCATCATTATAGTCATCATAATCAACATCATGATCATCATCATAATCATCATCATAATCATCATCATAATCATCATCATGATCATCATCATAATCATCATCATAATCATCATCATAACCGTCATCGTAATCATCATCATAATCGTCATCATAATCATCATCATGATCATCATCAAAATCATCATCATGATCATCATTATAATTATCATCATAATCATCATCATAATCATCATCAAAATCATCATCATAATCATGAGCATAATCATCATCATAATCGTCATCATAATCATCATCATAATCATCATCAAAATCATCATCATAATCATGAGCATAATCATCATCATAATCGTCATCATAATCATCATCATAGTCATCATCATAATAGTCATCATAATAGTCATCATTATAGTCATCATAATCGTCATCATAATCATCATTATAGTCATCATCATAATAGTCATCATAATCGTCATCGTAATCATCATCATAATCATCATCATAGTCATCATCATAATAGTCATCATAATCGTCATCATTATAGTCATCATAATCATCGTCATGATCATCATCATAATCATCATCATAATCAGCATCATAATCATCATCATAATCATCATCCTAATCATCATCATAAACGTCATCGTAATCATCATCATAAACGTCATCGTAATCATCATCATAATCATCATTATAGTCATCATAATCGTCATCGTAATCATCATCATAATCATCATCATAATCATCATCATTGTCATCATCAAAATCATCATCCTAATCATGAGCATAATCATCATCATAATCGTCATCATAATCGTCATCATAATCATCATCATAGTCATCATCATAATAGTCATCATAATCGTCATCATAATCGTCATCATTATAGTCATCATAATCGTCATCATAATCATCATCATAGTCATCATCATAATAGTCATCATAATCGTCATCATTATAGTCATCATAATCATCGTCATGATCATGATCATAATCATCATCATAATCATCATCATAGTCATCATCATAATTGTCATCATAATCGTCATGATTATAGTCATCATAATCATCGTCATGATCATCATCATAATCATCATCATAATCAGCATCATAATCATCATCATAATCATCATCCTAATCATCATCATAAACGTCATCGTAATCATCATCATAATCATCATCATAATCATCATCATAATCATCATCATAATCATCATCATAATCATCATCATAATCATCATCATTGTCATCATCAAAATCATCATCCTAATCATGAGCATAATCATCATCATAATCGTCATCATAATCGTCATCATAATCATCATCATAGTCATCATCATAATAGTCATCATAATCGTCATCATAATCGTCATCATTATAGTCATCATAATCGTCATCATAATCATCATCATAGTCATCATCATAATAGTCATCATAATCGTCATCATTATAGTCATCATAATCATCGTCATGATCATGATCATAATCATCATCATAATCATCATCATAATCATCATCATAGTCATCATCATAATCATCATCATAATCATCATCATAATCATCATCATAATCATCATCATAGTCATCATCATAATCATCATCATAATCATCATCATAATCATCATCATAATCGTCATCATAATCGTCATCATTATAGTCATCATAATCGTAATCGTAGTCATCATCATAATAGTCATCATAATCATCATCATAATCATCATCAAAATCATCATCATAATCATGAGCATAATCATCATCATGATCGTCATCATAATCATCATCATAATCATCATCATAATAATCATCAAAATCATCATCATAATCATGAGCATAATCATCATCATGATCGTCATCATAATCATCATCATAATCATCATCATAATAATCATCAAAATCATCATCATAATCGTCATCATAATCATCATCATAGTCATCATCATAACCGTCATCGTAATCATCATCATAATCATCATCATAATCATCATCATAATCATCATCATAATCATCATCATAATCATCATCATAATCATCATCATAATCGTCTTCATGGTCATCATCATAATCGTCACCATAATCATCATAATAGTCATCATAATCGTCATCATTATAGTCATCATAATCAACATCATGATCATCATCATAATCATCATCATAATCATCATCATAATCGTCATCATAATCGTCATCATTATAGTCATCATAATCATCACCATAACCGTCATCGTAATCATCATCATAATCGTCATCATAATCATCATCATGATCATCATCAAAATCATCATCATGATCATCATCATAATTATCATCATAATCATCATCATAATCATCATCAAAATCATCATCATAATCATGAGCATAATCATCATCATAATCGTCATCATAATCATCATCATAATCATCATCAAAATCATCATCATAATCATGAGCATAATCATCATCATAATCGTCATCATAATCATCATCATAGTCATCATCATAATAGTCATCATAATCGTCATCATTATAGTCATCATAATCGTCATCATAATCATCATTCTGGTCATCATCATAATAGTCATCATAATCGTCATCGTAATCATCATCATAATCATCATCATAGTCATCATCAAAATAGTCATCATAATCGTCATCATTATAGTCATCATAATCATCGTCATGATCATCATCATAATCATCATCATAATCAGCATCATAATCATCATCATAATCATCATCCTAATCATCATCATAAACGTCATCGTAATCATCATCATAAACGTCATCGTAATCATCATCATAATCATCATTATAGTCATCATCATAATTGTCATCATTATCGTCATGATTATAGTCATCATAATCATCGTCATGATCATCATCATAATCATCATCATAATCAGCATCATAATCATCATCATAATCATCATCCTAATCATCATCATAAACGTCATCGTAATCATCATCATAATCATCATCATAATCATCATCATAATCATCATCATAATCATCATCATAATCATCATCATAATCATCATCATTGTCATCATCAAAATCATCATCCTAATCATGAGCATAATCATCATCATAATCGTCATCATAATCGTCATCATAATCATCATCATAGTCATCATCATAATAGTCATCATAATCGTCATCATAATCGTCATCATTATAGTCATCATAATCGTCATCATAATCATCATCATAGTCATCATCATAATAGTCATCATAATCGTCATCATTATAGTCATCATAATCATCGTCATGATCATGATCATAATCATCATCATAATCATCATCATAATCATCATCATAGTCATCATCATAATCATCATCATAATCATCATCATAATCATCATCATAATCATCATCATAGTCATCATCATAATCATCATCATAATCATCATCATAATCATCATCATAATCGTCATCATAATCGTCATCATTATAGTCATCATAATCGTAATCGTAGTCATCATCATAATAGTCATCATAATCATCATCATAATCATCATCAAAATCATCATCATAATCATGAGCATAATCATCATCATGATCGTCATCATAATCATCATCATAATCATCATCATAATAATCATCAAAATCATCATCATAATCATGAGCATAATCATCATCATGATCGTCATCATAATCATCATCATAATCATCATCATAATAATCATCAAAATCATCATCATAATCGTCATCATAATCATCATCATAGTCATCATCATAACCGTCATCGTAATCATCATCATAATCATCATCATAATCATCATCATAATCATCATCATAATCATCATCATAATCATCATCATAATCATCATCATAATCGTCTTCATGGTCATCATCATAATCGTCACCATAATCATCATAATAGTCATCATAATCGTCATCATTATAGTCATCATAATCAACATCATGATCATCATCATAATCATCATCATAATCATCATCATAATCGTCATCATAATCGTCATCATTATAGTCATCATAATCATCACCATAACCGTCATCGTAATCATCATCATAATCGTCATCATAATCATCATCATGATCATCATCAAAATCATCATCATGATCATCATCATAATTATCATCATAATCATCATCATAATCATCATCAAAATCATCATCATAATCATGAGCATAATCATCATCATAATCGTCATCATAATCATCATCATAATCATCATCAAAATCATCATCATAATCATGAGCATAATCATCATCATAATCGTCATCATAATCATCATCATAGTCATCATCATAATAGTCATCATAATCGTCATCATTATAGTCATCATAATCGTCATCATAATCATCATTCTGGTCATCATCATAATAGTCATCATAATCGTCATCGTAATCATCATCATAATCATCATCATAGTCATCATCATAATAGTCATCATAATCGTCATCATTATAGTCATCATAATCATCGTCATGATCATCATCATAATCATCATCATAATCAGCATCATAATCATCATCATAATCATCATCCTAATCATCATCATAAACGTCATCGTAATCATCATCATAATCATCATCATAATCATCATCATAATCATCATCATAATCATCATCATAATCATCATCATAATCATCATCATAATCATCATCATTGTCATCATCAAAATCATCATCCTAATCATGAGCATAATCATCATCATAATCGTCATCATAATCATCATCATAGTCATCATCATAATAGTCATCATAATCGTCATCATAATCGTCATCATTATAGTCGTCATAATCGTCATCATAATCATCATCATAGTCATCATCATAATAGTCATCATAATCGTCATCATTATAGTCATCATAATCATCGTCATGATCATCATCATAATCATCATCATAATCATCATCATAATCATCATCATAATCATCATCATAATCATCATCATAATCATCATCAAAATCATCATCATAATCAGCATCATAATCATCATCATAGTCATCATCATAATCATCATCATAATCATCATCATAATCATCATCATAATCATCATCATAATCGTCTTCATGGTCATCATCATAATCGTCATCATAATCATCATAATAGTCATCATAATCATCATCATAATCATCATCATAATCATCATCATGATCATCATCATAATCATCATCATAATCTTCATCATAATCATCATCATAATCATCATCATTATCATCATCAGAATCATCATCATAATCATGAGCATAATCATCATCATAATCGTCATCATAATCATCATCATAATAGTCATCATAATAGTCATCATAATCGTCATCATTATAGTGATCATAATCATCATCATGATCATCATCATAATTATCATCATAATCATCATCATAATCATCATCAAAATCATCATCATAATCATGAGCATAATCATCATCATAATCATCATCATGATCATCATCATAATCATCATCAAAATCGTCATCATTATAGTCATCATAATCGTCATCATAATCATCATCATAGTCATCATCATAATAGTCATCATAATCGTCATCATTATAGTCATCATAATCATCATCATAATCATCATCATAATCATCATCATAATCATCATCATAACCGTCATCGTAATCATCATCATAATCATCATCATAATAATCATCAAAATCATCATCATAATCATGAGCATAATCATCATCATGATCGTCATCATAATCATCATCATAATCATCATCATAATAATCATCAAAATCATCATCATAATCGTCATCATAATCATCATCATAGTCATCATCATAACCGTCATCGTAATCATCATCATAATCATCATCATAATCATCATCATAATCATCATCATAATCATCATCATAATCATCATCATAATCATCATCATAATCGTCTTCATGGTCATCATCATAATCGTCACCATAATCATCATAATAGTCATCATAATCGTCATCATTATAGTCATCATAATCAACATCATGATCATCATCATAATCATCATCATAATCATCATCATAATCGTCATCATAATCGTCATCATTATAGTCATCATAATCATCACCATAACCGTCATCGTAATCATCATCATAATCGTCATCATAATCATCATCATGATCATCATCAAAATCATCATCATGATCATCATCATAATTATCATCATAATCATCATCATAATCATCATCAAAATCATCATCATAATCATGAGCATAATCATCATCATAATCGTCATCATAATCATCATCATAATCATCATCAAAATCATCATCATAATCATGAGCATAATCATCATCATAATCGTCATCATAATCATCATCATAGTCATCATCATAATAGTCATCATAATCGTCATCATTATAGTCATCATAATCGTCATCATAATCATCATTCTGGTCATCATCATAATAGTCATCATAATCGTCATCGTAATCAACATCATAATCATCATCATAGTCATCATCATAATAGTCATCATAATCGTCATCATTATAGTCATCATAATCATCGTCATGATCATCATCATAATCATCATCATAATCAGCATCATAATCATCATCATAATCATCATCCTAATCATCATCATAAACGTCATCGTAATCATCATCATAATCATCATCATAATCATCATCATAATCATCATCATAATCATCATCATAATCATCATCATAATCATCATCATAATCATCATCATAATCATCATCATTGTCATCATCAAAATCATCATCCTAATCATGAGCATAATCATCATCATAATCGTCATCATAATCATCATCATAGTCATCATCATAATAGTCATCATAATCGTCATCATAATCGTCATCATTATAGTCGTCATAATCGTCATCATAATCATCATCATAGTCATCATCATAATAGTCATCATAATCGTCATCATTATAGTCATCATAATCATCGTCATGATCATCATCATAATCATCATCATAATCATCATCATAATCATCATCATAATCATCATCATAATCATCATCATAATCATCATCAAAATCATCATCATAATCAGCATCATAATCATCATCATAGTCATCATCATAATCATCATCATAATCATCATCATAATCATCATCATAATCATCATCATAATCGTCTTCATGGTCATCATCATAATCGTCATCATAATCATCATAATAGTCATCATAATCATCATCATAATCATCATCATAATCATCATCATGATCATCATCATAATCATCATCATAATCTTCATCATAATCATCATCATAATCATCATCATTATCATCATCAGAATCATCATCATAATCATGAGCATAATCATCATCATAATCGTCATCATAATCATCATCATAATAGTCATCATAATAGTCATCATAATCGTCATCATTATAGTGATCATAATCATCATCATGATCATCATCATAATTATCATCATAATCATCATCATAATCATCATCAAAATCATCATCATAATCATGAGCATAATCATCATCATAATCATCATCATGATCATCATCATAATCATCATCAAAATCGTCATCATTATAGTCATCATAATCGTCATCATAATCATCATCATAGTCATCATCATAATAGTCATCATAATCGTCATCATTATAGTCATCATAATCATCATCATAATCATCATCATAATCATCATCATAATCATCATCATAACCGTCATCGTAATCATCATCATAATCATCATCATAATCATCATCATAATCATCATCATAATCATCATCATAATCATCATCATAATCATCATCATAATCATCATCATAATCGTCTTCATGGTCATCATCATAATCGTCATCATAATCATCATAATAGTCATCATAATCGTCATCATTATAGTCATCATAATCAACATCATGATCATCATCATAATCATCATCATAATCATCATCATAATCATCATCATGATCATCATCATAATCATCATCATAATCATCATCATAACCGTCATCGTAATCATCATCATAATCGTCATCATAATCATCATCATGATCATCATCAAAATCATCATCATGATCATCATCATAATTATCATCATAATCATCATCATAATCATCATCAAAATCATCATCATAATCATGAGCATAATCATCATCATAATCGTCATCATAATCATCATCATAATCATCATCAAAATCATCATCATAATCATGAGCATAATCATCATCATAATCGTCATCATAATCATCATCATAGTCATCATCATAATAGTCATCATAATCGTCATCATTATAGTCATCATAATCGTCATCATAATCATCATTATAGTCATCATCATAATAGTCATCATAATCGTCATCGTAATCATCATCATAATCATCATCATAGTCATCATCATAATAGTCATCATAATCGTCATCATTATAGTCATCATAATCATCGTCATGATCATCATCATAATCATCATCATAATCAGCATCATAATCATCATCATAATCATCATCCTAATCATCATCATAAACGTCATCGTAATCATCATCATAAACGTCATCGTAATCATCATCATAATCATCATTATAGTCATCATCATAATAGTCATCATAATCGTCATCGTAATCATCATCATAATCATCATCATAGTCATCATCATAATAGTCATCATAATCGTCATCATTATAGTCATCATAATCATCGTCATGATCATCATCATAATCATCATCATAATCAGCATCATAATCATCATCATAATCATCATCCTAATCATCATCATAAACGTCATCGTAATCATCATCATAATCATCATCATAATCATCATCATAATCATCATCATAATCATCATCATAATCATCATCATAATCATCATCATAATCTTCATCATAATCATCATCATTGTCATCATCAAAATCATCATCCTAATCATGAGCATAATCATCATCATAATCGTCATCATAATCATCATCATAGTCATCATCATAATAGTCATCATAATCGTCATCATAATCGTCATCATTATAGTCGTCATAATCGTCATCATAATCATCATCATAGTCATCATCATAATAGTCATCATAATCGTCATCATTATAGTCATCATAATCATCGTCATGATCATCATCATAATCATCATCATAATCATCATCATAATCATCATCATAATCATCATCATAATCATCATCATAATCATCATCAAAATCATCATCATAATCAGCATCATAATCATCATCATAGTCATCATCATAATCATCATCATAATCATCATCATAATCATCATCATAATCATCATCATAATCGTCTTCATGGTCATCATCATAATCGTCATCATAATCATCATAATAGTCATCATAATCATCATCATAATCATCATCATAATCATCATCATGATCATCATCATAATCATCATCATAATCTTCATCATAATCATCATCATAATCATCATCATTATCATCATCAGAATCATCATCATAATCATGAGCATAATCATCATCATAATCGTCATCATAATCATCATCATAATAGTCATCATAATAGTCATCATAATCGTCATCATTATAGTGATCATAATCATCATCATGATCATCATCATAATTATCATCATAATCATCATCATAATCATCATCAAAATCATCATCATAATCATGAGCATAATCATCATCATAATCATCATCATGATCATCATCATAATCATCATCAAAATCGTCATCATTATAGTCGTCATAATCGTCATCATAATCATCATCATAGTCATCATCATAATAGTCATCATAATCGTCATCATTATAGTCATCATAATCATCATCATAATCATCATCATAATCATCATCATAATCATCATCATAACCGTCATCGTAATCATCATCATAATCATCATCATAATCATCATCATAATCATCATCATAATCATCATCATAATCATCATCATAATCATCATCATAATCGTCTTCATGGTCATCATCATAATCGTCATCATAATCATCATAATAGTCATCATAATCGTCATCATTATAGTCATCATAATCAACATCATGATCATCATCATAATCATCATCATAATCATCATCATAATCATCATCATGATCATCATCATAATCATCATCATAATCATCATCATAACCGTCATCGTAATCATCATCATAATCGTCATCATTATAGTCATCATAATCATCATCAAAATCATCATCATGATCATCATCATAATTATCATCATAATCATCATCATAATCATCATCAAAATCATCATCATAATCATGAGCATAATCATCATCATAATCGTCATCATAATCATCATCATAATCATCATCAAAATCATCATCATAATCATGAGCATAATCATCATCATAATCGTCATCATAATCATCATCATAGTCATCATCATAATAGTCATCATAATCGTCATCATTATAGTCATCATAATCGTCATCATAATCATCATTATAGTCATCATCATAATAGTCATCATAATCGTCATCGTAATCATCATCATAATCATCATCATAGTCATCATCATAATAGTCATCATAATCGTCATCATTATAGTCATCATAATCATCGTCATGATCATCATCATAATCATCATCATAATCAGCATCATAATCATCATCATAATCATCATCCTAATCATCATCATAAACGTCATCGTAATCATCATCATAAACGTCATCGTAATCATCATCATAATCATCATTATAGTCATCATCATAATAGTCATCATAATCGTCATCGTAATCATCATCATAATCATCATCATAGTCATCATCATAATAGTCATCATAATCGTCATCATTATAGTCATCATAATCATCGTCATGATCATCATCATAATCATCATCATAATCAGCATCATAATCATCATCATAATCATCATCCTAATCATCATCATAAACGTCATCGTAATCATCATCATAAACGTCATCGTAATCATCATCATAATCATCATCATAATTATCATCATAATCATCATCATAATCATCATCATAATCATCATCATAATCATCATCATAATCATCATCATTGTCATCATCAAAATCATCATCCTAATCATGAGCATAATCATCATCATAATCGTCATCATAATCATCATCATAATCATCATCATAATAGTCATCATAATCGTCATCATAATCGTCATCATTATAGTCGTCATAATCGTCATCATAATCATCATCATAGTCATCATCATAATAGTCATCATAATCGTCATCATTATAGTCATCATAATCATCGTCATGATCATCATCATAATCATCATCATAATCATCATCATAATCATCATCATAATCATCATCATAATCATCATCATAATCATCATCAAAATCATCATCATAATCAGCATCATAATCATCATCATAGTCATCATCATAATCATCATCATAATCATCATCATAATCATCATCATAATCATCATCATAATCATCATCATAATCATCATCATAATCGTCTTCATGGTCATCATCATAATCGTCATCATAATCATCATAATCGTCATCATTATAGTCATCATAATCATCATCATAATCATCATCATGATCATCATCATAATTATCATCATAATCTTCATCATAATCATCATCATAATCATCATCATTATCATCATCAGAATCATCATCATAATTATGAGCATAATCATCATCATAATCGTCATCATAATCATCATCATAATAGTCATCATAATAGTCATCATAATCGTCATCATTATAGTGATCATAATCATCATCATGATCATCATCATAATTATCATCATAATCATCATCATAATCATCATCAAAATCATCATCATAATCATCATCATAATCATCATCATGATCATCATCATAATCATCATCAAAATCGTCATCATTATAGTCATCATAATCGTCATCATAATCATCATCATAGTCATCATCATAATAGTCATCATAATCGTCATCATTATAGTCATCATAATCATCATCATAATCATCATCATAATCATCATCATAATCATCATCATAATCATCATCATAACCGTCATCGTAATCATCATCATAATCATCATCATAATCATCATCATAATCATCATCATAATCATCATCATAATCATCATCATAATCATCATCATAATCGTCTTCATGGTCATCATCATAATCGTCATCATAATCATCATAATAGTCATCATAATCGTCATCATTATAGTCATCATAATCAACATCATGATCATCATCATAATCATCATCATAATCATCATCATAATCATCATCATGATCATCATCATAACCGTCATCGTAATCATCATCATAACCGTCATCGTAATCATCATCATAATCGTCATCATAATCATCATCATGATCATCATCAAAATCATCATCATGATCATCATCATAATTATCATCATAATCATCATCATAATCATCATCAAAATCATCATCATAATCATGAGCATAATCATCATCATAATCGTCATCATAATCATCATCATAATCATCATCAAAATCATCATCATAATCATGAGCATAATCATCATCATAATCGTCATCATAATCATCATCATAGTCATCATCATAATAGTCATCATAATCGTCATCATTATAGTCATCATAATCGTCATCATAATCATCATTATAGTCATCATCATAATAGTCATCATAATCGTCATCGTAATCATCATCATAATCATCATCATAGTCATCATCATAATAGTCATCATAATCGTCATCATTATAGTCATCATAATCATCGTCATGATCATCATCATAATCATCATCATAATCAGCATCATAATCATCATCATAATCATCATCCTAATCATCATCATAAACGTCATCGTAATCATCATCATAAACGTCATCGTAATCATCATCATAATCATCATTATAGTCATAATCATAATAGTCATCATAATCGTCATCGTAATCATCATCATAATCATCATCATAGTCATCATCATAATAGTCATCATAATCGTCATCATTATAGTCATCATAATCATCGTCATGATCATCATCATAATCATCATCATAATCAGCATCATAATCATCATCATAATCATCATCCTAATCATCATCATAAAAGTCATCGTAATCATCATCATAAACGTCATCGTAATCATCATCATAATCATCATCATAATCATCATCATAATCATCATCATAATCATCATCATAATCATCATCATAATCATCATCATAATCATCATCAAAATCATCATCCTAATCATGAGCATAATCATCATCATAATCGTCATCATAATCATCATCATAGTCATCATCATAATAGTCATCATAATCGTCATCATAATCGTCATCATTATAGTCGTCATAATCGTCATCATAATCATCATCATAGTCATCATCATAATAGTCATCATAATCGTCATCATTATAGTCATCATAATCATCGTCATGATCATGATCATAATCATCATCATAATCATCATCATAATCATCATCATAATCATCATCATAGTCATCATCATAATCATCATCATAATCATCATCATAATCATCATCATAATCATCATCATAGTCATCATCATAATCATCATCATAATCATCATCATAATCATCATCATAATCGTCATCATAATCGTCATCATTATAGTCATCATAATCGTCATCGTAGTCATCATCATAATAGTCATCATAATCGTCATCATTATAGTCATCATAATCATCATCATAATCATCATCATAGTCATCATCATAATAGTCATCATAATCCTCATCATAATCGTCATCATTATAGTCATCATAATCGTCATCATAATCATCATCATGATCATCATCATAATCATCATCATAATCATCATCATAATCATCATCAAAATCATCATCATAATCATGAGCATAATCATCATCATAATCGTCATCATAATCGTCATCATAATCATCATCATAATAGTCATCATAATAGTCATCATAATCGTCATCATTATAGTGATCATAATCATCATCATGATCATCATCATAATTATCATCATAATCATCATCATAATCATCATCAAAATCATCATCATAATTGTAGGATTGGCGGGGCCTCCAGACCCGAAAGGACAAAAGGATGCGGAAAAGGACTTGTATCAGGCGGACGCCGGTGGCTCAGTTGGGAGCGTCGACGACTCGTAATCTGAGGGGCACGGGTTCGATTCCCGTTTCAAGTCCGAATTTTTTCCGTATTCCTACAAATTGGGGGCTCGTCCGGGATGGAGGTAGACATCAAAAACACCGACCAATCCACACAAGGCACACGAGGCAACAAGATATTGTTGATTAAAAGAAGCGTTTTAACGGCGAAGCAGTGGGCCTCTCTGACACATGTGCGTGCGAAGTTCAGAGTTTAAGAGTTTAAAGAGGTGTGTCGAGAGATGGCGCTGCGTGAGAGATTACTGCGATTACGAAGACGATGATTACGACGATTACGAAGATTTACGAAGATTTACGAAGACTTGTGTGAGTTCTTGAGGAACTAAAGCGAAGCTGTGACGGACATTCGAGGGCGAATGTCGTTGCAGGATGGCCGAGTGTAGGATTGGCGGGGCCTCCAGACCCGAAAGGACAAAAGGATGCGGAAAAGGACTTGTATCAGGCGGACGCCGGTGGCTCAGTTGGGAGCGTCGACGACTCGTAATCTGAGGGGCACGGGTTCGATTCCCGTTTCAAGTCCGAATTTTTTCCGTATTCCTACATAATCATGAGCATAATCATCATCATAATCATCATCATGATCATCATCATAATCATCATCAAAATCGTCATCATTATAGTCATCATAATCGTCATCATAATCATCATCATAGTCATCATCATAATAGTCATCATAATCGTCATCATTATAGTCATCATAATCATCATCATAATCATCATCATAATCATCATCATAATCATCATCATAACCGTCATCGTAATCATCATCATAATCATCATCATAATCATCATCATAATCATCATCATAATCATCATCATAATCATCATCATAATCATCATCATAATCGTCTTCATGGTCATCATCATAATCGTCATCATAATCATCATAATAGTCATCATAATCGTCATCATTATAGTCATCATAATCAACATCATGATCATCATCATAATCATCATCATAATCATCATCATAATCATCATCATGATCATCATCATAATCATCATCATAATCATCATCATAACCGTCATCGTAATCATCATCATAATCGTCATCATAATCATCATCATGATCATCATCAAAATCATCATCATGATCATCATCATAATTATCATCATAATCATCATCATAATCAACATCAAAATCATCATCATAATCATGAGCATAATCATCATCATAATCGTCATCATAATCATCATCATAATCATCATCAAAATCATCATCATAATCATGAGCATAATCATCATCATAATCGTCATCATAATCATCATTATAGTCATCATCATAATAGTCATCATAATCGTCATCGTAATCATCATCATAATCATCATCATAGTCATCATCATAATAGTCATCATAATCGTCATCATTATAGTCATCATAATCATCGTCATGATCATCATCATAATCATCATCATAATCAGCATCATAATCATCATCATAATCATCATCCTAATCATCATCATAAACGTCATCGTAATCATCATCATAAACGTCATCGTAATCATCATCATAATCATCATCATAATTATCATCATAATCATCATCATAATCATCATCATAATCATCATCATAATCATCATCATAATCATCATCATTGTCATCATCAAAATCATCATCCTAATCATGAGCATAATCATCATCATAATCGTCATCATAATCATCATCATAATCATCATCATAATAGTCATCATAATCGTCATCATAATCGTCATCATTATAGTCGTCATAATCGTCATCATAATCATCATCATAGTCATCATCATAATAGTCATCATAATCGTCATCATTATAGTCATCATAATCATCGTCATGATCATCATCATAATCATCATCATAATCATCATCATAATCATCATCATAATCATCATCATAATCATCATCATAATCATCATCAAAATCATCATCATAATCAGCATCATAATCATCATCATAGTCATCATCATAATCATCATCATAATCATCATCATAATCATCATCATAATCATCATCATAATCATCATCATAATCGTCTTCATGGTCATCATCATAATCGTCATCATAATCATCATTCTGGTCATCATCATAATAGTCATCATAATCGTCATCATAATCGTCATCATTATAGTCGTCATAATCGTCATCATAATCATCATCATAGTCATCATCATAATAGTCATCATAATCGTCATCATTATAGTCATCATAATCATCGTCATGATCATCATCATAATCATCATCATAATCATCATCATAGTCATCATCATAATAGTCATCATAATCGTCATCATTATAGTCATCATAATCATCGTCATGATCATCATCATAATCATCATCATAATCAGCATCATAATCATCATCATAATCATCATCCTAATCATCATCATAAACGTCATCGTAATCATCATCATAATCATCATCATAATCATCATCATAATCATCATCATAATCATCATCATAATCATCATCATAATCTTCATCATAATCATCATCATTGTCATCATCAAAATCATCATCCTAATCATGAGCATAATCATCATCATAATCGTCATCATAATCATCATCATAGTCATCATCATAATAGTCATCATAATCGTCATCATAATCGTCATCATTATAGTCGTCATAATCGTCATCATAATCATCATCATAGTCATCATCATAATAGTCATCATAATCGTCATCATTATAGTCATCATAATCATCGTCATGATCATCATCATAATCATCATCATAATCATCATCATAATCATCATCATAATCATCATCATAATCATCATCATAATCATCATCAAAATCATCATCATAATCAGCATCATAATCATCATCATAGTCATCATCATAATCATCATCATAATCATCATCATAATCATCATCATAATCATCATCATAATCGTCTTCATGGTCATCATCATAATCGTCATCATAATCATCATAATAGTCATCATAATCATCATCATAATCATCATCATAATCATCATCATGATCATCATCATAATCATCATCATAATCTTCATCATAATCATCATCATAATCATCATCATTATCATCATCAGAATCATCATCATAATCATCATCAAAATCGTCATCATTATAGTCATCATAATCGTCATCATAATCATCATCATAGTCATCATCATAATAGTCATCATAATCGTCATCATTATAGTCATCATAATCATCATCATAATCATCATCATAACCGTCATCGTAATCATCATCATAATCATCATCATAATCATCATCATAATCATCATCATAATCATCATCATAATCATCATCATAATCGTCTTCATGGTCATCATCATAATCGTCATCATAATCATCATAATAGTCATCATAATCGTCATCATTATAGTCATCATAATCAACATCATGATCATCATCATAATCATCATCATAATCATCATCATAATCATCATCATGATCATCATCATAATCATCATCATAATCATCATCATAACCGTCATCGTAATCATCATCATAATCGTCATCATTATAGTCATCATAATCATCATCAAAATCATCATCATGATCATCATCATAATTATCATCATAATCATCATCATAATCATCATCAAAATCATCATCATAATCATGAGCATAATCATCATCATAATCGTCATCATAATCATCATCATAATCATCATCAAAATCATCATCATAATCATGAGCATAATCATCATCATAATCGTCATCATAATCATCATCATAGTCATCATCATAATAGTCATCATAATCGTCATCATTATAGTCATCATAATCGTCATCATAATCATCATTATAGTCATCATCATAATAGTCATCATAATCGTCATCGTAATCATCATCATAATCATCATCATAGTCATCATCATAATAGTCATCATAATAGTCATCATTATAGTCATCATAATCATCGTCATGATCATCATCATAATCATCATCATAATCAGCATCATAATCATCATCATAATCATCATCCTAATCATCATCATAAACGTCATCGTAATCATCATCATAAACGTCATCGTAATCATCATCATAATCATCATTATAGTCATCATCATAATAGTCATCATAATCGTCATCGTAATCATCATCATAATCATCATCATAGTCATCATCATAATAGTCATCATAATCGTCATCATTATAGTCATCATAATCATCGTCATGATCATCATCATAATCATCATCATAATCAGCATCATAATCATCATCATAATCATCATCCTAATCATCATCATAAACGTCATCGTAATCATCATCATAAACGTCATCGTAATCATCATCATAATCATCATCATAATTATCATCATAATCATCATCATAATCATCATCATAATCATCATCATAATCATCATCATAATCATCATCATTGTCATCATCAAAATCATCATCCTAATCATGAGCATAATCATCATCATAATCGTCATCATAATCATCATCATAATCATCATCATAATAGTCATCATAATCGTCATCATAATCGTCATCATTATAGTCGTCATAATCGTCATCATAATCATCATCATAGTCATCATCATAATAGTCATCATAATCGTCATCATTATAGTCATCATAATCATCGTCATGATCATCATCATAATCATCATCATAATCATCATCATAATCATCATCATAATCATCATCATAATCATCATCATAATCATCATCAAAATCATCATCATAATCAGCATCATAATCATCATCATAGTCATCATCATAATCATCATCATAATCATCATCATAATCATCATCATAATCATCATCATAATCATCATCATAATCGTCTTCATGGTCATCATCATAATCGTCATCATAATCATCATAATCGTCATCATTATAGTCATCATAATCATCATCATAATCATCATCATGATCATCATCATAATCATCATCATAATCTTCATCATAATCATCATCATAATCATCATCATTATCATCATCAGAATCATCATCATAATTATGAGCATAATCATCATCATAATCGTCATCATAATCATCATCATAATAGTCATCATAATAGTCATCATAATCGTCATCATTATAGTGATCATAATCATCATCATGATCATCATCATAATTATCATCATAATCATCATCATAATCATCATCAAAATCATCATCATAATCATCATCATAATCATCATCATGATCATCATCATAATCATCATCAAAATCGTCATCATTATAGTCATCATAATCGTCATCATAATCATCATCATAGTCATCATCATAATAGTCATCATAATCGTCATCATTATAGTCATCATAATCATCATCATAATCATCATCATAATCATCATCATAATCATCATCATAATCATCATCATAATCATCATCATAATCGTCTTCATGGTCATCATCATAATCGTCATCATAATCATCATAATAGTCATCATAATCGTCATCATTATAGTCATCATAATCAACATCATGATCATCATCATAATCATCATCATAATCATCATCATAATCATCATCATGATCATCATCATAACCGTCATCGTAATCATCATCATAACCGTCATCGTAATCATCATCATAATCATCATCATAGTCATCATCATAATAGTCATCATAATCGTCATCATTATAGTCATCATAATCATCGTCATGATCATCATCATAATCATCATCATAATCAGCATCATAATCATCATCATAATCATCATCCTAATCATCATCATAAACGTCATCGTAATCATCATCATAAACGTCATCGTAATCATCATCATAATCATCATTATAGTCATAATCATAATAGTCATCATAATCGTCATCGTAATCATCATCATAATCATCATCATAGTCATCATCATAATAGTCATCATAATCGTCATCATTATAGTCATCATAATCATCGTCATGATCATCATCATAATCATCATCATAATCAGCATCATAATCATCATCATAATCATCATCCTAATCATCATCATAAACGTCATCGTAATCATCATCATAAACGTCATCGTAATCATCATCATAATCATCATCATAATCATCATCATAATCATCATCATAATCATCATCATAATCATCATCATAATCATCATCAAAATCATCATCCTAATCATGAGCATAATCATCATCATAATCGTCATCATAATCATCATCATAGTCATCATCATAATAGTCATCATAATCGTCATCATAATCGTCATCATTATAGTCGTCATAATCGTCATCATAATCATCATCATAGTCATCATCATAATAGTCATCATAATCGTCATCATTATAGTCATCATAATCATCGTCATGATCATGATCATAATCATCATCATAATCATCATCATAATCATCATCATAATCATCATCATAGTCATCATCATAATCATCATCATAATCATCATCATAATCATCATCATAATCATCATCATAGTCATCATCATAATCATCATCATAATCATCATCATAATCATCATCATAATCGTCATCATAATCGTCATCATTATAGTCATCATAATCGTCATCGTAGTCATCATCATAATAGTCATCATAATCGTCATCATTATAGTCATCATAATCATCATCATAATCATCATCATAGTCATCATCATAATAGTCATCATAATCATCATCATAATCGTCATCATTATAGTCATCATAATCGTCATCATAATCATCATCATGATCATCATCATAATCATCATCATAATCATCATCATAATCATCATCAAAATCATCATCATAATCATGAGCATAATCATCATCATAATCGTCATCATAATCGTCATCATAATCATCATCATAATAGTCATCATAATAGTCATCATAATCGTCATCATTATAGTGATCATAATCATCATCATGATCATCATCATAATTATCATCATAATCATCATCATAATCATCATCAAAATCATCATCATAATCATGAGCATAATCATCATCATAATCATCATCATGATCATCATCATAATCATCATCAAAATCGTCATCATTATAGTCATCATAATCGTCATCATAATCATCATCATAGTCATCATCATAATAGTCATCATAATCGTCATCATTATAGTCATCATAATCATCATCATAATCATCATCATAATCATCATCATAATCATCATCATAACCGTCATCGTAATCATCATCATAATCATCATCATAATCATCATCATAATCATCATCATAATCATCATCATAATCATCATCATAATCATCATCATAATCGTCTTCATGGTCATCATCATAATCGTCATCATAATCATCATAATAGTCATCATAATCGTCATCATTATAGTCATCATAATCAACATCATGATCATCATCATAATCATCATCATAATCATCATCATAATCATCATCATGATCATCATCATAATCATCATCATAATCATCATCATAACCGTCATCGTAATCATCATCATAATCGTCATCATAATCATCATCATGATCATCATCAAAATCATCATCATGATCATCATCATAATTATCATCATAATCATCATCATAATCAACATCAAAATCATCATCATAATCATGAGCATAATCATCATCATAATCGTCATCATAATCATCATCATAATCATCATCAAAATCATCATCATAATCATGAGCATAATCATCATCATAATCATCATCATAATCGTCATCATAATCATCATCATAATCATCATCAAAATCATCATCATAATCATGAGCATAATCATCATCATAATCGTCATCATAATCATCATTATAGTCATCATCATAATAGTCATCATAATCGTCATCGTAATCATCATCATAATCATCATCATAGTCATCATCATAATAGTCATCATAATCGTCATCATTATAGTCATCATAATCATCGTCATGATCATCATCATAATCATCATCATAATCAGCATCATAATCATCATCATAATCATCATCCTAATCATCATCATAAACGTCATCGTAATCATCATCATAAACGTCATCGTAATCATCATCATAATCATCATTATAGTCATCATCATAATAGTCATCATAATCGTCATCGTAATCATCATCATAATCATCATCATAGTCATCATCATAATAGTCATCATAATCGTCATCATTATAGTCATCATAAACATCGTCATGATCATCATCATAATCATCATCATAATCAGCATCATAATCATCATCATAATCATCATCCTAATCATCATCATAAACGTCATCGTAATCATCATCATAAACGTCATCGTAATCATCATCATAATCATCATCATAATCATCATCATAATCATCATCATAATCATCATCATAATAATCATCAAAATCATCATCCTAATCATGAGCATAATCATCATCATAATCGTCATCATAATCATCATCATAGTCATCATCATAATAGTCATCATAATCGTCATCATAATCGTCATCATTATAGTCGTCATAATCGTCATCATAATCATCATCATAGTCATCATCATAATAGTCATCATAATCGTCATCATTATAGTCATCATAATCATCGTCATGATCATGATCATAATCATCATCATAATCATCATCATAATCATCATCATAATCATCATCATAATCATCATCATAGTCATCATCATAATCATCATCATCATCATCATCATAATCATCATCATAATCATCATCATAGTCATCATCATAATCATCATCATAATCATCATCATAATCATCATCATAATCGTCATCATAATCGTCATCATTATAGTCATCATAATCGTCATCGTAGTCATCATCATAATAGTCATCATAATCGTCATCATTATAGTCATCATAATCATCATCATAATCATCATCATAGTCATCATCATAATAGTCATCATAATCAGCATCATAATCGTCATCATTATAGTCATCATAATCGTCATCATAATCATCATCATGATCATCATCATAATCATCATCAAAATCATCATCATGATCATCATCATAATCATCATCATAATCATCATCATAATCATCATCAAAATCATCATCATAATCATGAGCATAATCATCATCATGATCGTCATCATAATCATCATCATAATCATCATCATAATCATCATCAAAATCATCATCATAATCATGAGCATAACCATCATCATAATCGTCATCATAATCATCATCATAATCATCATCATAATCATCATCATAATCATCATCATTGTCATCATCAAAATCATCATCCTAATCATGAGCATAATCATCATCATAATCGTCATCATAATCATCATCATTGTCATCATCAAAATCATCATCCTAATCATGAGCATAATCATCATCATAATCGTCATCATAATCATCATCATAGTCATCATCATAATAGTCATCATAATCGTCATCATTATAGTCATCATAATCATCGTCATGATCATGATCATAATCATCATCATAATCATCATCATAATCATCATCATAATCATCATCATAATCATCATCATAGTCATCATCATAATCATCATCATCATCATCATCATAATCATCATCATAATCATCATCATAGTCATCATCATAATCATCATCATAATCATCATCATAATCATCATCATAATCGTCATCATAATCGTCATCATTATAGTCATCATAATCGTCATCGTAGTCATCATCATAATAGTCATCATAATCGTCATCATTATAGTCATCATAATCATCATCATAATCATCATCATAGTCATCATCATAATAGTCATCATAATCAGCATCATAATCGTCATCATTATAGTCATCATAATCGTCATCATAATCATCATCATGATCATCATCATAATCATCATCAAAATCATCATCATGATCATCATCATAATCATCATCATAATCATCATCATAATCATCATCATAGTCATCATCATAATCATCATCATAATCATCATCATAATCATCATCATAATCGTCTTCATGGTCATCATCAAAATCGTCATCATAATCATCATAATAGTCATCATAATCATCATCACGATCATCATCATAATCATCATCATAATCATCATCATGATCATCATCATAATCATCATCATAATCATCATCATAACCGTCATCGTAATCATCATCATAATCATCATCATAATCATCATCATAATCATCATCATTATCATCATCAAAATCATCATCATCATCATCATCATAACCATCATCATAATCATCATCATAACCGTCATCGTAATCATCATCATAATCATCATCATAATCATCATCATAATCATCATCATAATCATCATCATAATCATCATCATAATCATCATCATAATCATCATCATAATCATCATCATAATCGTCTTCATGGTCATCATCATAATCGTCACCATAATCATCATAATAGTCATCATAATCGTCATCATTATAGTCATCATAATCATCACCATAACCGTCATCGTAATCATCATCATAATCGTCATCATAATCATCATCATAGTCATCATCATAATAGTCATCATAATCGTCATCATTATAGTCATCATAATCGTCATCATAATCATCATTATAGTCATCATCATAATAGTCATCATAATCGTTATCGTAATCATCATCATAATCATCATCATAGTCATCATCATAATAGTCATCATAATCGTCATCATTATAGTCATCATAATCATTGTCATGATCATCATCATAATCATCATCATAATCAGCATCATAATCATCATCATAATCATCATCCTAATCATCGTCATAAACGTCATCGTAATCATCATCATAATCATCATCATAATCATCATCATAATCATCATCATAATCATCATCATAATCATCATCATAATCATCATCATAATCATCATCATTGTCATCATCAAAATCATCATCCTAACCATGAGCATAATCATCATCATAATCGTCATCATAATCATCATCATAGTCATCATCATAATAGTCATCATAATCGTCATCATAATCGTCATCATTATAGTCGTCATAATCATCATCAAAATCATCATCATAATCAGCATCATAATCATCATCATAGTCATCATCATAATCATCATCATAATCATCATCATAATCATCATCATAATCATCATCATAATCGTCTTCATGGTCATCATCATAATCGTCATCATAATCATCATAATAGTCATCATAATCATCATCATAATCATCATCATAATCATCATCATGATCATCATCATAATCATCATCATAATCTTCATCATAATCATCATCATAATCATCATCATTATCATCATCAGAATCATCATCATAATCATGAGCATAATCATCATCATAATCGTCATCATAATCATCATCATAATAGTCATCATAATAGTCATCATAATCTTCATCATTATAGTGATCATAATCATCATCATGATCATCATCATAATTATCATCATAATCATCATCATAATCATCATCAAAATCATCATCATAATCATGAGCATAATCATCATCAGAATCATCATCATGATCATCATCATAATCATCATCAAAATCGTCATCATTATAGTCATCATAATCGTCATCATAATCATCATCATAGTCATCATCATAATAGTCATCATAATCGTCATCATTATAGTCATCATAATCATCATCATAATCATCATCATAATCATCATCATAATCATCATCATAACCGTCATCGTAATCATCATCATAATCATCATCATAATCATCATCATAATCATCATCATAATCATCATCATAATCATCATCATAATCATCATCATAATCGTCTTCATGGTCATCATCATAATCGTCATCATAATCATCATAATAGTCATCATAATCGTCATCATTATAGTCATCATAATCAACATCATGATCATCATCATAATCATCATCATAATCATCATCATAATCATCATCATGATCATCATCATAATCATCATCATAATCATCATCATAACCGTCATCGTAATCATCATCATAATCGTCATCATAATCATCATCATGATCATCATCAAAATCATCATCATGATCATCATCATAATTATCATCATAATCATCATCATAATCATCATCAAAATCATCATCATAATCATGAGCATAATCATCATCATAATCGTCATCATAATCATCATCATAATCATCATCAAAATCATCATCATAATCATGAGCATAATCATCATCATAATCGTCATCATAATCATCATCATAGTCATCATCATAATAGTCATCATAATCGTCATCATTATAGTCATCATAATCGTCATCATAATCATCATTATAGTCATCATCATAATAGTCATCATAATCGTCATCGTAATCATCATCATAATCATCATCATAGTCATCATCATAATAGTCATCATAATCGTCATCATTATAGTCATCATAATCATCGTCATGATCATCATCATAATCATCATCATAATCAGCATCATAATCATCATCATAATCATCATCCTAATCATCATCATAAACGTCATCGTAATCATCATCATAAACGTCATCGTAATCATCATCATAATCATCATTATAGTCATCATCATAATAGTCATCATAATCGTCATCGTAATCATCATCATAATCATCATCATAGTCATCATCATAATAGTCATCATAATCGTCATCATTATAGTCATCATAATCATCGTCATGATCATCATCATAATCATCATCATAATCAGCATCATAATCATCATCATAATCATCATCCTAATCATCATCATAAATGTCATCGTAATCATCATCATAAACGTCATCGTAATCATCATCATAATCATCATCATAATCATCATCATAATCATCATCATAATCATCATCATAATCATCATCAAAATCATCATCCTAATCATGAACATAATCATCATCATAATCGTCATCATAATCATCATCATAGTCATCATCATAATAGTCATCATAATCGTCATCATAATCGTCATCATTATAGTCGTCATAATCGTCATCATAATCATCATCATAGTCATCATCATAATAGTCATCATAATCGTCATCATTATAGTCATCATAATCATCGTCATGATCATCATCATAATCATCATCATAATCATCATCATAATCATCATCATAATCATCATCATAATCATCATCATAATCATCATCAAAATCATCATCATAATCAGCATCATAATCATCATCATAGTCATCATCATAATCATCATCATAATCATCATCATAATCATCATCATAATCATCATCATAATCGTCTTCATGGTCATCATCATAATCGTCATCATAATCATCATAATAGTCATCATAATCGTCATCATAATCATCATCATAGTCATCATCATAATAGTCATCATAATCATCATCATAATAGTCATCATAATCGTCATCATTATAGTGATCATAATCATCATCATGATCATCATCATAATCATCATTATAATCTTCATCATAATCATCATCATAATCATCATCATTATCATCATCAGAATCATCATCATAATCATGAGCATAATCATCATCATAATCGTCATCATAATCATCATCATAATAGTCATCATAATAGTCATCATAATCGTCATCATTATAGTGATCATAATCATCATCATGATCATCATCATAATTATCATCATAATCATCATCATAATCATCATCAAAATCATCATCATAATCATGAGCATAATCATCATCATAATCATCATCATGATCATCATCATAATCATCATCAAAATCGTCATCATTATAGTCATCATAATCGTCATCATAATCATCATCATAGTCATCATCATAATAGTCATCATAATCGTCATCATTATAGTCATCATAATCATCATCATAATCATCATCATAATCATCATCATAATCATCATCATAACCGTCATCGTAATCATCATCATAATCATCATCATAATCATCATCATAATCATCATCATAATCATCATCATAATCATCATCATAATCATCATCATAATCGTCTTCATGGTCATCATCATAATCGTCATCGTAATCATCATAATAGTCATCATAATCGTCATCATTATAGTCATCATAATCAACATCATGATCATCATCATAATCATCATCATAATCATCATCATAATCATCATCATGATCATCATCATAATCATCATCATAATCATCATCATAACCGTCATCGTAATCATCATCATAATCGTCATCATAATCATCATCATGATCATCATCAAAATCATCATCATGATCATCATCATAATTATCATCATAATCATCATCATAATCATCATCAAAATCATCATCATAATCATGAGCATAATCATCATCATAATCGTCATCATAATCATCATCATAATCATCATCAAAATCATCATCATAATTATGAGCATAATCATCATCATAATCGTCATCATAATCATCATCATAGTCATCATCATAATAGTCATCATAATCGTCATCATTATAGTCATCATAATCGTCATCATAATCATCATTATAGTCATCATCATAATAGTCATCATAATCGTCATCGTAATCATCATCATAATCATCATCATAGTCATCATCATAATAGTCATCATAATCGTCATCATTATAGTCATCATAATCATCGTCATGATCATCATCATAATCATCATCATAATCAGCATCATAATCATCATCATAATCATCATCCTAATCATCATCATAAACGTCATCGTAATCATCATCATAAACGTCATCGTAATCATCATCATAATCATCATTATAGTCATCATCATAATAGTCATCATAATCGTCATCGTAATCATCATCATAATCATCATCATAGTCATCATCATAATAGTCATCATAATCGTCATCATTATAGTCATCATAATCATCGTCATGATCATCATCATAATCATCATCATAATCATCATCATAATCATCATCATAATCATCATCATAATCATCATCATAATCATCATCATAATCATCATCATAATCATCATCATAGTCATCATCATAATAGTCATCATAATCGTCATCATAATCGTCATCATTATAGTCATCATAATCGTCGTCATAATCATCATCATAGTCATCATCATAATAGTCATCATAATCGTCATCATTATAGTCATCATAATCATCGTCATGATCATCATCATAATCATCATCATAATCGTCATCGTAATCATCATCATAATCATCATCATAGTCATCATCATAATAGTCATCATAATCGTCATCATTATAGTCATCATAATCATCATCATAATCATCATCATAGTCATCATCATAATCATCATCATCATCATCATCATAATCATCATCATAATCATCATCATAGTCATCATCATAATCATCATCATAATCATCATCATAATCATCATCATAATCGTCATCATAATCGTCATCATTATAGTCATCATAATCGTCATCGTAGTCATCATCATAATAGTCATCATAATCGTCATCATTATAGTCATCATAATCATCATCATAATCATCATCATAGTCATCATCATAATAGTCATCATAATCAGCATCATAATCGTCATCATTATAGTCATCATAATCGTCATCATAATCATCATCATGATCATCATCATAATCATCATCAAAATCATCATCATGATCATCATCATAATCATCATCATAATCATCATCATAATCATCATCAAAATCATCATCATAATCATGAGCATAATCATCATCATGATCGTCATCATAATCATCATCATAATCATCATCATAATCATCATCAAAATCATCATCATAATCATGAGCATAACCATCATCATAATCGTCATCATAATCATCATCATAGTCATCATCATAATAGTCATCATAATCGTCATCATTATAGTCATCATAATCATCATCAGAATCATCATCATAATCATCATCATTATGACCATCAAAATCATCATCATAATCATCATCATAATCATCATCATAGTCATCATCATAATCATCATCATAATCATCATCATAATCATCATCATAATCATCATCATAATCGTCTTCATGGTCATCATCAAAATCGTCATCATAATCATCATAATAGTCATCATAATCATCATCACGATCATCATCATAATCATCATCATAATCATCATCATGATCATCATCATAATCATCATCATAATCATCATCATAACCGTCATCGTAATCATCATCATAATCATCATCATAATCATCATCATAATCATCATCATTATCATCATCAAAATCATCATCATCATCATCATCATAACCATCATCATAATCATCATCATAACCGTCATCGTAATCATCATCATAATCATCATCATAATCATCATCATAATCATCATCATAATCATCATCATAATCATCATCATAATCATCATCATAATCGTCTTCATGGTCATCATCATAATCGTCACCATAATCATCATAATAGTCATCATAATCGTCATCATTATAGTCATCATAATCAACATCATGATCATCATCATAATCATCATCATAATCATCATCATAATCGTCATCATAATCGTCATCATTATAGTCATCATAATCATCACCATAACCGTCATCGTAATCATCATCATAATCGTCATCATAATCATCATCATAGTCATCATCATAATAGTCATCATAATCGTCATCATTATAGTCATCATAATCGTCATCATAATCATCATTATAGTCATCATCATAATAGTCATCATAATCGTCATCGTAATCATCATCATAATCATCATCATAGTCATCATCATAATAGTCATCATAATCGTCATCATTATAGTCATCATAATCATTGTCATGATCATCATCATAATCATCATCATAATCAGCATCATAATCATCATCATAATCATCATCCTAATCATCGTCATAAACGTCATCGTAATCATCATCATAATCATCATCATAATCATCATCATAATCATCATCATAATCATCATCATAATCATCATCATAATCATCATCATAATCATCATCATTGTCATCATCAAAATCATCATCCTAATCATGAGCATAATCATCATCATAATCGTCATCATAATCATCATCATAGTCATCATCATAATAGTCATCATAATCGTCATCATAATCGTCATCATTATAGTCGTCATAATCATCATCAAAATCATCATCATAATCAGCATCATAATCATCATCATAGTCATCATCATAATCATCATCATAATCATCATCATAATCATCATCATAATCATCATCATAATCGTCTTCATGGTCATCATCATAATCGTCATCATAATCATCATAATAGTCATCATAATCATCATCATAATCATCATCATAATCATCATCATGATCATCATCATAATCATCATCATAATCTTCATCATAATCATCATCATAATCATCATCATTATCATCATCAGAATCATCATCATAATCATGAGCATAATCATCATCATAATCGTCATCATAATCATCATCATAATAGTCATCATAATAGTCATCATAATCTTCATCATTATAGTGATCATAATCATCATCATGACCATCATCATAATTATCATCATAATCATCATCATAATCATCATCAAAATCATCATCATAATCATGAGCATAATCATCATCAGAATCATCATCATGATCATCATCATAATCATCATCAAAATCGTCATCATTATAGTCATCATAATCGTCATCATAATCATCATCATAGTCATCATCATAATAGTCATCATAATCGTCATCATTATAGTCATCATAATCATCATCATAATCATCATCATAATCATCATCATAATCATCATCATAACCGTCATCGTAATCATCATCATAATCATCATCATAATCATCATCATAATCATCATCATAATCATCATCATAATCATCATCATAATCATCATCATAATCGTCTTCATGGTCATCATCATAATCGTCATCATAATCATCATAATAGTCATCATAATCGTCATCATTATAGTCATCATAATCAACATCATGATCATCATCATAATCATCATCATAATCATCATCATAATCATCATCATGATCATCATCATAATCATCATCATAATCATCATCATAACCGTCATCGTAATCATCATCATAATCGTCATCATAATCATCATCATGATCATCATCAAAATCATCATCATGATCATCATCATAATTATCATCATAATCATCATCATAATCATCATCAAAATCATCATCATAATCATGAGCATAATCATCATCATAATCGTCATCATAATCATCATCATAATCATCATCAAAATCATCATCATAATCATGAGCATAATCATCATCATAATCGTCATCATAATCATCATCATAGTCATCATCATAATAGTCATCATAATCGTCATCATTATAGTCATCATAATCGTCATCATAATCATCATTATAGTCATCATCATAATAGTCATCATAATCGTCATCGTAATCATCATCATAATCATCATCATAGTCATCATCATAATAGTCATCATAATCGTCATCATTATAGTCATCATAATCATCGTCATGATCATCATCATAATCATCATCATAATCAGCATCATAATCATCATCATAATCATCATCCTAATCATCATCATAAACGTCATCGTAATCATCATCATAAACGTCATCGTAATCATCATCATAATCATCATTATAGTCATCATCATAATAGTCATCATAATCGTCATCGTAATCATCATCATAATCATCATCATAGTCATCATCATAATAGTCATCATAATCGTCATCATTATAGTCATCATAATCATCGTCATGATCATCATCATAATCATCATCATAATCAGCATCATAATCATCATCATAATCATCATCCTAATCATCATCATAAACGTCATCGTAATCATCATCATAAACGTCATCGTAATCATCATCATAATCATCATCATAATCATCATCATAATCATCATCATAATCATCATCATAATCATCATCAAAATCATCATCCTAATCATGAGCATAATCATCATCATAATCGTCATCATAATCATCATCATAGTCATCATCATAATAGTCATCATAATCGTCATCATAATCGTCATCATTATAGTCGTCATAATCGTCATCATAATCATCATCATAGTCATCATCATAATAGTCATCATAATCGTCATCATTATAGTCATCATAATCATCGTCATGATCATCATCATAATCATCATCATAATCATCATCATAATCATCATCATAATCATCATCATAATCATCATCATAATCATCATCAAAATCATCATCATAATCAGCATCATAATCATCATCATAGTCATCATCATAATCATCATCATAATCATCATCATAATCATCATCATAATCATCATCATAATCGTCTTCATGGTCATCATCATAATCGTCATCATAATCATCATAATAGTCATCATAATCGTCATCATAATCATCATCATAGTCATCATCATAATAGTCATCATAATCATCATCATAATAGTCATCATAATCGTCATCATTATAGTGATCATAATCATCATCATGATCATCATCATAATCATCATTATAATCTTCATCATAATCATCATCATAATCATCATCATTATCATCATCAGAATCATCATCATAATCATGAGCATAATCATCATCATAATCGTCATCATAATCATCATCATAATAGTCATCATAATAGTCATCATAATCGTCATCATTATAGTGATCATAATCATCATCATGATCATCATCATAATTATCATCATAATCATCATCATAATCATCATCAAAATCATCATCATAATCATGAGCATAATCATCATCATAATCATCATCATGATCATCATCATAATCATCATCAAAATCGTCATCATTATAGTCATCATAATCGTCATCATAATCATCATCATAGTCATCATCATAATAGTCATCATAATCGTCATCATTATAGTCATCATAATCATCATCATAATCATCATCATAATCATCATCATAATCATCATCATAACCGTCATCGTAATCATCATCATAATCATCATCATAATCATCATCATAATCATCATCATAATCATCATCATAATCATCATCATAATCATCATCATAATCGTCTTCATGGTCATCATCATAATCGTCATCGTAATCATCATAATAGTCATCATAATCGTCATCATTATAGTCATCATAATCAACATCATGATCATCATCATAATCATCATCATAATCATCATCATAATCATCATCATGATCATCATCATAATCATCATCATAATCATCATCATAACCGTCATCGTAATCATCATCATAATCGTCATCATAATCATCATCATGATCATCATCAAAATCATCATCATGATCATCATCATAATTATCATCATAATCATCATCATAATCATCATCAAAATCATCATCATAATCATGAGCATAATCATCATCATAATCGTCATCATAATCATCATCATAATCATCATCAAAATCATCATCATAATTATGAGCATAATCATCATCATAATCGTCATCATAATCATCATCATAGTCATCATCATAATAGTCATCATAATCGTCATCATTATAGTCATCATAATCGTCATCATAATCATCATTATAGTCATCATCATAATAGTCATCATAATCGTCATCGTAATCATCATCATAATCATCATCATAGTCATCATCATAATAGTCATCATAATCGTCATCATTATAGTCATCATAATCATCGTCATGATCATCATCATAATCATCATCATAATCAGCATCATAATCATCATCATAATCATCATCCTAATCATCATCATAAACGTCATCGTAATCATCATCATAAACGTCATCGTAATCATCATCATAATCATCATTATAGTCATCATCATAATAGTCATCATAATCGTCATCGTAATCATCATCATAATCATCATCATAGTCATCATCATAATAGTCATCATAATCGTCATCATTATAGTCATCATATTCATCGTCATGATCATCATCATAATCATCATCATAATCAGCATCATAATCATAATCATAATCATCATCCTAATCATCATCATAAACGTCATCGTAATCATCATCATAAACGTCATCGTAATCATCATCATAATCATCATCATAATCATCATCATAATCATCATCATAATCATCATCATAATCATCATCATAATCATCATCAAAATCATCATCCTAATCATGAGCATAATCATCATCATAATCGTCATCATAATCATCATCATAGTCATCATCATAATAGTCATCATAATCGTCATCATAATCGTCATCATTATAGTCATCATAATCGTCGTCATAATCATCATCATAGTCATCATCATAATAGTCATCATAATCGTCATCATTATAGTCATCATAATCGTCATCATTATAGTCATCATAATCATCGTCATGATCATCATCATAATCATCATCATAATCATCATCATAATCATCATCATAATCATCATCATAATCATCATCATAATCATCATCATAATCATCATCATAATCATCATCATTATCATCATCAAAATCATCATCATAATCATCATCATAATAATCATCATTATCGTCATCATTATAGTGATCATAATCATCATCATAATCATCATCATAACCGTCATCATAATCATCATCAAAATCATCATCATAATCATCATCACAATCATCATCATAATCATCATCATAATCGCCATCATAATCATCATCATAATCATCATCATAATCATCATCATAACCGTCATCGTAATCATCATCAGAATCATCAGCATAATCGTCATCATAATCATCATCATAATCATCATCATAATCATCATCATAATCATCATCAGAATCATCATCATAATCATGAGCATAATCATCATGATAATCGTCATCATAATCATCATCATAATAGTCATCATAATAGTCATCATAATCGTCATCATTATAGTGATCATAATCATCATCATGATCATCATCATAATCATCATCAAAATCATCATCATAATCATGAGCATAATCATCATCATAATCATCATCATGATCATCATCATAATCATCATCAAAATCGTCATCATTATAGTCATCATAATCGTCATCATAATCATCATCATAGTCATCATCATAATAGTCATCATAATCGTCATCATTATAGTCATCATAATCATCATCATAATCATCATCATAATCATCATCATAATCATCATCATAACCGTCAACGTAATGATCATCATAATCATCATCATAATCGTCATCATAATCATCATCATAATCATCATCATAATCATCATCATAATCATCATCAAAATCATCATCATAATCATGAGCATAATCATCATCATAATCGTCATCATAATCATCATCATAGTCATCATCATAATAGTCATCATAATCGTCCTCATAATCGTCATCATTATAGTCATCATAATCGTCATCATAATCATCATCATAGTCATCATCATAATAGTCATCATTATCGTCATCATAATCGTCATCATAATCATCATCATAGTCATCATCATAATAGTCATCATAATCATCATCATAATCGTCATCATAATCATCATCATGATCATCATCAAAATCATCATCATGATCATCATCATAATTATCATCATAATCATCATCATAATCATCATCAAAATCATCATCATAATCATGAGCATAATCATCATCATAATCGTCATCATAATCATCATCATAATCATCATCAAAATCATCATCATAATTATGAGCATAATCATCATCATAATCGTCATCATAATCATCATCATAGTCATCATCATAATAGTCATCATAATCGTCATCATTATAGTCATCATAATCGTCATCATAATCATCATTATAGTCATCATCATAATAGTCATCATAATCGTCATCGTAATCATCATCATAATCATCATCATAGTCATCATCATAATAGTCATCATAATCGTCATCATTATAGTCATCATAATCATCGTCATGATCATCATCATAATCATCATCATAATCAGCATCATAATCATCATCATAATCGTCATCATTATAGTCATCATAATCATCGTCATGATCATCATCATAATCATCATCATAATCAGCATCATAATCATCATCATAATCATCATCCTAATCATCATCATAAACGTCATCGTAATCATCATCATAAACGTCATCGTAATCATCATCATAATCATCATTATAGTCATCATCATAATAGTCATCATAATTGTCATCGTAATCATCATCATAATCATCATCATAGTCATCATCATAATAGTCATCATAATCGTCATCATTATAGTCATCATAATCATCGTCATGATCATCATCATAATCATCATCATAATCAGCATCATAATCATCATCATAATCATCATCCTAATCATCATCATAAACGTCATCGTAATCATCATCATAAACGTCATCGTAATCATCATCATAATCATCATCATAATCATCATCATAATCATCATCATAATCATCATCATAATCATCATCAAAATCATCATCCTAATCATGAGCATAATCATCATCATAATCGTCATCATAATCATCATCATAGTCATCATCATAATAGTCATCATAATCGTCATCATAATCGTCACCATTATAGTCATCATAATCGTCGTCATAATCATCATCATAGTCATCATCATAATAGTCATCATAATCGTCATCATTATAGTCATCATAATCATCGTCATGATCATCATCATAATCATCATCATAATCATCATCATAATCATCATCATAATCATCATCATAATCATCATCATAATCATCATCATAATCTTCATCATAATCATCATCATAATCATCATCATTATCATCATCAAAATCATCATCATAATCATCATCATAATAATCATCATTATCGTCATCATTATAGTGATAATAATCATCATCATAATCATCATCATCACCGTCATCATAATTATCATCAAAATCATCATCATAATCATCATCATAATCATCATCATAATCATGATCATAATCATCATCACAATCATCATCATAATCATCATCATAATCGCCATCATAATCATCATCATAATCATCATCATAATCATCATCATAACCGTCATCGTAATCATCATCAGAATCATCATCATAATCGTCATCATAATCATCATCATAATCATCATCATAATCATCATCATAATCATCATCAGAATCATCATCATAATCATGAGCATAATCATCATCATAATCGTCATCATAATCATCATCATAATAGTCATCATAATAGTCATCATAATCGTCATCATTATAGTGATCATAATCATCATCATGATCATCATCATAATTATCATCATAATCATCATCATAATCATCATCAAAATCATCATCATAATCATGAGCATAATCATCATCATAATCATCATCATGATCATCATCATAATCATCATCAAAATCGTCATCATTATAGTCATCATAATCGTCATCATAATCATCATCATAGTCATCATCATAATAGTCATCATAATCGTCATCATTATAGTCATCATAATCATCATCATAATCATCATCATAATCATCATCATAATCATCATCATAACCGTCAACGTAATGATCATCATAATCATCATCATAATCATCATCATAATCATCATCATAATCATCATCATAATCATCATCAAAATCATCATCATAATCATGAGCATAATCATCATCATAATCGTCATCATAATCATCATCATAGTCATCATCATAATAGTCATCATAATCGTCCTCATAATCGTCATCATTATAGTCATCATAATCGTCATCATAATCATCATCATAGTCATCATCATAATAGTCATCATAATCGTCATCATAATCGTCATCATAATCATCATCATAGTCATCATCATAATAGTCATCATAATCATCATCATAATAGTCATCATAATCGTCATCATTATAGTCATCATATCATCATCATGATCATCATCATAATCATCATCATAATCATCATCATAATCATAGTTATAATTCATCATCCTAATCATGAGTATAATCATCATCATAATCAGCATCATAATCATCATCATAGTCATCATCATAATCATCATCATAATCATCATCATAATCATCATCATAATCATCATCATAATCATCATCATAATCATGATCATAATCATCATCACAATCATCATCATAATCATCATCATAATCGCCATCATAATCATCATCATAATCATCATCATAATCATCATCATAACCGTCATCGTAATCATCATCAGAATCATCATCATAATCGTCATCATAATCATCATCATAATCATCATCATAATCATCATCATAATCATCATCAGAATCATCATCATAATCATGAGCATAATCATCATCATAATCGTCATCATAATCATCATCATAATAGTCATCATAATAGTCATCATAATCGTCATCATTATAGTGATCATAATCATCATCATGATCATCATCATAATTATCATCATAATCATCATCATAATCATCATCAAAATCATCATCATAATCATGAGCATAATCATCATCATAATAGTCATCATAATCGTCATCATTATAGTCATCATAATCATCATCATGATCATCATCATAATCATCATCATAATCCTTATCATAATCATCATCATTATCATCATCAAAATCATCATCATAACCATCATCATAATCATCATCATAATCATCATCATAATCATCATCATAACCGTCATCGTAATCATCATCATAATCATCATCATAATCATCATCATAATCATCATCATAATCATCATCATAATCATCATCATAATCATCATCATAATCATCATCATAATCATCATCATAATCATCATCATAATCATCATCAAACTCATCATCATAATCATGAGCATAATCATCATCACAATCGTTATCATAATCATCATCATAGTCATCATCATAATAGTCATCATAATCGTCATGATTATAGTCATCATAATCGTCATCATAATCATCATCATAGTCATCATCATAATAGTCATCATAATCGCCATCATTATAGTCATCATAATCATCATCATAATCATCATCATAATCATCATCATAATCATCATCATACTCATCATCATAATCATCATCAAACTCATCATCATAATCATGAGCATAATCATCATCACAATCGTCATCATAATCATCATCATAGTCATCATCATAATAGTCATCATAATCGTCATCATTATAGTCATCATAATCGTCATCATAATCATCATCATAGTCATCATCATAATCATCATCATAATCGTCATCATTATAGTCATCATAATCATCATCATAATCGTCATCATAATCATCATCATAGTCATCATCATAATAGTCATCATAATCATCATCATAATCGTCATCATTATAGTCATCATAATCGTCATCATAATCATCATCATGATCATCATCATAATCATCATCAAAATCATCATCATAATCATCATCATAATCATGATCATAATCATCATCACAATCATCATCATAATCATCATCATAATCGCCATCATAATCATCATCATAATCATCATCATAACCGTCATCGTAATCATCATCAGAATCATCATCATAATCGTCATCATAATCATCATCATAATCATCATCATAATCATCATCATAATCATCATCAGAATCATCATCATAATCATGAGCATAATCATCGTCATAATCGTCATCATAATAGTCATCATAATAGTCATCATAATAGTCATCATAATCGTCATCATTATAGTGATCATAATCATCATCATGATCATCATCATAATTATCATCATAATCATCATCATAATCATCATCAAAATCATCATCATAATCATGAGCATAATCATCATCATAATCATCATCATGATCATCATCATAATCATCATCAAAATCGTCATCATTATAGTCATCATAATCGTCATCATAATCATCATCATAGTCATCATCATAATAGTCATCATAATCGTCATCATTATAGTCATCATAATCATCATCATAATCATCATCATAATCATCATCATAATCATCATCATAACCGTCATCGTAATCATCATCATAATCATCATCATAATCATCATCATAATCATCATCATAATCATCATCATAATCATCATCATAATCATCATCATAATCATCATCATAATCATCATCATAATCGTCTTCATGGTCATCATCATAATCGTCATCATAATCATCATAATAGTCATCATAATCGTCATCATTATAGTCATCATAATCAACATCATGATCATCATCATAATCATCATCATGATCATCATCAAAATCATCATCATGATCACATCATAATTATCATCATAATCATCATCATAATCATCATCAAAATCATCATCATAATCATGAGCATAATCATCATCATAATCGTCATCATAATCGTCATCATAATCATCATCATAGTCATCATCATAATAGTCATCATAATCATCATCATAATCATCATCAAAATCATCATCATAATCATGAGCATAATCATCATCATAATCGTCATCATAATCATCATCATAGTCATCGTCATAATAGTCATCATTATAGTCATCATAATCGTCATCATAATCATCATTATAGTCATCATCATAATAGTCATCATAATCGTCATCGTAATCATCATCATAATCATCATCATAGTCATCATCATAATAGTCATCATAATCGTCATCATTATAGTCATCATAATCATCGTCATGATCATCATCATAATCATCATCATAATCAGCATCATAATCATCATCATAATCATCATCCTAATCATCATCATAAACGTCATCGTAATCATCATCATAAACGTCATCGTAATCATCATCATAATCATCATCATAATCATCATCATAATCATCATCATAATCATCATCATAATCATCATCATAATCATCATCATTGTCATCATCAAAATCATCATCCTAATCATGAGCATAATCATCATCATAATCGTCATCATAATCGTCATCATAATCATCATCATAGTCATCATCATAATAGTCATCATAATCGTCATCATAATCGTCATCATTATAGTGATCATAATCGTCATCATAATCATCATCATAGTCATCATCATAATAGTCATCATAATCGTCATCATAATCATCATCATAATCATCATTATAATCATCATCATAATCATCATCATAATCATCATCATAATCATCATCATAATCATCATCATAATCATCATCATAATCATCATCATAATCATCATCATAATCATCATCATTGTCATCATCAAAATCATCATCCTAATCATGAGCATAATCATCATCATAATCGTCATCATAATCGTCATCATAATCATCATCATAGTCATCATCATAATAGTCATCATAATCGTCATCATTATAGTCATCATAATCATCGTCATGATCATGATCATAATCATCATCATAATCATCATCATAATCATCATCATAATCATCATGATAATCATCATCATAGTCATCATCATAATCATCATCATAATCATCATCGTAATCATCATCATAATCATCATCATAGTCATCATCATAATAGTCATCATAATCGTCATCATTATAGTCATCATAATCATCGTCATGATCAGCATCATAATCATCATCATAATCATCATCATAATCATCATTATAATCATCATCATAATCATCATCATAATCATCATCAAAATCATCATCATAATCAGCATCATATTCATCATCATAGTCATCATCATAATCATCATCATAATCATCATCATAATCATCATCATAATCATCATCATAACCGTCATCATAATCATCATCAACATCATCATCATAATCATCATCATAATCATCATCATAATCATGATCATAATCATCATCACAATCATCATCATAATCATCATCATAATCGCCATCATAATCATCATCATAATCATCATCATAACCGTCATCGTAATCATCATCAGAATCATCATCATAATCGTCATCATAATCATCATCATAATCATCATCATAATCATCACCATAATCATCATCAGAATCATCATCATAATCATGAGCATAATCATCATCATAATCGTCATCATAATCATCATCATAATAGTCATCATAATAGTCATCATAATCGTCATCATTATAGTGATCATAATCATCATCATGATCATCATCATAATTATCATCATAATCATCATCATAATCATCATCAAAATCATCATCATAATCATGAGCATAATCATCATCATAATCATCATCATGATCATCATCATAATCATCATCAAAATCGTCATCATTATAGTCATCATAATCGTCATCATAATCATCATCATAGTCATCATCATAATAGTCATCATAATCGTCATCATTATAGTCATCATAATCATCATCATAATCATCATCATAATCATCATCATAATCATCATCATAACCGTCATCGTAATCATCATCATAATCATCATCATAATCATCATCATAATCATCATCATAATCATCATCATAATCATCATCATAATCATCATCATAATCATCATCATAATCGTCTTCATGGTCATCATCATAATCGTCATCATAATCATCATAATAGTCATCATAATCGTCATCATTATAGTCATCATAATCAACATCATGATCATCATCATAATCATCATCATGATCATCATCAAAATCATCATCATGATCACATCATAATTATCATCATAATCATCATCATAATCATCATCAAAATCATCATCATAATCATGAGCATAATCATCATCATAATCATGAGCATAATCATCATCATAATCGTCATCATAATCATCATCATAATCATCATCAAAATCATCATCATAATCATGAGCATAATCATCATCATAATCGTCATCATAATCATCATCATAGTCATCATCATAATAGTCATCATAATCGTCATCATTATAGTCATCATAATCATCATCATAATCATCATCATAATCATCATCATAATCATCATCATAACCGTCATCGTAATCATCATCATAATCATCATCATAATCATCATCATAATCATCATCATAATCATCATCATAATCATCATCATAATCATCATCATAATCGTCTTCATGGTCATCATCATAATCGTCATCATAATCATCATAATAGTCATCATAATCGTCATCATTATAGTCATCATAATCAACATCATGATCATCATCATAATCATCATCATGATCATCATCAAAATCATCATCATGATCACATCATAATTATCATCATAATCATCATCATAATCATCATCAAAATCATCATCATAATCATGAGCATAATCATCATCATAATCGTCATCATAATCATCATCATAATCATCATCAAAATCATCATCATAATCATGAGCATAATCATCATCATAATCGTCATCATAATCATCATCATAGTCATCATCATAATAGTCATCATAATCGTCATCATTATAGTCATCATAATCGTCATCATAATCATCATTATAGTCATCATCATAATAGTCATCATAATCGTCATCGTAATCATCATCATAATCATCATCATAGTCATCGTCATAATAGTCATCATAATCGTCATCATTATAGTCATCATAATCATCGTCATGATCATCATCATAATCATCATCATAATCAGCATCATAATCATCATCATAATCATCATCCTAATCATCATCATAAACGTCATCGTAATCATCATCATAAACGTCATGGTAATCATCATCATAATCATCATCATAATCATCATCATAATCATCATCATAATCATCATCATAATCATCATCATAATCATCATCATAATCATCATCATAATTATCATCATTGTCATCATCAAAATCATCATCCAAATCATGAGCATAATCATCATCATAATCGTCATCATAATCGTCATCATAATCATCATCATAGTCATCATCATAATAGTCATCATAATCGTCATCATAATCGTCATCATTATAGTCATCATAATTGTCATCATAATCATCATCATAGTCATCATCATAATAGTCATCATAATCGTCATCATAATCATCATCATAATCATCATCATAAACATCATCATAATCATCATCATAGTCATCATCATAATCATCATCATAATCATCATCATAATCATCATCATAATCATCATCATAGTCATCATCATAATCATCATCATAATCATCATCATAATCATCATCATAATCGTCATCATAATCGTCATCATTATAGTCATCATAATCGTCATCGTAGTCATCATCATAATAGTCATCATAATCGTCATCATTATAGTCATCATAATCATCATCATGATCATCATCATAATCATCATCATAATCATCATCATAATCATCATCATAATCATCATCATTATGATCATCAAAATCATCATCATAATCATCATCATAATCATCATCATAGTCATCATCATAATCATCATCATAATCATCATCATAATCATCATCATAATCGTCTTCATGGTCATCATCAAAATCGTCATCATAATCATCATAATAGTCATCATAATCATCATCATGATCATCATCATAATCATCATCATAATCATCATCATGATCATCATCATAATCATCATCATAATCATCATCATAACCGTCATCGTAATCATCATCATAATCATCATCATAATCATCATCATTATCATCATCAAAATCATCATCATCATCATCATCATAACCATCATCATAATCATCATCATAACCGTCATCGTAATCATCATCATAATCATCATCATAATCATCATCATAATCATCATCATAATCATCATCATAATCATCATCATAATCATCATCATAATCGTCTTCATGGTCATCATCATAATCGTCATCATAATCATCATAATAGTCATCATAATCGTCATCATTATAGTCATCATAATCAACATCATGATCATCATCATAATCATCATCATAATCATCATCATGATCATCATCATAATCATCATTATAATCATCATCATAACCGTCATCGTAATCATCATCATAATCGTCATCATAATCATCATCATGATCATCATCAAAATCATCATCATGATCATCATCATAATTATCATCATAATCATCATCAAAATCATCATCAGAATCATCATCATAATCATGAGCATAATCATCATCATAATCGTCATCATAATCATCATCATAGTCATCATCATAATAGTCATCATAATCGTCATCATTATAGTCATCATAATCGTCATCATAATCATCATTATAGTCATCATCATAATAGTCATCATAATCGTCATCGTAATCATCATCATAATCATCATCATAGTCATCATCATAATAGTCATCATAATCGTCATCATTATAGTCATCATAATCATCGTCATGATCATCATCATAATCATCATCATAATCAGCATCATAATCATCATCATAATCATCATCCTAATCATCATCATAAACGTCATCGTAATCATCATCATAATCATCATCATAATCATCATCATAATCATCATCATAATCATCATCATAATCATCATCATAATCATCATCATTGTCATCATCAAAATCATCATCCTAATCATGAGCATAATCATCATCATAATCATCATCATAATCATCATCATAGTCATCATCATAATCATCATCATAATCATCATCATAATCATCATCATAATCGTCATCATTATAGTCATCATAATCATCATCATAATCGTCATCATAATCATCATCATTATGATCATCAAAATCATCATCATAATCATCATCATAATCATCATCATAGTCATCATCATAATCATCATCATAATCATCATCATAATCATCATCATAATCGTCTTCATGGTCATCATCAAAATCGTCATCATAATCATCATATTAGTCATCATAATCATCATCACGATCATCATCATAATCATCATCATAATCATCATCATGATCATCATCATAATCATCATCATAATCATCATCATAACCGTCATCGTAATCATCATCATAATCATCATCATAATCATCATCATAATCATCATCATTATCATCATCAAAATCATCATCATCATCATCATCATAACCATCATCATAATCATCATCATAACCGTCATCGTAATCATCATCATAATCATCATCATAATCATCATCATAATCATCATCATAATCATCATCATAATCATCATCATAATCATCATCATAATCGTCTTCATGGTCATCATCATAATCGTCACCATAATCATCATAATAGTCATCATAATCGTCATCATTATAGTCATCATAATCAACATCATGATCATCATCATAATCATCATCATAATCATCATCATAATCGTCATCATAATCGTCATCATTATAGTCATCATAATCATCACCATAACCGTCATCGTAATCATCATCATAATCGTCATCATAATCATCATCATGATCATCATCAAAATCATCATCATGATCATCATCATAATTATCATCATAATCATCATCATAATCATCATCAAAATCATCATCATAATCATGAGCATAATCATCATCATAATCGTCATCATAATCATCATCATAATCATCATCAAAATCATCATCATAATCATGAGCATAATCATCATCATAATCGTCATCATAATCATCATCATAGTCATCATCATAATAGTCATCATAATCGTCATCATTATAGTCATCATAATCGTCATCATAATCATCATTATAGTCATCATCATAATAGTCATCATAATCATCATCATAATCGTCATCATTATAGTCATCATAATCGTCATCATAATCATCATCATGATCATCATCATAATCATCATCAAAATCATCATCATGATCATCATCATAATCATCATCATAATCATCATCATAATCAGCATCAAAATCATCATCCTAATCATCATCATAAACGTCATCGTAATCATCATCATAGTCATCATCATAATAGTCATCATAATCGTCATCATTATAGTCATCATAATCATCATCAGAATCATCATCATAATCATCATCATAATCATCATCATAATCATCATCATAACCGTCATCATAATCATCATCAACATCATCATCATAATCATCATCATAATCATCATCATAATCATGATCATAATCATCATCACAATCATCATCATAATCATCATCATAATCGCCATCATAATCATCATCATAATCATCATCATAACCGTCATCGTAATCATCATCAGAATCATCATCATAATCGTCATCATAATCATCATCATAATCATCATCATAATCATCACCATAATCATCATCAGAATCATCATCATAATCATGAGCATAATCATCATCATAATCGTCATCATAATCATCATCATAATAGTCATCATAATAGTCATCATAATCGTCATCATTATAGTGATCATAATCATCATCATGATCATCATCATAATTATCATCATAATCATCATCATAATCATCATCAAAATCATCATCATAATCATGAGCATAATCATCATCATAATCGTCATCATAATCATCATCATAATCATCATCAAAATCATCATCATAATCATGAGCATAATCATCATCATAATCGTCATCATAATCATCATCATAGTCATCATCATAATAGTCATCATCATAATAGTCATCATAATCGTCATCATAATCATCATCATAATCATCATCATAATCATCATCATAATCATCATCATAATCATCATCATAACCGTCATCGTAATCATCATCATAATCATCATCATAGTCATCATCATAATAGTCATCATAATCGTCATCATTATAGTCATCATAATCATCGTCATGATCAGCATCATAATCATCATCATAATCATCATCATAATCATCATTATAATCATCATCATAATCATCATCATAATCATCATCAAAATCATCATCATAATCAGCATCATATTCATCATCATAGTCATCATCATAATCATCATCATAATCATCATCATAATCATCATCATAATCATCATCATAACCGTCATCATAATCATCATCAACATCATCATCATAATCATCATCATAATCATCATCATAATCATGATCATAATCATCATCACAATCATCATCATAATCATCATCATAATCGCCATCATAATCATCATCATAATCATCATCATAACCGTCATCGTAATCATCATCAGAATCATCATCATAATCGTCATCATAATCATCATCATAATCATCATCATAATCATCACCATAATCATCATCAGAATCATCATCATAATCATGAGCATAATCATCATCATAATCGTCATCATAATCATCATCATAATAGTCATCATAATAGTCATCATAATCGTCATCATTATAGTGATCATAATCATCATCATGATCATCATCATAATTATCATCATAATCATCATCATAATCATCATCAAAATCATCATCATAATCATGAGCATAATCATCATCATAATCATCATCATGATCATCATCATAATCATCATCAAAATCGTCATCATTATAGTCATCATAATCGTCATCATAATCATCATCATAGTCATCATCATAATAGTCATCATAATCGTCATCATTATAGTCATCATAATCATCATCATAATCATCATCATAATCATCATCATAATCATCATCATAACCGTCATCGTAATCATCATCATAATCATCATCATAATCATCATCATAATCATCATCATAATCATCATCATAATCATCATCATAATCATCATCATAATCGTCTTCATGGTCATCATCATAATCGTCATCATAATCATCATAATAGTCATCATAATCGTCATCATTATAGTCATCATAATCAACATCATGATCATCATCATAATCATCATCATGATCATCATCAAAATCATCATCATGATCACATCATAATTATCATCATAATCATCATCATAATCATCATCAAAATCATCATCATAATCATGAGCATAATCATCATCATAATCGTCATCATAATCATCATCATAATCATCATTAAAATCATCATCATAATCATGAGCATAATCATCATCATAATCGTCATCATAATCATCATCATAGTCATCATCATAATAGTCATCATAATCGTCATCATTATAGTCATCATAATCATCATCATAATCATCATCATAATCATCATCATAATCATCATCATAACCGTCATCGTAATCATCATCATAATCATCATCATAATCATCATCATAATCATCATCATAATCATCATCATAATCATCATCATAATCATCATCATAATCGTCTTCATGGTCATCATCATAATCGTCATCATAATCATCATAATAGTCATCATAATCGTCATCATTATAGTCATCATAATCAACATCATGATCATCATCATAATCATCATCATGATCATCATCAAAATCATCATCATGATCACATCATAATTATCATCATAATCATCATCATAATCATCATCAAAATCATCATCATAATCATGAGCATAATCATCATCATAATCGTCATCATAATCATCATCATAATCATCATCAAAATCATCATCATAATCATGAGCATAATCATCATCATAATCGTCATCATAATCATCATCATAGTCATCATCATAATAGTCATCATAATCGTCATCATTATAGTCATCATAATCGTCATCATAATCATCATTATAGTCATCATCATAATAGTCATCATAATCGTCATCGTAATCATCATCATAATCATCATCATAGTCATCGTCATAATAGTCATCATAATCGTCATCATTATAGTCATCATAATCATCGTCATGATCATCATCATAATCATCATCATAATCAGCATCATAATCATCATCATAATCATCATCCTAATCATCATCATAAACGTCATCGTAATCATCATCATAAACGTCATGGTAATCATCATCATAATCATCATCATAATCATCATCATAATCATCATCATAATCATCATCATAATCATCATCATAATCATCATCATAATCATCATCATAATTATCATCATTGTCATCATCAAAATCATCATCCTAATCATGAGCATAATCATCATCATAATCGTCATCATAATCGTCATCATAATCATCATCATAGTCATCATCATAATAGTCATCATAATCGTCATCATAATCGTCATCATTATAGTCATCATAATTGTCATCATAATCATCATCATAGTCATCATCATAATAGTCATCATAATCGTCATCATAATCATCATCATAATCATCATCATAAACATCATCATAATCATCATCATAGTCATCATCATAATCATCATCATAATCATCATCATAATCATCATCATAATCATCATCATAGTCATCATCATAATCATCATCATAATCATCATCATAATCATCATCATAATCGTCATCATAATCGTCATCATTATAGTCATCATAATCGTCATCGTAGTCATCATCATAATAGTCATCATAATCGTCATCATTATAGTCATCATAATCATCATCATGATCATCATCATAATCATCATCATAATCATCATCATAATCATCATCATCATCATCATCATTATGATCATCAAAATCATCATCATAATCATCATCATAATCATCATCATAGTCATCATCATAATCATCATCATAATCATCATCATAATCATCATCATAATCGTCTTCATGGTCATCATCAAAATCGTCATCATAATCATCATAATAGTCATCATAATCATCATCATGATCATCATCATAATCATCATCATAATCATCATCATGATCATCATCATAATCATCATCATAATCATCATCATAACCGTCATCGTAATCATCATCATAATCATCATCATAATCATCATCATTATCATCATCAAAATCATCATCATCATCATCATCATAACCATCATCATAATCATCATCATAACCGTCATCGTAATCATCATCATAATCATCATCATAATCATCATCATAATCATCATCATAATCATCATCATAATCATCATCATAATCATCATCATAATCATCATCATAATCGTCTTCATGGTCATCATCATAATCGTCATCATAATCATCATAATAGTCATCATAATCGTCATCATTATAGTCATCATAATCAACATCATGATCATCATCATAATCATCATCATAATCATCATCATGATCATCATCATAATCATCATTATAATCATCATCATAACCGTCATCGTAATCATCATCATAATCGTCATCATAATCATCATCATGATCATCATCAAAATCATCATCATGATCATCATCATAATTATCATCATAATCATCATCAAAATCATCATCAGAATCATCATCATAATCATGAGCATAATCATCATCATAATCGTCATCATAATCATCATCATAGTCATCATCATAATAGTCATCATAATCGTCATCATTATAGTCATCATAATCGTCATCATAATCATCATTATAGTCATCATCATAATAGTCATCATAATCGTCATCGTAATCATCATCATAATCATCATCATAGTCATCATCATAATAGTCATCATAATCGTCATCATTATAGTCATCATAATCATCGTCATGATCATCATCATAATCATCATCATAATCAGCATCATAATCATCATCATAATCATCATCCTAATCATCATCATAAACGTCATCGTAATCATCATCATAATCATCATCATAATCATCATCATAATCATCATCATAATCATCATCATAATCATCATCATAATCATCATCATTGTCATCATCAAAATCATCATCCTAATCATGAGCATAATCATCATCATAATCATCATCATAATCATCATCATAGTCATCATCATAATCATCATCATAATCATCATCATAATCATCATCATAATCGTCATCATTATAGTCATCATAATCATCATCATAATCGTCATCATAATCATCATCATAATCGTCATCATTATAGTCATCATAATCATCATCATAATCGTCATCATAATCATCATCATTATGATCATCAAAATCATCATCATAATCATCATCATAATCATCATCATAGTCATCATCATAATCATCATCATAATCATCATCATAATCATCATCATAATCGTCTTCATGGTCATCATCAAAATCGTCATCATAATCATCATATTAGTCATCATAATCATCATCACGATCATCATCATAATCATCATCATAATCATCATCATGATCATCATCATAATCATCATCATAATCATCATCATTATCATCATCAAAATCATCATCATCATCATCATCATAACCATCATCATAATCATCATCATAACCGTCATCGTAATCATCATCATAATCATCATCATAATCATCATCATAATCATCATCATAATCATCATCATAATCATCATCATAATCATCATCATAATCGTCTTCATGGTCATCATCATAATCGTCACCATAATCATCATAATAGTCATCATAATCGTCATCATTATAGTCATCATAATCAACATCATGATCATCATCATAATCATCATCATAATCATCATCATAATCGTCATCATAATCGTCATCATTATAGTCATCATAATCATCACCATAACCGTCATCGTAATCATCATCATAATCGTCATCATAATCATCATCATGATCATCATCAAAATCATCATCATGATCATCATCATAATTATCATCATAATCATCATCATAATCATCATCAAAATCATCATCATAATCATGAGCATAATCATCATCATAATCGTCATCATAATCATCATCATAATCATCATCAAAATCATCATCATAATCATGAGCATAATCATCATCATAATCGTCATCATAATCATCATCATAGTCATCATCATAATAGTCATCATAATCGTCATCATTATAGTCATCATAATCGTCATCATAATCATCATTATAGTCATCATCATAATAGTCATCATAATCATCATCATAATCGTCATCATTATAGTCATCATAATCGTCATCATAATCATCATCATGATCATCATCATAATCATCATCAAAATCATCATCATGATCATCATCATAATCATCATCATAATCATCATCATAATCAGCATCAAAATCATCATCCTAATCATCATCATAAACGTCATCGTAATCATCATCATAGTCATCATCATAATAGTCATCATAATCGTCATCATTATAGTCATCATAATCATCATCAGAATCATCATCATAATCATCATCATTATGATCATCAAAATCATCATCATAATCATCATCATAATCATCATCATAGTCATCATCATAATCATCATCATAATCATCATCATAATCATCATCATAATCGTCTTCATGGTCATCATCAAAATCGTCATCATAATCATCATAATAGTCATCATAATCATCATCACGATCATCATCATAATCATCATCACAATCATCATCATGATCATCATCATAATCATCATCATAATCATCATCATAACCGTCATCGTAATCATCATCATAATCATCATCATAATCATCATCATAATCATCATCATTATCATCATCAAAATCATCATCATGATCATCATCAAAATCATCATCATGATCATCATCATAATTATCATCATAATCATCATCATAATCATCATCAAAATCATCATCATAATCATGAGCATAATCATCATCATAATCGTCATCATAATCATCATCATAATCATCATCAAAATCATCATCATAATCATGAGCATAATCATCATCATAATCGTCATCATAATCATCATCATAGTCATCATCATAATAGTCATCATAATCGTCATCATTATAGTCATCATAATCGTCATCATAATCATCATTATAGTCATCATCATAATAGTCATCATAATCGTCATCGTAATCATCATCATAATCATCATCATAGTCATCATCATAATAGTCATCATAATCGTCATCATTATAGTCATCATAATCATCGTCATGATCATCATCATAATCATCATCATAATCAGCATCATAATCATCATCATAATCATCATCCTAATCATCATCATAAACGTCATCGTAATCATCATCATAAACGTCATCGTAATCATCATCATAATCATCATTATAGTCATCATCATAATAGTCATCATAATCGTCATCGTAATCATCATCATAATCATCATCATAGTCATCATCATAATAGTCATCATAATCGTCATCATTATAGTCATCATAATCATCGTCATGATCATCATCATAATCATCATCATAATCAGCATCATAATCATCATCATAATCATCATCCTAATCATCATCATAAACGTCATCGTAATCCTCATCATAAACGTCATCGTAATCATCATCATAATCATCATCATAATCATCATCATAATCATCATCATAATCATCATCATAATCATCATCATAATCATCATCAAAATCATCATCCTAATCATGAGCATAATCATCATCATAATCGTCATCATAATCATCATCATAGTCATCATCATAATAGTCATCATAATCGTCATCATTATAGTCATCATAATCATCGTCATGATCATCATCATAATCATCATCATAATCATCATCATAATCATCATCATAATCATCATCATAATCATCATCATAATCATCATCAAAATCATCATCATAATCAGCATCATAATCATCATCATAGTCATCATCATAATCATCATCATAATCATCATCATAATCATCATCATAATCATCATCATAATCGTCTTCATGGTCATCATCATAATCGTCATCATAATCATCATAATAGTCATCATAATCGTCATCATAATCATCATCATAGTCATCATCATAATAGTCATCATAATCATCATCATAATAGTCATCATAATCGTCATCATTATAGTGATCATAATCATCATCATGATCATCATCATAATCATCATTATAATCTTCATCATAATCATCATCATAATCATCATCATTATCATCATCAGAATCATCATCATAATCATGAGCATAATCATCATCGTAATCGTCATCATAATCATCATCATAATAGTCATCATAATAGTCATCATAATCGTCATCATTATAGTGATCATAATCATCATCATGATCATCATCATAATTATCATCATAATCATCATCATAATCATCATCAAAATCATCATCATAATCATGAGCATAATCATCATCATAATCATCATCATGATCATCATCATAATCATCATCAAAATCGTCATCATTATAGTCATCATAATCGTCATCATAATCATCATCATAGTCATCATCATAATAGTCATCATAATCGTCATCATTATAGTCATCATAATCATCATCATAATCATCATCATAATCATCATCATAATCATCATCATAACCGTCATCGTAATCATCATCATAACCATCATCATAATCATCATCATAATCATCATCATAATCATCATCATAATCATCATCATAATCATCATCATAATCGTCTTCATGGTCATCATCATAATCGTCATCATAATCATCATAATAGTCATCATAATCGTCATCATTATAGTCATCATAATCAACATCATGATCATCATCATAATCAACATCATGATCATCATCATAATCATCATCATAATCATCATCATAATCATCATCATGATCATCATCATAATCATCATCATAATAGTCATCATAATCGTCATCGTAATCATCATCATAATCATCATCATAGTCATCATCATAATAGTCATCATAATCGTCATCATTATAGTCATCATAATCATCGTCATGATCATCATCATAATCATCATCATAATCAGCATCATAATCATCATCATAATCATCATCCTAATCATCATCATAAACGTCATCGTAATCCTCATCATAAACGTCATCGTAATCATCATCATAATCATCATAATAGTCATCATAATCGTCATCATAATCATCATCATAGTCATCATCATAATAGTCATCATAATCATCATCATAATAGTCATCATAATCGTCATCATTATAGTGATCATAATCATCATCATGATCATCATCATAATCATCATTATAATCTTCATCATAATCATCATCATAATCATCATCATTATCATCATCAGAATCATCATCATAATCATGAGCATAATCATCATCATAATCGTCATCATAATCATCATCATAATAGTCATCATAATAGTCATCATAATCGTCATCATTATAGTGATCATAATCATCATCATGATCATCATCATAATTATCATCATAATCATCATCATAATCATCATCAAAATCATCATCATAATCATGAGCATAATCATCATCATAATCATCATCATGATCATCATCATAATCATCATCAAAATCGTCATCATTATAGTCATCATAATCGTCATCATAATCATCATCATAGTCATCATCATAATAGTCATCATAATCGTCATCATTATAGTCATCATAATCATCATCATAATCATCATCATAATCATCATCATAATCATCATCATAACCGTCATCGTAATCATCATCATAACCATCATCATAATCATCATCATAATCATCATCATAATCATCATCATAATCATCATCATAATCATCATCATAATCGTCTTCATGGTCATCATCATAATCGTCATCATAATCATCATAATAGTCATCATAATCATCATAATAGTCATCATAATCGTCATCATTATAGTCATCATAATCAACATCATGATCATCATCATAATCATCATCATAATCATCATCATAATCATCATCATGATCATCATCATAATCATCATCATAATCATCATCATAACCGTCATCGTAATCATCATCATAATCGTCATCATAATCATCATCATGATCATCATCAAAATCATCATCATGATCATCATCATAATTATCATCATAATCATCATCATAATCATCATCAAAATCATCATCATAATCATGAGCATAATCATCATCATAATCGTCATCATAATCATCATCATAATCATCATCAAAATCATCATCATAATTATGAGCATAATCATCATCATAATCGTCATCATAATCATCATCATAGTCATCATCATAATAGTCATCATAATCGTCATCATTATAGTCATCATAATCGTCATCATAATCATCATTATAGTCATCATCATAATAGTCATCATAATCGTCATCGTAATCATCATCATAATCATCATCATAGTCATCATCATAATAGTCATCATAATCGTCATCATTATAGTCATCATAATCATCGTCATGATCATCATCATAATCATCATCATAATCAGCATCATAATCATCATCATAATCATCATCCTAATCATCATCATAAACGTCATCGTAATCATCATCATAATCATCATTATAGTCATCATCATAATAGTCATCATAATCGTCATCGTAATCATCATCATAATCATCATCATAGTCATCATCATAATAGTCATCATAATCGTCATCATTATAGTCATCATATTCATCGTCATGATCATCATCATAATCATCATCATAATCAGCATCATAATCATCATCATAATCATCATCCTAATCATCATCATAAACGTCATCGTAATCATCATCATAAACGTCATCGTAATCATCATCATAATCATCATCATAATCATCATCATAATCATCATCATAATCATCATCATAATCATCATCATAATCATCATCAAAATCATCATCCTAATCATGAGCATAATCATCATCATAATCGTCATCATAATCATCATCATAGTCATCATCATAATAGTCATCATAATCGTCATCATAATCGTCATCATTATAGTCATCATAATCGTCGTCATAATCATCATCATAGTCATCATCATAATAGTCATCATAATCGTCATCATTATAGTCATCATAATCGTCGTCATGATCATCATCATAATCATCATCATTATCATCATCATAATCATCATCATAATCATCATCATAATAATCATCATAATCATCATCATAATGATCATCATAATCATCATCATAATCATCATCATAGTCATCATCATAATCATCATCATAATCATCATCATAATCATCATCATAATCGTCTTCATGGTCATCATCATAATCGTCATCATAATCATCATAATAGTCATCATAATCGTCATCATTATAGTCATCATAATCATCATCATGGTCATCATCATAATCATCATCATAATCATCATCATGATCATCATCATAATCATCATCATAATCATCATCATAATCATCATCAAAATCATCATCATAATCGTCATCATAATCATCATCATAATCATCATCATAATCATCATCATAATCATCATCATAATCATCATCATAATCATAATCAAAATCATCATCATAATCATGAGCATAATCATCATCATAATCGTCATCATAATCATCATCATAGTCATCATCATAATAGTCATCATAATCGTCCTCATAATCGTCATCATTATAGTCATCATAATCGTCATCATAATCATCATCATAGTCATCATCATAATAGTCATCATAATCGTCATCATAATCGTCATCATAATCATCATCATAGTCATCATCATAATAGTCATCATAATCATCATCATAATCGTCATCATAATCATCATCATGATCATCATCAAAATCATCATCATGATCATCATCATAATTATCATCATAATCATCATCATAATCATCATCAAAATCATCATCATAATCATGAGCATAATCATCATCATAATCGTCATCATAATCATCATCATAATCATCATCAAAATCATCATCATAATTATGAGCATAATCATCATCATAATCGTCATCATAATCATCATCATAGTCATCATCATAATAGTCATCATAATCGTCATCATTATAGTCATCATAATCGTCATCATAATCATCATTATAGTCATCATCATAATAGTCATCATAATCGTCATCGTAATCATCATCATAATCATCATCATAGTCATCATCATAATAGTCATCATAATCGTCATCATTATAGTCATCATAATCATCGTCATGATCATCATCATAATCATCATCATAATCAGCATCATAATCATCATCATAATCATCATCCTAATCATCATCATAAACGTCACCGTAATCATCATCATAAACGTCATCGTAATCATCATCATAAACGTCATCGTAATCATCATCATAATCATCATCATAATCATCATCATAATCATCATCATAATCATCATCATAATCATCATCAAAATCATCATCCTAATCATGAGCATAATCATCATCATAATCGTCATCATAATCATCATCATAGTCATCATCATAATAGTCATCATAATCGTCATCATAATCGTCATCATTATAGTCATCATAATCGTCGTCATAATCATCATCATAGTCATCATCATAATAGTCATCATAATCGTCATCATTATAGTCATCATAATCATCGTCATGATCATCATCATAATCATCATCATAATCATCATCATAATCATCATCATAATCATCATCATAATCATCATCATAATCATCATCATAATCTTCATCATAATCATCATCATAATCATCATCATTATCATCATCAAAATCATCATCATAATCATCATCATAATAATCATCATTATCGTCATCATTATAGTGATCATAATCATCATCATAATCATCATCATAACCGTCATCATAATTATCATCAAAATCATCATCATAATCATCATCATAATCATCATCATAATCATGATCATAATCATCATCACAATCATCATCATAATCATCATCATAATCGCCATCATAATCATCATCATAATCATCATCATAATCATCATCATAACCGTCATCGTAATCATCATCAGAATCATCATCATAATCGTCATCATAATCATCATCATAATCATCATCATAATCATCATCATAATCATCATCAGAATCATCATCATAATCATGAGCATAATCATCATCATAATCGTCATCATAATCATCATCATAATAGTCATCATAATAGTCATCATAATCGTCATCATTATAGTGATCATAATCATCATCATGATCATCATCATAATTATCATCATAATCATCATCATAATCATCATCAAAATCATCATCATAATCATGAGCATAATCATCATCATAATCATCATCATGATCATCATCATAATCATCATCAAAATCGTCATCATTATAGTCATCATAATCGTCATCATAATCATCATCATAGTCATCATCATAATAGTCATCATAATCGTCATCATTATAGTCATCATAATCATCATCATAATCATCATCATAATCATCATCATAATCATCATCATAGCCGTCAACGTAATGATCATCATAATCATCATCATAATCATCATCATAATCATCATCATAATCATCATCATAATCATCATCAAAATCATCATCATAATCATGAGCATAATCATCATCATAATCGTCATCATAATCATCATCATAATCATCATCAAAATCATCATCATAATCATGAGCATAATCATCATCATAATCGTCATCATAATCATCATCATAATCATCATCAAAATCATCATCATAATCATGAGCATAATCATCATCATAATCGTCATCATAATCATCATCATAGTCATCATCATAATAGTCATCATAATCGTCATCATTATAGTCATCATAATCGTCATCATAATCATCATTATAGTCATCATCATAATAGTCATCATAATCGTCATCGTAATCATCATCATAATCATCATCATAGTCATCATCATAATAGTCATCATAATCGTCATCATTATAGTCATCATAATCATCGTCATGATCATCATCATAATCATCATCATAATCAGCATCATAATCATCATCATAATCATCATCCTAATCATCATCATAAACGTCATCGTAATCATCATCATAAACGTCATCGTAATCATCATCATAATCATCATTATAGTCATCATCATAATAGTCATCATAATCGTCATCGTAATCATCATCATAATCATCATCATAGTCATCATCATAATAGTCATCATAATCGTCATCATTATAGTCATCATAATCATCGTCATGATCATCATCATAATCATCATCATAATCAGCATCATAATCATCATCATAATCATCATCCTAATCATCATCATAAACGTCATCGTAATCCTCATCATAAACGTCATCGTAATCATCATCATAATCATCATCATAATCATCATCATAATCATCATCATAATCATCATCATAATCATCATCAAAATCATCATCCTAATCATGAGCATAATCATCATCATAATCGTCATCATAATCATCATCATAGTCATCATCATAATAGTCATCATAATCGTCATCATTATAGTCATCATAATCATCGTCATGATCATCATCATAATCATCATCATAATCATCATCATAATCATCATCATAATCATCATCATAATCATCATCATAATCATCATCATAATCATCATCAAAATCATCATCATAATCAGCATCATAATCATCATCATAGTCATCATCATAATCATCATCATAATCATCATCATAATCATCATCATAATCATCATCATAATCGTCTTCATGGTCATCATCATAATCGTCATCATAATCATCATAATAGTCATCATAATCGTCATCATAATCATCATCATAGTCATCATCATAATAGTCATCATAATCATCATCATAATAGTCATCATAATCGTCATCATTATAGTGATCATAATCATCATCATGATCATCATCATAATCATCATTATAATCTTCATCATAATCATCATCATAATCATCATCATAATCATCATCATTATCATCATCAGAATCATCATCATAATCATGAGCATAATCATCATCATAATCGTCATCATAATCATCATCATAATAGTCATCATAATAGTCATCATAATCGTCATCATTATAGTGATCATAATCATCATCATGATCATCATCATAATTATCATCATAATCATCATCATAATCATCATCAAAATCATCATCATAATCATGAGCATAATCATCATCATAATCATCATCATGATCATCATCATAATCATCATCAAAATCGTCATCATTATAGTCATCATAATCGTCATCATAATCATCATCATAGTCATCATCATAATAGTCATCATAATCGTCATCATTATAGTCATCATAATCGTCATCATAATCATCATTATAGTCATCATCATAATAGTCATCATAATCGTCATCGTAATCATCATCATAATCATCATCATAGTCATCATCATAATAGTCATCATAATCGTTATCATTATAGTCATCATAATCATCGTCATGATCATCATCATAATCATCATCATAATCAGCATCATAATCATCATCATAATCATCATCCTAATCATCATCATAAACGTCATCGTAATCATCATCATAATCAGCATCATAATCATCATCATAATCATCATCCTAATCATCATCATAAACGTCATCGTAATCATCATCATAAACGTCATCGTAATCATCATCATAATCATCATTATAGTCATCATCATAATAGTCATCATAATCGTCATCGTAATCATCATCATAATCATCATCATAGTCATCATCATAATAGTCATCATAATCGTCATCATTATAGTCATCATAATCATCGTCATGATCATCATCATAATCATCATCATAATCAGCATCATAATCATCATCATAATCATCATCCTAATCATCATCATAAACGTCACCGTAATCATCATCATAAACGTCATCGTAATCATCATCATAATCATCATTATAGTCATCATCATAATAGTCATCATAATCGTCATCGTAATCATCATCATAATCATCATCATAGTCATCATCATAATAGTCATCATAATCGTCATCATTATAGTCATCATAATCATCGTCATGATCATCATCATAATCATCATCATAATCAGCATCATAATCATCATCATAATCATCATCCTAATCATCATCATAAACGTCATCGTAATCATCATCATAAACGTCATCGTAATCATCATCATAATCATCATCATAATCATCATCATAATCATCATCATAATCATCATCATAATCATCATCAAAATCATCATCCTAATCATGAGCATAATCATCATCATAATCGTCATCATAATCATCATCATAGTCATCATCATAATAGTCATCATAATCGTCATCATAATCGTCATCATTATAGTCATCATAATCGTCGTCATAATCATCATCATAGTCATCATCATAATAGTCATCATAATCGTCATCATTATAGTCATCATAATCATTGTCATGATCATCATCATAATCATCATCATAATCATCATCATAATCATCATCATAATCATCATCATAATCATCATCATAATCATCATCATAATCATCATCATAATCTTCATCATAATCATCATCATAATCATCATCATTATCATCATCAAAATCATCATCATAATCATCATCATAATAATCATCATTATCGTCATCATTATAGTGATCATAATCATCATCATAATCATCATCATAACCGTCATCATAATTATCATCAAAATCATCATCATAATCATCATCATAATCATCATCATAATCATGATCATAATCATCATCACAATCATCATCATAATCATCATCATAATCGCCATCATAATCATCATCATAATCATCATCATAATCATCATCATAACCGTCATCGTAATCATCATCAGAATCATCATCATAATCGTCATCATAATCATCATCATAATCATCATCATAATCATCATCATAATCATCATCAGAATCATCATCATAATCATGAGCATAATCATCATCATAATCGTCATCATAATCATCATCATAATAGTCATCATAATAGTCATCATAATCGTCATCATTATAGTGATCATAATCATCATCATGATCATCATCATAATTATCATCATAATCATCATCATAATCATCATCAAAATCATCATCATAATCATGAGCATAATCATCATCATAATCATCATCATAATCATCATCATAATCATCATCATAATCATCATCATAACCGTCAACGTAATGATCATCATAATCATCATCATAATCATCATCATAATCATCATCATAATCATCATCATAATCATCATCAAAATCATCATCATAATCATGAGCATAATCATCATCATAATCGTCATCATAATCATCATCATAGTCATCATCATAATAGTCATCATAATCGTCCTCATAATCGTCATCATTATAGTCATCATAATCGTCATCATAATCATCATCATAATAGTCATCATAATCGTCATCATTATAGTCATCATATCATCATCATGATCATCATCATAATCATCATCATAATCATCATCATAATCATAGTTATAATTCATCATCCTAATCATGAGCATAATCATCATCATAATCAGCATCATAATCATCATCATAGTCATCATCATAATCATCATCATAATCATCATCATAATCATCATCATAATCATCATCATAATCATCATCATAATCATGATCATAATCATCATCACAATCATCATCATAATCATCATCATAATCGCCATCATAATCATCATCATAATCATCATCATAATCATCATCATAACCGTCATCGTAATCATCATCAGAATCATCATCATAATCGTCATCATAATCATCATCATAATCATCATCATAATCATCATCATAATCATCATCAGAATCATCATCATAATCATGAGCATAATCATCATCATAATCGTCATCATAATCATCATCATAATAGTCATCATAATAGTCATCATAATCGTCATCATTATAGTGATCATAATCATCATCATGATCATCATCATAATTATCATCATAATCATCATCATAATCATCATCAAAATCATCATCATAATCATGAGCATAATCATCATCATAATAGTCATCATAATCGTCATCATTATAGTCATCATAATCATCATCATGATCATCATCATAATCATCATCATAATCCTTATCATAATCATCATCATAATCATCATCATAATCATCATCATAATCATCATCATAATCATGATCATAATCATCATCATAACCGTCATCGTAATCATCATCAGAATCATCATCATAATCGTCATCATAATCATCATCATAATCATCATCATAATCATCATCATAATCATCATCAGAATCATCATCATAATCATGAGCATAATCATCATCATAATAGTCATCATAATAGTCATCATAATCGTCATCATTATAGTGATCATAATCATCATCATGATCATCATCATAATCATCATCATAATCCTTATCATAATCATCATCATTATCATCATCAAAATCATCATCATAATCATCATTATAATCATCATCATAATCATCATCATAATCATCATCATAATCATCATCATAATCATCATCATAATCATCATCATAATCATCATCATAATCATCATCATAATCATCATCAAACTCATCATCATAATCATGAGCATAATCATCATCACAATCGTTATCATAATCATCATCATAGTCATCATCATAATAGTCATCATAATCGTCATCATTATAGTCATCATAATCGTCATCATAATCATCATCATAGTCATCATCATAATAGTCATCATAATCGCCATCATTATAGTCATCATAATCATCATCATAATCATCATCATAATCATCATCATAATCATCATCATACTCATCATCATAATCATCATCAAACTCATCATCATAATCATGAGCATAATCATCATCACAATCGTCATCATAATCATCATCATAGTCATCATCATAATAGTCATCATAATCGTCATCATTATAGTCATCATAATCGTCATCATAATCATCATCATAGTCATCATCATAATAGTCATCATAATCATCATCATAATCGTCATCATTATAGTCATCATAATCGTCATCATAATCATCATCATGATCATCATCATAATCATCATCAAAATCATCATCATGATCATCATCATAATCATCATCATAATCATCATCATAATCATCATCAAAATCATCATCATAATCATGAGCATAATCATCATCATGATCGTCATCATAATCATCATCATAATCATCATCATAATCATCATCAAAATCATCATCATAATCATGAGCATAATCATCATCATAATCGTCATCATAATCATCATCATAGTCATCATCATAATAGTCATCATAATCGTCATCATTATAGTCATCATAATCATCATCAGAATCATCATCATAATCATCATCATAATCATCATCATAATCATCATCATAATCAACATCATAATCATCATCATAATCATCATCATAATCATCATCATAATCGTCTTCATGGTCATCATCATAATCGTCATCATAATCATCATAATAGTCATCATAATCGTCATCATAATCATCATCATAGTCATCATCATAATAGTCATCATAATCATCATCATAATAGAACATCATAATCGTCATCATTATAGTCATCATAATCATCATCATAATCATGAGCATAATCATCATCATAATTATCATCATAATCATCATCATAATCATCATCAAAATCATCATCATAATCATGAGCATAATCATCATCATAATCATCATCATGATCATCATCATAATCATCATCAAAATCGTCATCATTATAGTCATCATAATCGTCATCATAATCATCATCATAGTCATCATCATAATAGTCATCATAATCGTCATCATTATAGTCATCATAATCATCATCATAATCATCATCATAATCATCATCATAATCATCATCATAACCGTCAACGTAATGATCATCATAATCATCATCATAATCATCATCATAATCATCATCATAATCATCATCATAATCATCATCAAAATCATCATCATAATCATGAGCATAATCATCATCATAATCGTCATCATAATCATCATCATAGTCATCATCATAATAGTCATCATAATCGTCCTCATAATCGTCATCATTATAGTCATCATAATCGTCATCATAATCATCATCATAGTCATCATCATAATAGTCATCATAATCGTCATCCTAATCGTCATCATAATCATCATCATAGTCATCATCATAATAGTCATCATAATCATCATCATAATAGTCATCATAATCGTCATCATTATAGTCATCATATCATCATCATGATCATCATCATAATCATCATCACAATCATCATCATAATCATAGTTATAATTCATCATCCTAATCATGAGCATAATCATCATCATAATCAGCATCATAATCATCATCATAGTCATCATCATAATCATCATCATAATCATCATCATAATCATCATCATAATCATCATCATAATCGTCTTCATGGTCATCATCATAATCGTCATCATAATCATCATAATAGTCATCATAATCGTCATCATAATCATCATCATAGCCATCATCATAATAATCATCATAATCATCATCATAATAGTCATCATAATCGTCATCATTATAGTCATCATAATCATCATCATGATCATCATCATAATCATCATAATCTTCATCATAATCATCATCATAATCATCATCATTATCATCATCAAAATCATCATCATCATCATCATCATAATCATCGTCATAATCATCATCATAATCATCATCATAACCGTCATCGTAATCATCATCATAATCATCATCATAATAATCATCATTATCGTCATCATTATAGTGATCATAATCATCATCATAATCATCATCATAACCGTCATCATAATCATCATCAAAATCATCATCATAATCATCATCATAATCATCATCATAATCATCATCATAATCATGATCATAATCATCATCACAATCATCATCATAATCATCATCATAATCGCCATCATAATCATCATCATAATCATCATCATAATCATCATCATAACCGTCGTCGTAATCATCATCAGAATCATCATCATAATCGTCATCATAATCATCATCATAATCATCATCATAATCATCATCATAATCATCATCAGAATCATCATCATAATCATGAGCATAATCATCATCATAATCGTCATCATAATCATCATCATAATAGTCATCATAATAGTCATCATAATCGTCATCATTATAGTGATCATAATCATCATCATGATCATCATCATAATTATCATCATAATCATCATCATAATCATCATCAAAATCATCATCATAATCATGAGCATAATCATCATCATAATCATCATCATGATCATCATCATAATCATCATCAAAATCGTCATCATTATAGTCATCATAATCGTCATCATAATCATCATCATAGTCATCATCATAATAGTCATCATAATCGTCATCATTATAGTCTTCATAATCATCATCATAATCATCATCATAATCATCATCATAATCATCATCATAACCGTCATCGTAATCATCATCCTAATCATCATCAAAATAGTCATCATAATCGTCATCATTATAGTCATCATAATCGTCATAGTAATCATCATTATAATCATCATCATTACCGTCATCATAATCACCATCATAATCATCATCATAATCATGAGCATAATCATCATCATAAACGTCATCATAATCATCATCATAGTCATCATCATAATAGTCATCATAATCGTCATCATAATCATCATCATAGTCATCATCATAATAGTCATCATAATCGTCATCATTATAGTCATCATAATCATCATCATGATCATCATCATAATCATCATCATAATCCTTATCATAATCATCATCATTATCATCATCAAAATCATAATCATAACCATCATCATAATCATCATCATAATCATCATCATAATCATCATCATAATCATCATCATAACCGTCATCGTAATCATGATCATAATCATCATCATAATCATCATCATAATCATCATCATAATCATCATCATAATCATCATCACAATCATCATCATAATCATCATCATAATCATCATCAAACTCATCATCATAATCATCATCCTAATCATCATCAAAATAGTCATCATAATCGTCATAGTAATCATCATTATAATCATCATCATTACCGTCATCATAATCACCATCATAATCATCATCATAATCATGAGCATAATCATCATCATAAACGTCATCATAATCATCATCATAGCCATCATCATAATAGTCATCATAATCGTCATCATAATCATCATCATAGTCATCATCATAATAGTCATCATAATCGTCATCATTATAGTCATCATAATCATCATCATGATCATCATCATAATCATCATCATAATCCTTATCATACTCATCATCATTATCATCATCAAAATCATCATCATAACCATCATCATAATCATCATCATAATCATCATCATAATCATCATCATAACCGTCATCGTAATCATCATCATAATCATCATCATAATCATCATCATAATCATCATCATAATCATCATCATAATCATCATCATAATCATCATCATAATCATCATCATAATCATCATCATAATCATCATCATAATCATCATCATAATCATGAGCATAATCATCATCACAATCGTTATCATAATCATCATCATAGTCATCATCATAATAGTCATCATAATCGTCATCATTATAGTCATCATAATCGTCATCATAATCATCATCATAGTCATCATCATAATAGTCATCATAATCGTCATCATTATAGTCATCATAATCATCAGCATGATCATCATCATAATCATCATCAAAATCATCATCATAATCGTCATCATAATCATCATCATAATCATCATCATAATCATCATCATAACCGTCATCGTAATCATCATCATAATCATCATCATAATCATCATCATAATCATCATCAAGATCATCATAATCATGAGCATAATCATCATCACAATCGTCATCATAATCATCATCATAATCATCATCAGAATCATCATCATAATCGTCACCATAATCATCATCATAATCATCATCAAAATCATCATCATAATCATGAGCATAATCATCATCATAATCGTCATCATAATCATCATCATAGTCATCATCATAATAGTCATCATAATCGTCATCATTATAGTCATCAGAATCGTCATCATAATCATCATCATGATCATCATCATAATCATCATCATAATCATCATCATAACCGTCATCGTAATCATCATCATAATCATGAGCATAATCATCATCATAATCATCATCATAATCATCATCATAATCATCATCATAATCATGAGCATAATCATCATCATAATCATCATCATAATCATCATCAAAATCATCATCATAATCATGAGCATAATCATCATCATAATAGTCATCATAATCATCATCATAATCGTCATCATTATAGTCATCATAATCGTCATCATAATCATCATCATAGTCATCATCATAATAGTCATCATAATCGTCATCATTATAGTCATCATAATCATCAGCATGATCATCATCATAATCATCATCAAAATCATCATCATAATCGTCATCATAATCATCATCATAATCATCATCATTATCATCATCATAACCGTCATCGTAATCATCATCATAATCATCATCATAATCATCATCATAATCATCATCAAGATCATCATCATAATCATGAGCATAATCATCATCACAATCGTCATCATAATCATCATCATAATCGTCATCATTATAGTCATCATAATCGTCATCATAATCATCATCATGATCATCATCATAATCATCATCAAAATCATCATCATGATCATCATCATAATCATCATCATAATCATCATCATAATCATCATCAAAATCATCATCATAATCATGAGCATAATCATCATCATGATCGTCATCATAATCATCATCATAATCATCATCATAATCATCATCAAAATCATCATCATAATCATGAGCATAATCATCATCATAATCGTCATCATAATCATCATCATAGTCATCATCATAATAGTCATCATAATCGTCATCATTATAGTCATCATAATCATCATCAGAATCATCATCATAATCATCATCATAATCATCATCATAATCAACATCATAATCATCATCATAATCATCATCATAATCATCATCATAATCATCATCATAATCAACATCATAATCATCATCATAACCGTCATCGTAATCGTCATAGTAATCATCATCATAATCATCATCATAATCGTCATCATAATCGTCATCATTATAGTCATCATAATCGTCATCATAATCATCATCATAGTCATCATCATAATAGTCATCATAATCGTCATCATTATAGTCATCATAATCGTCATCATAATCATCATCATGATCATCATCATAATCATCATCATAATCATCATCATAACCGTCATCGTAATCATCATCATAATCATGAGCATAATCATCATCATAATCATCATCATAATCATCATCATAATCATCATCATAATCATGAGCATAATCATCATCATAATCATCATCATAATCATGATCAAAATCATCATCATAATCATGAGCATAATCATCATCATAATAGTCATCATAATCATCAGCATGATCATCATCATAATCATCATCAAAATCATCATCATAATCGTCATCATAATCATGAGCATAATCATCATCATGATCGTCATCATAATCATCATCATAATCATCATCATAATCATGAGCATAATCATCATCATAATCGTCATCATAACCATCATCATAGTCATCATCATAATAGTCATCATAATCGTCATCAAACTCATCATCATAATCATGAGCATAATCATCATCACAATCGTCATCATAATCATCATCATAGTCATCATCAAAATCATCATCATAATCATCATCATAATCATCATCAAAATCATCATCATAATCATGAGCATAATCATCATCATAATCGTCATCATAATCATCATCATGATCATCATCATAATCATCATCATAATCAACATCATAATCATCATCAAAATCATCATCATAATCATCATCATAATCATCATCATAATCATCATCAAAATCATCATCATAATCATGAGCATAATCATCATCATAATCGTCATCATAATCATCATCATGATCATCATCATAATCATCATCATAATCAACATCATAATCATTATCATAATCATCATCATAATCATCATCATAATCATCATCATAATCAACATCATAATCATCATCATAACCGTCATCGTAATCGTCATCATAATCATCATCATAATCATCATCATAATCATCATCACAATCGTCATCATAATCATCATCATAGTCATCATCATAATAGTCATCATAATCGTCATCATTATAGTCATCATAATCGTCATCATAATCATCATCATAGTCATCATCATAATAGTCATCATAATCGTCATCATTATAGTCATCATAATCATCATCATAATCGTCATCATAATCATCATCATAGTCATCATCATAATAGTCATCATAATCATCATCATAATCGTCATCATTATAGTCATCATAATCGTCATCATAATCATCATCATGATCATCATCATAATCATCATCAAAATCATCATCATGATCATCATCATAATCATCATCATAATCATCATCATAATCATCATCAAAATCATCATCATAATCATGAGCATAATCATCATCATGATCGTCATCATAATCATCATCATAATCATCATCATAATCATCATCAAAATCATCATCATAATCATGAGCATAATCATCATCACAATCATCATCATAATCATCATCATAATCGCCATCATAATCATCATCATAATCATCATCATAATCATCATCATAACCGTCGTCGTAATCATCATCAGAATCATCATCATAATCGTCATCATAATCATCATCATAATCATCATCATAATCATCATCATAATCATCATCAGAATCATCATCATAATCATGAGCATAATCATCATCATAATCGTCATCATAATCATCATCATAATAGTCATCATAATAGTCATCATAATCGTCATCATTATAGTGATCATAATCATCATCATGATCATCATCATAATTATCATCATAATCATCATCATAATCATCATCAAAATCATCATCATAATCATGAGCATAATCATCATCATAATCATCATCATGATCATCATCATAATCATCATCAAAATCGTCATCATTATAGTCATCATAATCGTCATCATAATCATCATCATAGTCATCATCTTAATAGTCATCATAATCGTCATCATTATAGTCTTCATAATCATCATCATAATCATCATCATTATCATCATCATAATCATCATCATAACCGTCATCGTAATGATCATCATAATCATCATCATAATCATCATCATAATCGTCATCATAATCATCATCATAATCATCATCATAATCATGAGCATAATCATCATCACAATCGTTATCATAATCATCATCATAGTCATCATCATAATAGTCATCATAATCGTCATCATTATAGTCATCATAATCGTCATCATAATCATCATCATACTCATCATCATAATCATCATCAAACTCATCATCATAATCATGAGCATAATCATCATCACAATCGTCATCATAATCATCATCATAATCGTCATCATTATAGTCATCATAATCGTCATCATAATCATCATCATGATCATCATCATAATCATCATCAAAATCATCATCATGATCATCATCATAATCATCATCATAATCATCATCATAATCATCATCAAAATCATCATCATAATCATGAGCATAATCATCATCATGATCGTCATCATAATCATCATCATAATCATCATCATAATCATCATCAAAATCATCATCATAATCATGAGCATAATCATCATCATAATCGTCATCATAATCATCATCATAGTCATCATCATAATAGTCATCATAATCGTCATCATTATAGTCATCATAATCATCATCAGAATCATCATCATAATCATCATCATAATCATCATCATAATCAACATCATAATCATCATCATAATCATCATCATAATCATCATCATAATCATCATCATAATCAACATCATAATCATCATCATAACCGTCATCGTAATCGTCATAGTAATCATCATCATAATCATCATCATAATCGTCATCATAATCGTCATCATTATAGTCATCATAATCGTCATCATAATCATCATCATAGTCATCATCATAATAGTCATCATAATCGTCATCATTATAGTCATCATAATCGTCATCATAATCATCATCATGATCATCATCATAATCATCATCATAATCATCATCATAACCGTCATCGTAATCATCATCATAATCATGAGCATAATCATCATCATAATCATCATCATAATCATCATCATAATCATCATCATAATCATGAGCATAATCATCATCATAATCATCATCATAATCATGATCAAAATCATCATCATAATCATGAGCATAATCATCATCATAATAGTCATCATAATCATCAGCATGATCATCATCATAATCATCATCAAAATCATCATCATAATCGTCATCATAATCATGAGCATAATCATCATCATGATCGTCATCATAATCATCATCATAATCATCATCATAATCATGAGCATAATCATCATCATAATCGTCATCATAACCATCATCATAGTCATCATCATAATAGTCATCATAATCGTCATCAAACTCATCATCATAATCATGAGCATAATCATCATCACAATCGTCATCATAATCATCATCATAGTCATCATCAAAATCATCATCATAATCATCATCATAATCATCATCAAAATCATCATCATAATCATGAGCATAATCATCATCATAATCGTCATCATAATCATCATCATGATCATCATCATAATCATCATCATAATCAACATCATAATCATCATCAAAATCATCATCATAATCATCATCATAATCATCATCATAATCATCATCAAAATCATCATCATAATCATGAGCATAATCATCATCATAATCGTCATCATAATCATCATCATGATCATCATCATAATCATCATCATAATCAACATCATAATCATTATCATAATCATCATCATAATCATCATCATAATCATCATCATAATCAACATCATAATCATCATCATAACTGTCATCGTAATCGTCATCATAATCATCATCATAATCATCATCATAATCATCATCACAATCGTCATCATAATCATCATCATAGTCATCATCATAATAGTCATCATAATCGTCATCATTATAGTCATCATAATCGTCATCATAATCATCATCATAGTCATCATCATAATAGTCATCATAATCGTCATCATTATAGTCATCATAATCATCATCATAATCGTCATCATAATCATCATCATAGTCATCATCATAATAGTCATCATAATCATCATCATAATCGTCATCATTATAGTTATCATAATCGTCATCATAATCATCATCATGATCATCATCATAATCATCATCAAAATCATCATCATGATCATCATCATAATCATCATCATAATCATCATCATAATCATCATCAAAATCATCATCATAATCATGAGCATAATCATCATCATGATCGTCATCATAATCATCATCATAATCATCATCATAATCATCATCAAAATCATCATCATAATCATGAGCATAATCATCATCACAATCATCATCATAATCATCATCATAATCGCCATCATAATCATCATCATAATCATCATCATAATCATCATCATAACCGTCGTCGTAATCATCATCAGAATCATCATCATAATCGTCATCATAATCATCATCATAATCATCATCATAATCATCATCATAATCATCATCAGAATCATCATCATAATCATGAGCATAATCATCATCATAATCGTCATCATAATCATCATCATAATAGTCATCATAATAGTCATCATAATCGTCATCATTATAGTGATCATAATCATCATCATGATCATCATCATAATTATCATCATAATCATCATCATAATCATCATCAAAATCATCATCATAATCATGAGCATAATCATCATCATAATCATCATCATGATCATCATCATAATCATCATCAAAATCGTCATCATTATAGTCATCATAATCGTCATCATAATCATCATCATAGTCATCATCTTAATAGTCATCATAATCGTCATCATTATAGTCTTCATAATCATCATCATAATCATCATCATTATCATCATCATAATCATCATCATAACCGTCATCGTAATGATCATCATAATCATCATCATAATCATCATCATAATCGTCATCATAATCATCATCATAATCATCATCATAATCATGAGCATAATCATCATCACAATCGTTATCATAATCATCATCATAGTCATCATCATAATAGTCATCATAATCGTCATCATTATAGTCATCATAATCGTCATCATAATCATCATCATACTCATCATCATAATCATCATCAAACTCATCATCATAATCATGAGCATAATCATCATCACAATCGTCATCATAATCATCATCATAGTCATCATCATAATAGTCATCATAATCGTCATCATTATAGTCATCATAATCGTCATCATAATCATCATCATAGTCATCATCATAATAGTCATCATAATCGTCATCCTTATAGTCATCATAATCATCATCATAATCGTCATCATAATCATCATCATAGTCATCATCATAATAGTCATCATAATCATCATCATAATCGTCATCATTATAGTCATCATAATCGTCATCATAATCATCATCATGATCATCATCATAATCATCATCAAAATCATCATCATGATCATCATCAAAATCATCATCATAATCATGAGCATAATCATCATCATAATCGTCATCATAATCATCATCATAGTCATCATCATAATAGTCATCATAATCGTCATCATTATAGTCATCATAATCATCATCATAATCATCATCATAATCAACATCATAATCATCATCATAATCATCATCATAATCATCATCATAATCATCATCATAATCAACATCATAATCATCATCATAACCGTCATCGTAATCGTCATAGTAATCATCATCATAATCATCATCATAATCGTCATCATAATCGTCATCATTATAGTCATCATAATCGTCATCATAATCATCATCATAGTCATCATCATAATAGTCATCATAATCGTCATCATTATAGTCATCATAATCGTCATCATAATCATCATCATGATCATCATCATAATCATCATCATAATCATCATCATAACCGTCATCGTAATCATCATCATAATCATGAGCATAATCATCATCATAATCATCATCATAATCATCATCATAATCATGACCATAATCATCATCATAATCATCATCATAATCATCATCAAAATCATCATCATAATCATGAGCATAATCATCATCATAATAGTCATCATAATCATCATCATAATCGTCATCATTATAGTCATCATAATCGTCATCATAATCATCATCATAGTCATCATCATAATAGTCATCATAATCGTCATCATTATAGTCATCATAATCATCAGCATGATCATCATCATAATCATCATCAAAATCATCATCATAATCGTCATCATAATCATCATCATAATCATCATCATAATCATCATCATAACCGTCATCGTAATCATCATCATAATCATCATCATAATCATCATCATAATCATCATCAAGATCATCATAATCATGAGCATAATCATCATCACAATCGTCATCATAATCATCATCATAATCATCATCAGAATCATCATCATAATCGTCACCATAATCATCATCATAATCATCATCAAAATCATCATCATAATCATGAGCATAATCATCATCATAATCGTCATCATAATCATCATCATAGTCATCATCATAATAGTCATCATAATCGTCATCATTATAGTCATCAGAATCGTCATCATAATCATCATCATGATCATCATCATAATCATCATCATAATCATCATCATAACCGTCATCGTAATCATCATCATAATCATGAGCATAATCATCATCATAATCATCATCATAATCATCATCATAATCATCATCATAATCATGAGCATAATCATCATCATAATCATCATCATAATCATCATCAAAATCATCATCATAATCATGAGCATAATCATCATCATAATAGTCATCATAATCATCATCATAATCGTCATCATTATAGTCATCATAATCGTCATCATAATCATCATCATAGTCATCATCATAATAGTCATCATAATCGTCCTCATTATAGTCATCATAATCATCATCATAATCGTCATCATAATCATCATCATAGTCATCATCATAATAGTCATCATAATCATCATCATAATCGTCATCATTATAGTCATCATAATCGTCATCATAATCATCATCATGATCATCATCATAATCATCATCAAAATCATCATCATGATCATCATCATAATCATCATCATAATCATCATCATAATCATCATCAAAATCATCATCATAATCATGAGCATAATCATCATCATGATCGTCATCATAATCATCATCATAATCATCATCATAATCATCATCAAAATCATCATCATAATCATGAGCATAATCATCATCATAATCGTCATCATAATCATCATCATAGTCATCATCATAATAGTCATCATAATCGTCATCATTATAGTCATCATAATCATCATCAGAATCATCATCATAATCATCATCATAATCATCATCATAATCAACATCATAATCATCATCATAATCATCATCATAATCATCATCATAATCAACATCATAATCATCATCATAACCGTCATCGTAATCGTCATAGTAATCATCATCATAATCATCATCATAATCGTCATCATAATCGTCATCATTATAGTCATCATAATCGTCATCATAATCATCATCATAGTCATCATCATAATAGTCATCATAATCGTCATCATTATAGTCATCATAATCGTCATCATAATCATCATCATGATCATCATCATAATCATCATCATAATCATCATCATAACCGTCATCGTAATCATCATCATAATCATGAGCATAATCATCATCATAATCATCATCATAATCATCATCATAATCATGACCATAATCATCATCATAATCATCATCATAATCATCATCAAAATCATCATCATAATCATGAGCATAATCATCATCATAATAGTCATCATAATCATCATCATAATCGTCATCATTATAGTCATCATAATCGTCATCATAATCATCATCATAGTCATCATCATAATAGTCATCATAATCGTCATCATTATAGTCATCATAATCATCAGCATGATCATCATCATAATCATCATCAAAATCATCATCATAATCGTCATCATAATCATCATCATAATCATCATCATAATCATCATCATAACCGTCATCGTAATCATCATCATAATCATCATCATAATCATCATCATAATCATCATCAAGATCATCATAATCATGAGCATAATCATCATCACAATCGTCATCATAATCATCATCATAATCATCATCAGAATCATCATCATAATCGTCACCATAATCATCATCATAATCATCATCAAAATCATCATCATAATCATGAGCATAATCATCATCATAATCGTCATCATAATCATCATCATAGTCATCATCATAATAGTCATCATAATCGTCATCATTATAGTCATCAGAATCGTCATCATAATCATCATCATGATCATCATCATAATCATCATCATAATCATCATCATAACCGTCATCGTAATCATCATCATAATCATGAGCATAATCATCATCATAATCATCATCATAATCATCATCATAATCATCATCATAATCATGAGCATAATCATCATCATAATCATCATCATAATCATCATCAAAATCATCATCATAATCATGAGCATAATCATCATCATAATAGTCATCATAATCATCATCATAATCGTCATCATTATAGTCATCATAATCGTCATCATAATCATCATCATAGTCATCATCATAATAGTCATCATAATCGTCATCATTATAGTCATCATAATCATCAGCATGATCATCATCATAATCATCATCAAAATCATCATCATAATCGTCATCATAATCATCATCATAATCATCATCATTATCATCATCATAACCGTCATCGTAATCATCATCATAATCATCATCATAATCATCATCATAATCATCATCAAGATCATCATCATAATCATGAGCATAATCATCATCACAATCGTCATCATAATCATCATCATAATCATCATCAGAATCATCATCATAATCGTCACCATAATCATCATCATAATCATCATCATAACCGTCATCGTAATCATCATCATAATCATCATCATAATCATCATCATAATCATCATCAAAATCATCATCATAATCATCATCATAATCATCATCATAATCATCATCATAATCATCATCAAAATCATCATCATAATCATGAGCATAATCATCATCATAATCGTCATCATAATCATCATCATGATCATCATCATAATCATCATCATAATCAACATCATAATCATTATCATAATCATCATCATAATCATCATCATAATCATCATCATAATCAACATCATAATCATCATCATAACCGTCATCGTAATCGTCATCATAATCATCATCATAATCATCATCATAATCATCATCACAATCGTCATCATAATCATCATCATAGTCATCATCATAATAGTCATCATAATCGTCATCATTATAGTCATCATAATCGTCATCATAATCATCATCATAGTCATCATCATAATAGTCATCATAATCGTCATCATTATAGTCATCATAATCATCATCATAATCGTCATCATAATCATCATCATAGTCATCATCATAATAGTCATCATAATCATCATCATAATCGTCATCATTATAGTCATCATAATCGTCATCATAATCATCATCATGATCATCATCATAATCATCATCAAAATCATCATCATGATCATCATCATAATCATCATCATAATCATCATCATAATCATCATCAAAATCATCATCATAATCATGAGCATAATCATCATCATGATCGTCATCATAATCATCATCATAATCATCATCATAATCATCATCATAACCGTCATCGTAATCATCATCATAATCATGAGCATAATCATCATCATAATCATCATCATAATCATCATCATAATCATCATCATAATCATGAGCATAATCATCATCATAATCATCATCATAATCATCATCAAAATCATCATCATAATCATGAGCATAATCATCATCATAATCATCATCATAATCATCATCATAACCGTCATCGTAATCATCATCATAATCATGAGCATAATCATCATCATAATCATCATCATAATCATCATCATAATCATGACCATAATCATCATCATAATCATCATCATAATCATCATCAAAATCATCATCATAATAGTCATCATAATCATCATCATAATCGTCATCATTATAGTCATCATAATCGTCATCATAATCATCATCATAGTCATCATCATAATAGTCATCATAATCGTCATCATTATAGTCATCGTAATCATCAGCATGATCATCATCATAATCATCATCAAAATCATCATCATAATCGTCATCATAATCATCATCATAATCATCATCATAATCATCATCATAACCGTCATCGTAATCATCATCATAATCATCATCATAATCATCATCATAATCATCATCAAGATCATCATAATCATGAGCATAATCATCATCACAATCGTCATCATAATCATCATCATAATCATCATCAGAATCATCATCATAATCGTCACCATAATCATCATCATAATCATCATCAAAATCATCATCATAATCATGAGCATAATCATCATCATAATCGTCATCATAATCATCATCATAGTCATCATCATAATAGTCATCATAATCGTCATCATTATAGTCATCAGAATCGTCATCATAATCATCATCATGATCATCATCATAATCATCATCATAATCATCATCATAACCGTCATCGTAATCATCATCATAATCATGAGCATAATCATCATCATAATCATCATCATAATCATCATCATAATCATCATCATAATCATGAGCATAATCATCATCATAATCATCATCATAATCATCATCAAAATCATCATCATAATCATGAGCATAATCATCATCATAATAGTCATCATAATCATCATCATAATCGTCATCATTATAGTCATCATAATCGTCATCATAATCATCATCATAGTCATCATCATAATAGTCATCATAATCGTCATCATTATAGTCATCATAATCATCAGCATGATCATCATCATAATCATCATCAAAATCATCATCATAATCGTCATCATAATCATCATCATAATCATCATCATTATCATCATCATAACCGTCATCGTAATCATCATCATAATCATCATCATAATCATCATCATAATCATCATCAAGATCATCATCATAATCATGAGCATAATCATCATCACAATCGTCATCATAATCATCATCATAATCATCATCAGAATCATCATCATAATCGTCACCATAATCATCATCATAATCATCATCATAACCGTCATCGTAATCATCATCATAATCATCATCATAATCATCATCATAATCATCATCAAAATCATCATCATAATCATCATCATAATCATCATCATAATCATCATCATAATCATCATCAAAATCATCATCATAATCATGAGCATAATCATCATCATAATCGTCATCATAATCATCATCATGATCATCATCATAATCATCATCATAATCAACATCATAATCATTATCATAATCATCATCATAATCATCATCATAATCATCATCATAATCAACATCATAATCATCATCATAACCGTCATCGTAATCGTCATCATAATCATCATCATAATCATCATCATAATCATCATCACAATCGTCATCATAATCATCATCATAGTCATCATCATAATAGTCATCATAATCGTCATCATTATAGTCATCATAATCGTCATCATAATCATCATCATAGTCATCATCATAATAGTCATCATAATCGTCATCATTATAGTCATCATAATCATCATCATAATCGTCATCATAATCATCATCATAGTCATCATCATAATAGTCATCATAATCATCATCATAATCGTCATCATTATAGTCATCATAATCGTCATCATAATCATCATCATGATCATCATCATAATCATCATCAAAATCATCATCATGATCATCATCATAATCATCATCATAATCATCATCATAATCATCATCAAAATCATCATCATAATCATGAGCATAATCATCATCATGATCGTCATCATAATCATCATCATAATCATCATCATAATCATCATCAAAATCATCATCATAATCATGAGCATAATCATCATCATAATCGTCATCATAATCATCATCATAGTCATCATCATAATAGTCATCATAATCGTCATCATTATAGTCATCATAATCATCATCAGAATCATCATCATAATCATCATCATAATCATCATCATAATCAACATCATAATCATCATCATAATCATCATCATAATCATCATCATAATCATCATCATAATCAACATCATAATCATCATCATAACCGTCATCGTAATCGTCATAGTAATCATCATCATAATCATCATCATAATCGTCATCATAATCGTCATCATTATAGTCATCATAATCGTCATCATAATCATCATCATAGTCATCATCATAATAGTCATCATAATCGTCATCATTATAGTCATCATAATCGTCATCATAATCATCATCATGATCATCATCATAATCATCATCATAATCATCATCATAACCGTCATCGTAATCATCATCATAATCATGAGCATAATCATCATCATAATCATCATCATAATCATCATCATAATCATCATCATAATCATGAGCATAATCATCATCATAATCATCATCATAATCATCATCAAAATCATCATCATAATCATGAGCATAATCATCATCATAATAGTCATCATAATCATCATCATAATCGTCATCATTATAGTCATCATAATCGTCATCATAATCATCATCATAGTCATCATCATAATAGTCATCATAATCGTCATCATTATAGTCATCATAATCATCAGCATGATCATCATCATAATCATCATCAAAATCATCATCATAATCGTCATCATAATCATCATCATAATCATATCATAATCATCATCATAACCGTCATCGTAATCATCATCATAATCATCATCATAATCATCATCATAATCATCATCAAGATCATCATCATAATCATGAGCATAATCATCATCACAATCGTCATCATAATCATCATCATAATCATCATCAGAATCATCATCATAATCGTCACCATAATCATCATCATAATCATCATCAAAATCATCATCATAATCATGAGCATAATCATCATCATAATCGTCATCATAATCATCATCATAGTCATCATCATAATAGTCATCATAATCGTCATCATTATAGTCATCATAATCATCATCAGAATCATCATCATAATCATCATCATAATCATCATCATAATCAACATAATAATCATCATCATAATCATCATCATAATCATCATCATAATCATCATCATAATCAACATCATAATCATCATCATAACCGTCATCGTAATCGTCATAGTAATCATCATCATAATCATCATCATAATCGTCATCATAATCGTCATCATTATAGTCATCATAATCGTCATCATAATCATCATCATAGTCATCATCATAATAGTCATCATAATCGTCATCATTATAGTCATCAGAATCGTCATCATAATCATCATCATGATCATCATCATAATCATCATCATAATCATCATCATAACCGTCATCGTAATCATCATCATAATCATGAGCATAATCATCATCATAATCATCATCATAATCATCATCATAATCATCATCATAATCATGAGCATAATCATCATCATAATCATCATCATAATCATCATCAAAATCATCATCAAAATCATCATCATCATCATCATCATAATCATCATCATAATCATCATCATAACCGTCATCGTTATCATCATCATAATCATCATCATAATCATCATCATAATCATGAGCATAATCATCATCATAATCGTCATCATAATCATCATCATAGTCATCATCATAATAGTCATCATAATCATCATCATAATCGTCATCATTATAGTCATCATAATCGTCATCATAATCATCATCATGATCATCATCATAATCATCATCAAAATCATCACCATGATCATCATCATAATCATCATCATAATCATCATCATAATCATCATCAAAGTCATCATCATAATCATGAGCATAATCATCATCATAATCGTCATCATAATCATCATCATAATCATCATCATAATCATCATCAAAATCATCATCATAATCATGAGCATAATCGTCATCATAATCATCATCATAATCATCATCATAATCACCATCATAATCATCATCATAATCATCATCATAATCATAGTTATAATTCATCATCATAATAATGAGCATAATCATCATGATAATTATCATCATAATCATCATCATAATCGTCATCATAATCATCATCATAATCATCATCATAATCATCATCAAAATCATCATCATAATCATCATCATAATCATCATCATAATCATCATCAAAATCATCATCATAATCATGAGCATAATCATCATCATAATCGTCATCTTAATCATCATCATGATCATCATCATAATCATCATCATAATCAACATCATAATCATTATCATAATCATCATCATAATCATCATCATAATCATCATCATAATCAACATCATAATCATCATCATAACCGTCATCGTAATCGTCATCATAATCATCATCATAATCATCATCATAATCATCATCATAATCATCATCATAATCATCATCATAATCATCATCAAACTCATCATCATAATCATGAGCATAATCATCATCACAATCGTTATCATAATCATCATCATAGTCATCATCATAATAGTCATCATAATCGTCATCATTATAGTCATCATAATCATCATCATAATCATCATCATAATCATCATCATAATCATCATCATAATCATCATCAAACTCATCATCATAATCATGAGCATAATCATCATCACAATCGTCATCATAATCATCATCATAGTCATCATCATAATAGTCATCATAATCGTCATCATTATAGTCATCATAATCGTCATCATAATCATCATCATAGTCATCATCATAATAGTCATCATAATCGTCATCATTATAGTCATCATAATCATCATCAGAATCATCATCATAATCATCATCATAATCATCATCATAATCAACATCATAATCATCATCATAATCATCATCATAATCATCATCATAATCATCATCATAATCAACATCATAATCATCATCATAACCGTCATCGTAATCGTCATAGTAATCATCATCATAATCATCATCATAATCGTCATCATAATCGTCATCATTATAGTCATCATAATCGTCATCATAATCATCATCATAGTAATCATCATAATAGTCATCATAATCGTCATCATTATAGTCATCATAATCGTCATCATAATCATCATCATGATCATCATCATAATCATCATCATAATCATCATCATAACCGTCATCGTAATCATCATCATAATCATGAGCATAATCATCATCATAATCATCATCATAATCATCATCATAATCATCATCATAATCATGAGCATAATCATCATCATAATCATCATCATAATCATCATCAAAATCATCATCATAATCATGAGCATAATCATCATCATAATAGTCATCATAATCATCATCATAATCGTCATCATTATAGTCATCATAATCGTCATCATAATCATCATCATAGTCATCATCATAATAGTCATCATAATCGTCATCACTATAGTCATCATAATCATCAGCATGATCATCATCATAATCATCATCAAAATCATCATCATAATCGTCATCATAATCATCATCATAATCATCATCATAATCATCATCATAACCGTCATCGTAATCATCATCATAATCATCATCATAATCATCATCATAATCATCATCAAGATCATCATCATAATCATGAGCATAATCATCATCACAATCGTCATCATAATCATCATCATAATCATCATCAGAATCATCATCATAATCGTCACCATTATAGTCATCATAATCATCAGCATGATCATCATCATAATCATCATCAAAATCATCATCATAATCGTCATCATAATCATCATCATAATCATCATCATAATCATCATCATAACCGTCATCGTAATCATCATCATAATCATCATCATAATCATCATCATAATCATCATCAAGATCATCATCAGAATCATCATCATAATCGTCACCATAATCATCATCATAATCATCATCATAACCGTCATCGTAATCATCATCATAATCATCATCATAATCATCATCATAATCATCATCAAAATCATCATCATAATCATCATCATAATCATCATCATAATCATCATCATAATCATCATCAAAATCATCATCATAATCATGAGCATAATCATCCTCATAATCGTCATCATAATCATCATCATGATCATCATCATAATCATCATCATAATCAACATCATAATCATTATCATAATCATCATCATAATCATCATCATAATCATCATCATAATCAACATCATAATCATCATCATAACCGTCATCGTAATCGTCATCATAATCATCATCATAATCATCATCATAATCATCATCATAATCATCATCATAATCATCATCATAATCATCATCATAATCATCATCAAACTCATCATCATAATCATGAGCATAATCATCATCATAATCGTCATCATAATCATCATCATAGTCATCATAATCATCATCATAATCATCATCATAATCATCATCATAATCATCATCATAATCATCATCATAACCGTCATCGTAATCGTCATCATAATCATCATCATAATCATCATCATAATCATCATCATAATCATCATCATAATCATCATCATAATCATCATCATAATCATCATCATAATCATCATCAAACTCATCATCATAATCATGAGCATAATCATCATCATAATCGTCATCATAATCATCATCATAGTCATCATCATAATAGTCATCATTATAGTCATCATAATCATCATCATAATCATCATCATAATCATCATCATAATCATCATCATAATCATCATCATTGTCATCATCAAAATCATCATCCTAATCATGAGCATAATCATCATCATAATCGTCATCATAATCGTCATCATAATCATCATCATAGTCATCATCATAATAGTCATCATAATCGTCATCATAATCGTCATCATTATAGTCATCATAATTGTCATCATAATCACCATCATAGTCATCATCATAATAGTCATCATAATCGTCATCATAATCATCATCATAATCATCATCATAATCATCATCATAATCGTCATCATAATCATCATCATAATCATCATCATAATCATCATCATAATCATCATCATAATCATCATCATAATCATCATCAAACTCATCATCATAATCATGAGCATAATCATCATCACAATCGTCATCATAATCATCATCATAGTCATCATCATAATAGTCATCATAATCGTCATCATTATAGTCATCATAATCGTCATCATAATCATCATCATAGTCATCATCATAATAGTCATCATAATCGTCATCATTATAGTCATCATAATCATCATCATAATCGTCATCATAATCATCATCATAGTCATCATCATAATAGTCATCATAATCATCATCATAATCGTCATCATTATAGTCATCATAATCGTCATCATAATCATCATCATGATCATCATCATAATCATCATCAAAATCATCATCATGATCATCATCATAATCATCATCATAATCATCATCATAATCATCATCAAAATCATCATCATAATCATGAGCATAATCATCATCATGATCGTCATCATAATCATCATCATAATCATCATCATAATCATCATCAAAATCATCATCATAATGATGAGCATAATCATCATCATAATCGTCATCATAATCATCATCATAGTCATCATCATAATAGTCATCATAATCGTCATCATTATAGTCATCATAATCATCATCAGAATCATCATCATAATCATCATCATAATCATCATCATAATCAACATCATAATCATCATCATAATCATCATCATAATCATCATCATAATCATCATCATAATCATCATCATAATCAACATCATAATCATCATCATAACCGTCATCGTAATCGTCATAGTAATCATCATCATAATCATCATCATAATCGTCATCATAATCGTCATCATTATAGTCATCATAATCGTCATCATAATCATCATCATAGTCATCATCATAATAGTCATCATAATCGTCATCATTATAGTCATCATACTCGTCATCATAATCATCATCATGATCATCATCATAATCATCATCATAATCATCATCATAACCGTCATCGTATTCATCATCATAATCATGAGCATAATCATCATCATAATCATCATCATAATCATCATCATAATCATCATCATAATCATGAGCATAATCATCATCATGATCGTCATCATAATCATCATCATAATCATCATCATAATCATCATCAAAATCATCATCATAATCATGAGCATAATCATCATCATAATCGTCATCATTATAGTCATCATAATCGTCATCATAATCATCATCATAGTCATCATCATAATAGTCATCATAATCGTCATCATTATAGTCATCATAATCGTCATCATAATCATCATCATGATCATCATCATAATCATCATCATAATCATCATTATAATCATCATCAAACTCATCATCATAATCATGAGCATAATCATCATCATAATCGTCATCATAATCATCATCATAGTCATCATCATAATAGTCATCATTATAGTCATCATAATCATCATCATAATCATCATCATAATCATCATCATAATCATCATCATAATCATCATCATAATCATCATCATAATCATCATCATAATCATCATCAAACTCATCATCATAATCATGAGCATAATCATCATCACAATCGTCATCATAATCATCATCATAGTCATCATCATAATAGTCATCATAATCGTCATCATTATAGTCATCATAATCGTCATCATAATCATCATCATAGTCATCATCATAATAGTCATCATAATCGTCATCATTATAGTCATCATAATCATCATCATAATCGTCATCATAATCATCATCATAGTCATCATCATAATAATCATCATAATCATCATCATAATCGTCATCATTATAGTCATCATAATCGTCATCATAATCATCATCATGATCATCATCATAATCATCATCAAAATCATCATCATGATCATCATCATAATCATCATCATAATCATCATCAAAATCATCATCATAATCATGAGCATAATCATCATCATGATCGTCATCATAATCATCATCATAATCATCATCATAATCATCATCAAAATCATCATCATAATCATGAGCATAATCATCATCATAATCGTCATCATAATCATCATCATAGTCATCATCATAATAGTCATCATAATCGTCATCATTATAGTCATCATAATCATCATCAGAATCATCATCATAATCATCATCATAATCATCATCATAATCAACATCATAATCATCATCATAATCATCATCATAATCATCATCATAATCATCATCATAATCAACATCATAATCATCATCATAACCGTCATCGTAATCGTCATAGTAATCATCATCATAATCATCATCATAATCGTCATCATAATCGTCATCATTATAGTCATCATAATCGTCATCATAATCATCATCATAGTCATCATCATAATAGTCATCATAATCGTCATCATTATAGTCATCATAATCGTCATCATAATCATCATCATGATCATCATCATAATCATCATCATAATCATCATCATAACCGTCATCGTAATCATCATCATAATCATGAGCATAATCATCATCATAATCATCATCATAATCATCATCATAATCATCATCATAATCATGAGCATAATCATCATCATAATCATCATCATAATCATGATCATAACCGTCATCGTAATCATCATCATAATCATCATCATAATCGTCATCATAATCATCATCATAATCATCATCATTATCATCATCAAAATCATCATCATCATCATCATCATAATCATCATCATAATCATCATCATAACCGTCATCGTTATCATCATCATAATCATCATCATAATCATCATCATAATCATGAGCATAATCATCATCATAATCGTCATCATAATCATCATCATAGTCATCATCATAATAGTCATCATAATCATCATCATAATCGTCATCATTATAGTCATCATAATCGTCATCATAATCATCATCATGATCATCATCATAATCATCATCAAAATCATCATCATGATCATCATCATAATCATCATCATAATCATCATCATAATCATCATCAAAGTCATCATCATAATCATGAGCATAATCATCATCATAATCGTCATCATAATCATCATCATAATCATCATCATAATCATCATCAAAATCATCATCATAATCGTGAGCATAATCGTCATCATAATCATCATCATAATCATCATCATAATCACCATCATAATCATCATCATAATCATCATCATAATCATAGTTATAATTCATCATCATAATAATGAGCATAATCATCATGATAATCATCATCATAATCATCATCATAATCGTCATCATAGTCATCATCATAATCATCATCATAATCATCATCAAAATCATCATCATAATCATCATCATAATCATCATCATAATCATCATCAAAATCATCATCATAATCATGAGCATAATCATCATCATAATCGTCATCTTAATCATCATCATGATCATCATCATAATCATCATCATAATCAACATCATAATCATTATCATAATCATCATCATAATCATCATCATAATCATCATCATAATCAACATCATAATCATCATCATAACCGTCATCGTAATCGTCATCATAATCATCATCATAATCATCATCATAATCATCATCATAATCATCATCATAATCATCATCATAATCATCATCAAAGTCATCATCATAATCATGAGCATAATCATCATCATAATCGTCATCATAATCATCATCATAATCATCATCATAATCATCATCAAAATCATCATCATAATCACCATCATAATCATCATCATAATCATCATCATAATCATAGTTATAATTCATCATCATAATAATGAGCATAATCATCATGATAATCATCATCATAATCATCATCATAATCGTCATCATAATCATCATCATAATCATCATCATAATCATCATCAAAATCATCATCATAATCATCATCATAATCATCATCATAATCATCATCAAAATCATCATCATAATCATGAGCATAATCATCATCATAATCGTCATCTTAATCATCATCATGATCATCATCATAATCATCATCATAATCAACATCATAATCATTATCATAATCATCATCATAATCATCATCATAATCATCATCATAATTAACATCATAATCATCATCATAACCGTCATCGTAATCGTCATCATAATCATCATCATAGTCATCATAATCGTCATCATTATAGTCATCATAATCATCATCATAATCGTCATCATAATCATCATCATAGTCATCATCATAATAGTCATCATAATCATCATCATAATCGTCATCATTATAGTCATCATAATCATCATCAAAATCATCATCATAACCGTCATCATAATCATCATCATAGTCATCATCATAATAGTCATCATAATCGTCATCATTATAGTCATCATAATCATCATCAGAATCATCATCATAATCATCATCATAATCATCATCATAATCAACATCATAATCATCATCATAATCATCATCATAATCATCATCATAATCATCATCATAATCAACATCATAATCATCATCATAACCGTCATCGTAATCGTCATAGTAATCATCATCATAATCATCATCATAATCGTCATCATAATCGTCATCATTATAGTCATCATAATCGTCATCATAATCATCATCATAGTCATCATCATAATAGTCATCATAATCGTCATCATTATAGTCATCATAATCGTCATCATAATCATCATCATGATCATCATCATAATCATCATCATAATCATCATCATAACCGTCATCGTAATCATCATCATAATCATGAGCATAATCATCATCATAATCATCATCATAATCATCATCATAATCATCATCATAATCATGAGCATAATCATCATCATAATCATCATCATAATCATCATCAAAATCATCATCATAATCATGAGCATAATCATCATCATAATAGTCATCATAATCATCATCATAATCGTCATCATTATAGTCATCATAATCGTCATCATAATCATCATCATAGTCATCATCATAATAGTCATCATAATCGTCATCACTATAGTCATCATAATCATCAGCATGATCATCATCATAATCATCATCAAAATCATCATCATAATCGTCATCATAATCATCATCATAATCATCATCATAATCATCATCATAACCGTCATCGTAATCATCATCATAATCATCATCATAATCATCATCAGAATCATCATCATAATCGTCACCATAATCATCATCATAATCATCATCAAAATCATCATCATAATCATGAGCACAATCATCATCATAATCGTCATCATAATCATCATCATAGTCATCATAATCGTCATCATTATAGTCATCATAATCATCATCAGAATCATCATCATAATCATCATCATAATCATCATCATAATCAACATCATAATCATCATCATAATCATCATCATAATCATCATCATAATCATCATCATAATCAACATCATAATCATCATCATAACCGTCATCGTAATCGTCATAGTAATCATCATCATAATCATCATCATAATCGTCATCATATTCGTCATCATTATAGTCATCATAATCGTCATCATAATCATCATCATAGTCATCATCATAATAGTCATCATAATCGTCATCATTATAGTCATCAGAATCGTCATCATAATCATCATCATGATCATCATCATAATCATCATCATAATCATCATCATAACCGTCATCATAATCATCATCATAGTCATCATCATAATAGTCATCATAATCGTCATCATTATAGTCATCAGAATCGTCATCATAATCATCATCATAATCATCATCATAATCATCATCAAGATCATCATCATAATCATGAGCATAATCATCATCACAATCGTCATCATAATCATCATCATAATCATCATCAGAATCATCATCATAATCGTCACCATAATCATCATCATAATCATTATCATAACCGTCATCGTAATCATCATCATAATCATCATCATAATCATCATCATAATCATCATCAAAATCATCATCATAATCATCATCATAATCATCATCATAATCATCATCATAATCATCATCAAAATTATCATCATAATCATGAGCATAATCATCATCATAATCGTCATCATAATCATCATCATGATCATCATCATAATCATCATCATAATCAACATCATAATCATTATCATAATCATCATCATAATCATCATCATAATCATCATCATAATCAACATCATAATCATCATCATAACCGTCATCGTAATCGTCATCATAATCATCATCATAATCATCATCATAATCATCATCATAATCATCATCATAATCATCATCATAATCATCATCAAACTCATCATCATAATCATGAGCATAATCATCATCATAATCGTCATCATAATCATCATCATAGTCATCATCATAATAGTCATCATAATCGCCATCATTATAGTCATCATAATCATCATCATAATCATCATCATAATCATCATCATAATCATCATCATAATCATCATCATAATCATCATCAAACTCATCATCATAATCATGAGCATAATCATCATCACAATCGTCATCATAATCATCATCATAGTCATCATCATAATAGTCATCATAATCGTCATCATTATAGTCATCATAATCGTCATCATAATCATCATCATAGTCATCATCATAATAGTCATCATAATCGTCATCATTATAGTCATCATAATCATCATCATAATCGTCATCATAATCATCATCATAGTCATCATCATAATAGTCATCATAATCATCATCATAATCGTCATCATTATAGTCATCATAATCGTCATCATAATCATCATCATGATCATCATCATAATCATCATCAAAATCATCATCATGATCATCATCATAATCATCATCATAATCATCATCATAATCATCATCAAAATCATCATCATAATCATGAGCATAATCATCATCATGATCGTCATCATAATCATCATCATAATCATCATCATAATCATCATCAAAATCACCATCATAATCATGAGCATAATCATCATCATAATCGTCATCATAATCATCATCATAGTCATCATCATAATAGTCATCATAATCGTCATCATTATAGTCATCATAATCATCATCAGAATCATCATCATAATCATCATCATAATCATCATCATAATCAACATCATAATCATCATCATAATCATCATCATAATCATCATCATAATCATCATCATAATCAACATCATAATCATCATCATAACCGTCATCGTAATCGTCATAGTAATCATCATCATAATCATCATCATAATCGTCATCATAATCGTCATCATTATAGTCATCATAATCGTCATCATAATCATCATCATAGTCATCATCATAATAGTCATCATAATCGTCATCATTATAGTCATCATAATCGTCATCATAATCATCATCATGATCATCATCATAATCATCATCATAATCATCATCATAACCGTCATCGTAATCATCATCATAATCATGAGCATAATCATCATCATAATCATCATCATAATCATCATCATAATCATCATCATAATCATGAGCATAATCATCATCATAATCATCATCATAATCATGATCAAAATCATCATCATAATCATGAGCATAATCATCATCATAATAGTCATCATAATCATCATCATAATCGTCATCATTATAGTCATCATAATCGTCATCATAATCATCATCATAGTCATCATCATAATAGTCATCATAATCGTCATCATTATAGTCATCATAATCATCACCATGATCATCATCATAATCATCATCAAAATCATCATCATAATCGTCATCATAATCATCATCATAATCATCATCATAATCATCATCATAACCGTCATCGTAATCATCATCATAATCATCATCATAATCATCATCATAATCATCATCAAGATCATCATCATAATCATGAGCATAATCATCATCACAATCGTCATCATAATCATCATCATAATCATTATCAGAATCATCATCATAATCGTCACCATAATCATCATCATAATCATCATCAAAGTCATCATCATAATCATGAGCATAATCATCATCATAATCGTCATCATAATCATCATCATAATCATCATCATAATCATCATCAAAATCATCATCATAATCATGAGCATAATCGTCATCATAATCATCATCATAATCATCATCATAATCACCATCATAATCATCATCATAATCATCATCATAATCATAGTTATAATTCATCATCATAATAATGAGCATAATCATCATGATAATCATCATCATAATCATCATCATAATCGTCATCATAATCATCATCATAATCATCATCATAATCATCATCAAAATCATCATCATAATCATCATCATAATAGTCATCATAATCGTCATCATTATAGTCATCAGAATCGTCATCATAATCATCATCATGATCATCATCATAATCATCATCATAATCATCATCATAACCGTCATCGTAATCATCATCATAATCATGAGCATAATCATCATCATAATCATCATCATAATCATCATCATAATCATCATCATAATCATGAGCATAATCATCATCATAATCATCATCATAATCGTCATCATAATCATCATCATAGTCATCATCATAATAGTCATCGTAATCGTCATCATTATAGTCATCAGAATCGTCATCATAATCATCATCATGATCATCATCATAATCATCATCATAATCATCATCATAACCGTCATCGTAATCATCATCATAATCATGAGCATAATCATCATCATAAACATCATCATAATCATCATCATAATCATCATCATAATCATGAGCATAATCATCATCATAATCATCATCATAATCATCATCAAAATCATCATCATAATCATGAGCATAATCATCATCATAATAATCATCATAATCATCATCATAATCGTCATCATTATAGTCATCATAATCGTCATCATAATCATCATCATAGTCATCATCATAATAGTCATCATAATCGTCATCATTATAGTCATCATAATCATCAGCATGATCATCATCATAATCATCATCAAAATCATCATCATAATCATCATCATAATCATCATCATAATCATCATCATAATCATCATCATAACCGTCATCGTAATCATCATCATAATCATCATCATAATCATCATCATAATCATCATCAAGATCATCATCATAATCATGAGCATAATCATCATCACAATCGTCATCATAATCATCATCATAATCATCATTAGAATCATCATCATAATCGTCACCATAATCATCATCATAATCATCATCATAACCGTCATCGTAATCATCATCATAATCATCATCATAATCATCATCATAATCATCATCAAAATCATCATCATAATCATCATCATAATCATCATCATAATCATCATCATAATCATCATCAAAATTATCATCATAATCATGAGCATAATCATCATCATAATCGTCATCATAATCATCATCATGATCATCATCATAATCATCATCATAATCAACATCATAATCATTATCATAATCATCATCATAATCATCATCATAATCATCATCATAATCAACATCATAATCATCATCATAACCGTCATCGTAATCGTCATCATAATCATCATCATAATCATCATCATAATCATCATCATAATCATCATCATAATCATCATCATAATCATCATCAAACTCATCATCATAATCATGAGCATAATCATCATCATAATCGTCATCATAATCATCATCATAGTCATCATCATAATAGTCATCATAATCGCCATCATTATAGTCATCATAATCATCATCATAATCATCATCATAATCATCATCATAATCATCATCATAATCATCATCATAATCATCATCAAACTCATCATCATAATCATGAGCATAATCATCATCACAATCGTCATCATAATCATCATCATAGTCATCATCATAATAGTCATCATAATCGTCATCATTATAGTCATCATAATCGTCATCATAATCATCATCATAGTCATCATCATAATAGTCATCATAATCGTCATCATTATAGTCATCATAATCGTCATCATAATCGTCATCATAATCATCATCATAGTCATCATCATAATAGTCATCATAATCATCATCATAATCGTCATCATTATAGTCATCATAATCGTCATCATAATCATCATCATGATCATCATCATAATCATCATCAAAATCATCATCATGATCATCATCATAATCATCATCATAATCATCATCATAATCATCATCAAAATCATCATCATAATCATGAGCATAATCATCATCATGATCGTCATCATAATCATCATCATAATCATCATCATAATCATCATCAAAATCATCATCATAATCATGAGCATAATCATCATCATAATCGTCATCATAATCATCATCATAGTCATCATCATAATAGTCATCATAATCGTCATCATTATAGTCATCATAATCATCATCAGAATCATCATCATAATCATCATCATAATCATCATCATAATCAACATCATAATCATCATCATAATCATCATCATAATCATCATCATAATCATCATCATAATCAACATCATAATCATCATCATAACCGTCATCGTAATCGTCATAGTAATCATCATCATAATCATCATCATAATCGTCATCATAATCGTCATCATTATAGTCATCATAATCGTCATCATAATCATGAGCATAATCATCATCACAATCGTTATCATAATCATCATCATAACCGTCATCGTAATCATCATCATAATCATCTTCATAATCATCATCGTAATCATCATCATAATCATCATCATAATCATCATCATAATCATCATCATAATCATCATCATAATCATGAGCATAATCATCATCATAATCATCATCATAACCGTCATCGTAATCATCATCATAATCATCATCATAATCATCATCATAATCATCATCAAACTCATCATCATAATCATGAGCATAATCATCATCACAATCGTCATCATAATCATCATCATAGTCATCATCATAATAGTCATCATAATCGTCATCATTATAGTCATCATAATCGTCATCATAATCATCATCATAGTCATCATAATCGTCATCATTATAGTCATCATAATCATCATCATAATCGTCATCATAATCATCATCATAGTCATCATCATAATAGTCATCATAATCATCATCATAATCGTCATCATTATAGTCATCATAATCGTCATCATAATCATCATCATGATCATCATCATAATCATCATCAAAATCATCATCATGATCATCATCATAATCATCATCATAATCATCATCATAATCATCATCAAAATCATCATCATAATCATGAGCATAATCATCATCATGATCGTCATCATAATCATCATCATAATCATCATCATAATCATGAGCATAATCATCATCATAATCGTCATCATAACCATCATCATAGTCATCATCATAATAGTCATCATAATCGTCATCATTATAGTCATCATAATCATCATCAGAATCATCATCATAATCATCATCATAATCATCATCATAATCAACATCATAATCATCATCATAATCATCATCATAATCATCATCATAATCATCATCATAATCAACATCATAATCATCATCATGATCATCATCATAATCATCAGCATAATCATCATCATAACCGTCATCGTAATCATCATCATAATCATCTTCATGATCATCATCATAATCATCATCATAATCATCATCATAACCGTCATCGTAATCATCATCATAATCATCTTCATAATCATCATCGTAATCATCATCATAATCATCATCATAATCATCATCATAATCATCATCATAATCATCATCATAATCATGAGCATAATCATCATCATAATCATCATCATAATCATCATCAAAATCATCATCATAATCATGAGCATAATCATCATCATAATCATGAGCATAATCATCATCATAATAGTCGTCATAATCATCATCATAATCGTCATCATTATAGTCATCATAATCGTGATCATAATCACCATCATAGTCATCATCATAATAGTCATCATAATCGTCATCATTATAGTCATCATAATCATCAGCATGATCATCATCATAATCATCATCAAAATCATCATCAAGATCATCATCATAATCATGAGCATAATCATCATCACAATCGTCATCATAATCATCATCATAATCATCATCAGAATCATCATCATAATCGTCATCATAATCATGAGCATAATCATCATCATAAACGTCATCATAATCATCATCCTAATCATCATCAAAATAGTCATCATAATCGTCATCATTATAGTCATCATAATCGTCATAGTAATCAGCATTATAATCATCATCATTACCGTCATCATAATCACCATCATAATCATCATCATAATCATGAGCATAATCATCATCATAAACGTCATCATAATCATCATCATAGTCATCATCATAATAGTCATCATAATCGTCATCATAATCATCATCATAGTCATCATCATAATCATCATCATAATCATCATCATAATAATCATCATAATCATCATCATAATCATCATCATAATCATCATCAAACTCATCATCATAATCATGAGCATAATCATCATCACAATCGTCATCATAATCATCATCATAGTCATCATCATAATAGTCATCATAATCGTCATCATTATAGTCATCATAATCGTCATCATAATCATCACCATGATCATCATCATAATCATCATCATAGTCATCATCATAATAGTCATCATAATCGTCATCATTATAGTCATCATAATCATCATCATGATCATCATCATAATCATCATCATAATCCTTATCATAATCATCATCATTATCATCATCAAAATCATCATCATAATCGTCATCATAATCATCATCATGATCATCATCATAATCATCATCATAATCATCATCATAATCATAGTTATAATTCATCATCATAATCATGAGCATAATCATCATGATAATCATCATCATAGTCATCATCATAATCATCATCATAGTCATCATCATAATCATCATCATAATCATCATCATAATCATCATCATAATCATCATCCTAATCATCATCATAATCGTCATCATTATAGTCATCATAATCGTCATCATAATCATCATCATAGTCATCATCATAATAGTCATCATAATCGTCATCATAATCGTCATCATTATAGTCATCATAATCGTCATCATAATCATCATCATAATCATCATCATAATCATCATCATAATCATCATCATAAACATCATCAAACTCATCATCATAATCATGAGCATAATCATCATCACAATCGTCATCATAATCATCATCATAATAGTCATCATAATCGTCATCATAATCATCATCATAGTCATCATCATAATAGTCATCATAATCGTCATCATAATCGTCATCATTATAGTCATCATAATCGTCATCATAATCATCATCATAGTCATCATCATAATAGTCATCGTAATCGTCATCATTATAGTCATCATAATCATCATCATGATCATCCTCATAATCATCATCATAATCATCATCATAATCATAGTTATAATTCATCATCATAATCATGAGCATAATCATCATCATAATCATCATCATGATCATCATCATAATCATCATCATAATCATCATCATAACCGTCATCGTAATCATCATCATAATTATCTTCATGATCATCATCATAATCATCATCATAATCATCATCATAACCGTCATCGTAATCATCATCATAATCATCTTCATAATCATCATCGTAATCATCATCATAATCATCATCATAATCATCATCATAATCATCATCATAATCATCATCATAATCATCATCATAATCATGAGCATAATCATCATCATAATCATCATCATAATCATCATCAAAATCATCATCATAATCATGAGCATAATCATCATCATAATAGTCGTCATAATCATCATCATAATCGTCATCATTATAGTCATCATAATCGTCATCATAATCACCATCATAGTCATCATCATAATAGTCATCATAATCGTCATCATTATAGTCATCATAATCATCAGCATGATCATCATCATAATCATCATCAAAATCATCATCAAGATCATCATCATAATCATGAGCATAATCATCATCACAATCGTCATCATAATCATCATCATAATCATCATCAGAATCATCATCATAATCATCATCATAACCGTCATCGTAATCATCATCATAATCATCTTCATGATCATCATCATAATCATCATCATAATCATCATCATAACCGTCATCGTAATCATCATCATAATCATCTTCATAATCATCATCGTAATCATCATCATAATCATCATCATAATCATCATCATAATCATCATCATAATCATCATCATAATCATGAGCATAATCATCATCATAATCATCATCATAATCATCATCAAAATCATCATCATAATCATGAGCATAATCATCATCATAATAATCATCATAATCATCATCATAATCGTCATCATTATAGTCATCATAATCGTCATCATAATCATCATCATAGTCATCATCATAATAGTCATCATAATCGTCATCATTATAGTCATCATAATCATCAGCATGATCATCATCATAATCATCATCAAAATCATCATCATAATCGTCATCATAATCATCATCATAATCATCATCATAATCATCATCATAACCTTCATCGTAATCATCATCATAATCATCATCATAATCATCATCATAATCATCATCAAGATCATCATCATAATCATGAGCATAATCATCATCACAATCGTCATCATAATCATCATCATAATCATCATTAGAATCATCATCATAATCGTCACCATAATCATCATCATAATCATCATCATAACCGTCATCGTAATCATCATCATAATCATCATCATAATCATCATCATAATCATCATCAAAATCATCATCATAATCATCATCATAATCATCATCATAATCATCATCATAATCATCATCAAAATTATCATCATAATCATGAGCATAATCATCATCATAATCGTCATCATAATCATCATCATGATCATCATCATAATCATCATCATAATCAACATCATAATCATTATCATAATCATCATCATAATCATCATCATAATCATCATCATAATCAACATCATAATCATCATCATAACCGTCATCGTAATCGTCATCATAATCATCATCATAATCATCATCATAATCATCATCATAATCATCATCATAATCATCATCATAATCATCATCAAACTCATCATCATAATCATGAGCATAATCATCATCATAATCGTCATCATAATCATCATCATAGTCATCATCATAATAGTCATCATAATCGCCATCATTATAGTCATCATAATCATCATCATAATCATCATCATAATCATCATCATAATCATCATCATAATCATCATCATAATCATCATCAAACTCATCATCATAATCATGAGCATAATCATCATCACAATCGTCATCATAATCATCATCATAGTCATCATCATAATAGTCATCATAATCGTCATCATTATAGTCATCATAATCGTCATCATAATCATCATCATAGTCATCATCATAATAGTCATCATAATCGTCATCATTATAGTCATCATAATCGTCATCATAATCGTCATCATAATCATCATCATAGTCATCATCATAATAGTCATCATAATCATCATCATAATCGTCATCATTATAGTCATCATAATCGTCATCATAATCATCATCATAGTCATCATCATAATAGTCATCATAATCGTCATCATTATCGTCATCATAATCGTCATCATAATCGTCATCATAATCATCATCATAGTCATCATCATAATAGTCATCATAATCATCATCATAATCGTCATCATTATAGTCATCATAATCGTCATCATAATCATCATCATGATCATCATCATAATCATCATCAAAATCATCATCATGATCATCATCATAATCATCATCATAATCATCATCCTAATCATCATCATAATCGTCATCATTATAGTCATCATAATCGTCATCATAATCATCATCATAGTCATCATCATAATAGTCATCATAATCGTCATCATAATCGTCATCATTATAGTCATCATAATCGTCATCATAATCATCATCATAATCATCATCATAATCATCATCATAATCATCATCATAAACATCATCAAACTCATCATCATAATCATGAGCATAATCATCATCACAATCGTCATCATAATCATCATCATAGTCATCATCATAATAGTCATCATAATCGTCATCATAATCATCATCATAGTCATCATCATAATAGTCATCATAATCGTCATCATAATCGTCATCATTATAGTCATCATAATCGTCATCATAATCATCATCATAGTCATCATCATAATAGTCATCGTAATCGTCATCATTATAGTCATCATAATCATCATCATGATCATCCTCATAATCATCATCATAATCATCATCATAATCATAGTTATAATTCATCATCATAATCATGAGCATAATCATCATCATAATCATCATCATGATCATCATCATAATCATCATCATAATCATCATCATAACCGTCATCGTAATCATCATCATAATCATCTTCATGATCATCATCATAATCATCATCATAATCATCATCATAACCGTCATCGTAATCATCATCATAATCATCTTCATAATCATCATGGTAATCATCATCATAATCATCATCATAATCATCATCATAATCATCATCATAATCATCATCATAATCATGAGCATAATCATCATCATAATCATCATCATAATCATCATCAAAATCATCATCATAATCATGAGCATAATCATCATCATAATAGTCGTCATAATCATCATCATAATCGTCATCATTATAGTCATCATAATCGTCATCATAATCACCATCATAGTCATCATCATAATAGTCATCATAATCGTCATCATTATAGTCATCATAATCATCAGCATGATCATCATCATAATCATCATCAAAATCATCATCAAGATCATCATCATAATCATGAGCATAATCATCATCACAATCGTCATCATAATCATCATCATAATCATCATCAGAATCATCATCATAATCATCATCATAACCGTCATCGTAATCATCATCATAATCATCTTCATGATCATCATCATAATCATCATCATAATCATCATCATAATCATCATCATAACCGTCATCGTAATCATCATCATAATCATCTTCATAATCATCATCGTAATCATCATCATAATCATCATCATAATCATCATCATAATCATCATCATAATCATCATCATAATCATGAGCATAATCATCATCATAATCATCATCATAATCATCATCATAATCATCATCATAATCATCAGCATAATCATCATCATAACCGTCATCGTAATCATCATCATAATCATCTTCATGATCATCATCATAATCATCATCATAATCATCATCATAACCGTCATCGTAATCATCATCATAATCATCTTCATAATCATCATCGTAATCATCATCATAATCATCATCATAATCATCATCATAATCATCATCATAATCATCATCATAATCATGAGCATAATCATCATCATAATCATCATCATAATCATCATCAAAATCATCATCATAATCATGAGCATAATCATCATCATAATCATGAGCATAATCATCATCATAATAGTCGTCATAATCATCATCATAATCGTCATCATTATAGTCATCATAATCGTCATCATAATCACCATCATAGTCATCATCATAATAGTCATCATAATCGTCATCATTATAGTCATCATAATCATCAGCATGATCATCATCATAATCATCATCAAAATCATCATCAAGATCATCATCATAATCATGAGCATAATCATCATCACAATCGTCATCATAATCATCATCATAATCATCATCATAATCATCATCATAATCATCATCATAACCGTCATCGTAATCATCATCATAATCATCTTCATGATCATCATCATAATCATCATCAAAATCATCATCAAGATCATCATCATAATCATGAGCATAATCATCATCACAATCGTCATCATAATCATCATCATAATCATCATCAGAATCATCATCATAATCGTCATCATAATCATCATCATAATCATCATCATTATCATCATCAAAATCATCATCATCATCATCATCATAATCATCATCATAATCATCATCATAACCGTCATCGTTATCATCACCATAATCATCATCATAATCATCATCATAATCATCATCATCATCATCATCATAATCATCATCATAATCGTCTTCATGGTCATCATCATAATCGTCATCATAATCATCATAATAGTCATCATAATCGTCATCATTATAGTCATCATAATCATCATAATAGTCATCATAATCGTCATCATTATAGTCATCATAATCAACATCGTGATCATCATCATAATCATCATCATAATCATCATCATAATCATCATCATGATCATCATCATGATCATCATCATAATCATCATCATAACCGTCATCGTAATCATCATCATAATCATCATCATAATCATCATCATAATCATCATCATAATCATCATCATAATCATCATCATAATCATCATCATAATCATCATCATAATCATCATCAAAATCATCATCATAATCATCATCATGATCATCATCATAATCATCATCATTATCATCATCATAATCATAGTTATAATTCATCATCATAATCATGAGCATAATCATCATGATAATCATCATCATAGTCATCATCATAATCATCATCATAGTCATCATCATAATCATCATCATAATCATCATCATAATCATCATCATAATCATCATCCTAATCATCATCATAATCGTCATCATTATAGTCATCATAATCGTCATCATAATCATCATCATAGTCATCATCATAATAGTCATCATAATCGTCATCATTATAGTCATCATAATCATCAGCATGATCATCATCGTAATCATCATCAAAATCATCATCATAATCGTCATCATAATCATCATCATAATCATCATCATAATCATCATCATAACCGTCATCGTAATCATCATCATAATCATCATCATAATCATCATCATAATCATCATCAAGATCATCATCATAATCATGAGCATAATCATCATCACAATCGTCATCATAATCATCATCATAATCATCATCAGAATCATCATCATAATCATCATCATAATCATCATCAAACTCATCATCATAATCATGAGCATAATCATCATCACAATCGTCATCATAATCATCATCATAGTCATCATCATAATAGTCATCATAATCGTCATCATTATAGTCATCATAATCGTCATCATAATCATCACCATGATCATCATCATAATCATCATCATAGTCATCATCATAATAGTCATCATAATCGTCATCATTATAGTCATCATAATCATCATCATGATCATCATCATAATCATCATCATAATCCTTATCATAATCATCATCATTATCATCATCAAAATCATCATCATAATCGTCATCATAATCATCATCATGATCATCATCATAATCATCATCATAATCATCATCATAATCATAGTTATAATTCATCATCATAATCATGAGCATAATCATCATGATAATCATCATCATAGTCATCATCATAATCATCATCATAGTCATCATCATAATCATCATCATAATCATCATCATAATCATCATCATAATCATCATCCTAATCATCATCATAATCGTCATCATTATAGTCATCATAATCGTCATCATAATCATCATCATAGTCATCATCATAATAGTCATCATAATCGTCATCATAATCGTCATCATTATAGTCATCATAATCGTCATCATAATCATCATCATAATCATCATCATAATCATCATCATAATCATCATCATAAACATCATCAAACTCATCATCATAATCATGAGCATAATCATCATCACAATCGTCATCATAATCATCATCATAGTCATCATCATAATAGTCATCATAATCGTCATCATAATCATCATCATAGTCATCATCATAATAGTCATCATAATCGTCATCATAATCGTCATCATTATAGTCATCATAATCGTCATCATAATCATCATCATAGTCATCATCATAATAGTCATCGTAATCGTCATCATTATAGTCATCATAATCATCATCATGATCATCCTCATAATCATCATCATAATCATCATCATAATCATAGTTATAATTCATCATCATAATCATGAGCATAATCATCATCATAATCATCATCATGATCATTATCATAATCATCATCATAATCATCATCATAACCGTCATCGTAATCATCATCATAATCATCTTCATGATCATCATCATAATCATCATCATAATCATCATCATAACCGTCATCGTAATCATCATCATAATCATCTTCATAATCATCATCGTAATCATCATCATAATCATCATCATAATCATCATCATAATCATCATCATAATCATCATCATAATCATGAGCATAATCATCATCATAATCATCATCATAATCATCATCAAAATCATCATCATAATCATGAGCATAATCATCATCATAATAGTCGTCATAATCATCATCATAATCGTCATCATTATAGTCATCATAATCGTCATCATAATCACCATCATAGTCATCATCATAATAGTCATCATAATCGTCATCATTATAGTCATCATAATCATCAGCATGATCATCATCATAATCATCATCAAAATCATCATCAAGATCATCATCATAATCATGAGCATAATCATCATCACAATCGTCATCATAATCATCATCATAATCATCATCAGAATCATCATCATAATCATCATCATAACCGTCATCGTAATCATCATCATAATCATCTTCATGATCATCATCATAATCATCATCATAATCATCATCATAACCGTCATCGTAATCATCATCATAATCATCTTCATAATCATCATCGTAATCATCATCATAATCATCATCATAATCATCATCATAATCATCATCATAATCATCATCATAATCATGAGCATAATCATCATCATAATCATCATCATAATTATCATCAAAATCATCATCATAATCATGAGCATAATCATCATCATAATAATCATCATAATCATCATCATAATCGTCATCATTATAGTCATCATAATCGTCATCATAATCATCATCATAGTCATCATCATAATAGTCATCATAATCGTCATCATTATAGTCATCATAATCATCAGCATGATCATCATCATAATCATCATCAAAATCATCATCATAATCGTCATCATAATCATCATCATAATCATCATCATGATCATCATCATGATCATCATCATAATCATCATCATAACCGTCATCGTAATCATCATCATAATCATCATCATAATCATCATCATAATCATCATCATAATCATAATCATAATCATCATCATAATCATCATCATAATCATCATCATAATCATCATCAAAATCATCATCATAATCATCATCATGATCATCATCATAATCATCATCATTATCATCATCATAATCATAGTTATAATTCATCATCATAATCATGAGCATAATCATCATGATAATCATCATCATAGTCATCATCATAATCATCATCATAGTCATCATCATAATCATCATCATAATCATCATCATAATCATAATCATAATCATCATCCTAATCATCATCATAATCGTCATCATTATAGTCATCATAATCGTCATCATAATCATCATCATAGTCATCATCATAATAGTCATCATAATCGTCATCATTATAGTCATCATAATCATCAGCATGATCATCATCGTAATCATCATCAAAATCATCATCATAATCGTCATCATAATCATCATCATAATCATCATCATAATCATCATCATAACCGTCATCGTAATCATCATCATAATCATCATCATAATCATCATCATAATCATCATCAAGATCATCATCATAATCATGAGCATAATCATCATCACAATCGTCATCATAATCATCATCATAATCATCATCAGAATCATCATCATAATCATCATCATAATCATCATCAAACTCATCATCATAATCATGAGCATAATCATCATCACAATCGTCATCATAATCATCATCATAGTCATCATCATAATAGTCATCATAATCGTCATCATTATAGTCATCATAATCGTCATCATAATCATCACCATGATCATCATCATAATCATCATCATAGTCATCATCATAATAGTCATCATAATCGTCATCATTATAGTCATCATAATCATCATCATGATCATCATCATAATCATCATCATAATCCTTATCATAATCATCATCATTATCATCATCAAAATCATCATCATAATCGTCATCATAATCATCATCATGATCATCATCATAATCATCATCATAATCATCATCATAATCATAGTTATAATTCATCATCATAATCATGAGCATAATCATCATGATAATCATCATCATAGTCATCATCATAATCATCATCATAGTCATCATCGTAATCATCATCATAATCATCATCATAATCATCATCATAATCATCATCCTAATCATCATCATAATCGTCATCATTATAGTCATCATAATCGTCATCATAATCATCATCATAGTCATCATCATAATAGTCATCATAATCGTCATCATAATCGTCATCATTATAGTCATCATAATCGTCATCATAATCATCATCATAATCATCATCATAATCATCATCATAATCATCATCATAAACATCATCAAACTCATCATCATAATCATGAGCATAATCATCATCACAATCGTCATCATAATCATCATCATAGTCATCATCATAATAGTCATCATAATCGTCATCATAATCATCATCATAGTCATCATCATAATAGTCATCATAATCGTCATCATAATCGTCATCATTATAGTCATCATAATCGTCATCATAATCATCATCATAGTCATCATCATAATAGTCATCGTAATCGTCATCATTATAGTCATCATAATCATCATCATGATCATCCTCATAATCATCATCATAATCATCATCATAATCATAGTTATAATTCATCATCATAATCATGAGCATAATCATCATCATAATCATCATCATGATCATTATCATAATCATCATCATAATCATCATCATAACCGTCATCGTAATCATCATCATAATCATCTTCATGATCATCATCATAATCATCATCATAATCATCATCATAACCGTCATCGTAATCATCATCATAATCATCTTCATAATCATCATCGTAATCATCATCATAATCATCATCATAATCATCATCATAATCATCATCATAATCATCATCATAATCATGAGCATAATCATCATCATAATCATCATCATAATCATCATCAAAATCATCATCATAATCATGAGCATAATCATCATCATAATAGTCGTCATAATCATCATCATAATCGTCATCATTATAGTCATCATAATCGTCATCATAATCACCATCATAGTCATCATCATAATAGTCATCATAATCGTCATCATTATAGTCATCATAATCATCAGCATGATCATCATCATAATCATCATCAAAATCATCATCAAGATCATCATCATAATCATGAGCATAATCATCATCACAATCGTCATCATAATCATCATCATAATCATCATCAGAATCATCATCATAATCATCATCATAACCGTCATCGTAATCATCATCATAATCATCTTCATGATCATCATCATAATCATCATCATAATCATCATCATAACCGTCATCGTAATCATCATCATAATCATCTTCATAATCATCATCGTAATCATCATCGTAATCATCATCATAATCATCATCATAATCATCATCATAATCATCATCATAATCATGAGCATAATCATCATCATAATCATCATCATAATCATCATCAAAATCATCATCATAATCATGAGCATAATCATCATCATAATAATCATCATAATCATCATCATAATCGTCATCATTATAGTCATCATAATCGTCATCATAATCATCATCATAGTCATCATCATAATAGTCATCATAATCGTCATCATTATAGTCATCATAATCATCAGCATGATCATCATCATAATCATCATCAAAATCATCATCATAATCGTCATCATAATCATCATCATAATCATCATCATAATCATCATCATAACCGTCATCGTAATCATCATCATAATCATCATCATAATCATCATCATAATCATCATCAAGATCATCATCATAATCATCATCATAATCATCATCATAATCATCATCCTAATCATCATCATAATCGTCATCATTATAGTCATCATAATCGTCATCATAATCATCATCATAGTCATCATCATAATAGTCATCATAATCGTCATCATTATAGTCATCATAATCATCATCAGAATCATCATCATAATCATCATCATAATCATCATCATAATCAACATCATAATCATCATCATAATCATCATCATAATCATCATCATAATCATCATCATAATCAACATCATAATCATCATCATGATCATCATCATAATCATCAGCATAATCATCATCATAACCGTCATCGTAATCATCATCATAATCATCTTCATGATCATCATCATAATCATCATCATAATCATCATCATAACCGTCATCGTAATCATCATCATAATCATCTTCATAATCATCATCGTAATCATCATCATAATCATCATCATAATCATCATCATAATCATCATCATAATCATCATCATAATCATGAGCATAATCATCATCATAATCATCATCATAATCATCATCAAAATCATCATCATAATCATGAGCATAATCATCATCATAATCATGAGCATAATCATCATCATAATAGTCGTCATAATCATCATCATAATCGTCATCATTATAGTCATCATAATCGTCATCATAATCACCATCATAGTCATCATCATAATAGTCATCATAATCGTCATCATTATAGTCATCATAATCATCAGCATGATCATCATCATAATCATCATCAAAATCATCATCAAGATCATCATCATAATCATGAGCATAATCATCATCACAATCGTCATCATAATCATCATCATAATCATCATCAGAATCATCATCATAATCGTATCATAATCATGAGCATAATCATCATCATAAACGTCATCATAATCATCATCCTAATCATCATCAAAATAGTCATCATAATCGTCATCATTATAGTCATCATAATCGTCATAGTAATCAGCATTATAATCATCATCATTACCGTCATCATAATCACCATCATAATCATCATCATAATCATGAGCATAATCATCATCATAAACGTCATCATAATCATCATCATAGTCATCATCATAATAGTCATCATAATCGTCATCATAATCATCATCATAGTCATCATCATAATCATCATCATAATCATCATCATAATAATCATCATAATCATCATCATAATCATCATCATAATCATCATCAAACTCATCATCATAATCATGAGCATAATCATCATCACAATCGTCATCATAATCATCATCATAGTCATCATCATAATAGTCATCATAATCGTCATCATTATAGTCATCATAATCGTCATCATAATCATCACCATGATCATCATCATAATCATCATCATAGTCATCATCATAATAGTCATCATAATCGTCATCATTATAGTCATCATAATCATCATCATGATCATCATCATAATCATCATCATAATTCTTATCATAATCATCATCATTATCATCATCAAAATCATCATCATAATCGTCATCATAATCATCATCATGATCATCATCATAATCATCATCATAATCATCATCATAATCATAGTTATAATTCATCATCATAATCATGAGCATAATCATCATGATAATCATCATCATAGTCATCATCATAATCATCATCATAGTCATCATCATAATCATCATCATAATCATCATCATAATCATCATCATAATCATCATCATAATCATCATCCTAATCATCATCATAATCGTCATCATTATAGTCATCATAATCGTCATCATAATCATCATCATAGTCATCATCATAATAGTCATCATAATCGTCATCATAATCGTCATCATTATAGTCATCATAATCGTCATCATAATCATCATCATAATCATCATCATAATCATCATCATAATCATCATCATAAACATCATCAAACTCATCATCATAATCATGAGCATAATCATCATCACAATCGTCATCATAATCATCATCATAGTCATCATCATAATAGTCATCATAATCGTCATCATAATCATCATCATAGTCATCATCATAATAGTCATCATAATCGTCATCATAATCGTCATCATTATAGTCATCATAATCGTCATCATAATCATCATCATAGTCATCATCATAATAGTCATCGTAATCGTCATCATTATAGTCATCATAATCATCATCATGATCATCCTCATAATCATCATCATAATCATCATCATAATCATAGTTATAATTCATCATCATAATCATGAGCATAATCATCATCATAATCATCATCATGATCATCATCATAATCATCATCATAATCATCATCATAACCGTCATCGTAATCATCATCATAATCATCTTCATGATCATCATCATAATCATCATCATAATCATCATCATAACCGTCATCGTAATCATCATCATAATCATCTTCATAATCATCATCGTAATCATCATCATAATCATCATCATAATCATCATCATAATCATCATCATAATCATCATCATAATCATGAGCATAATCATCATCATAATCATCATCATAATCATCATCAAAATCATCATCATAATCATGAGCATAATCATCATCATAATAGTCGTCATAATCATCATCATAATCGTCATCATTATAGTCATCATAATCGTCATCATAATCACCATCATAGTCATCATCATAATAGTCATCATAATCGTCATCATTATAGTCATCATAATCATCAGCATGATCATCATCATAATCATCATCAAAATCATCATCAAGATCATCATCATAATCATGAGCATAATCATCATCACAATCGTCATCATAATCATCATCATAATCATCATCAGAATCATCATCATAATCATCATCATAACCGTCATCGTAATCATCATCATAATCATCTTCATGATCATCATCATAATCATCATCATAATCATCATCATAACCGTCATCGTAATCATCATCATAATCATCTTCATAATCATCATCGTAATCATCATCATAATCATCATCATAATCATCATCATAATCATCATCATAATCATCATCATAATCATGAGCATAATCATCATCATAATCATCATCATAATCATCATCAAAATCATCATCATAATCATGAGCATAATCATCATCATAATAGTCGTCATAATCATCATCATAATCGTCATCATTATAGTCATCATAATCGTCATCATAATCACCATCATAGTCATCATCATAATAGTCATCATAATCGTCATCATTATAGTCATCATAATCATCAGCATGATCATCATCATAATCATCATCAAAATCATCATCAAGATCATCATCATAATCATGAGCATAATCATCATCACAATCGTCATCATAATCATCATCATAATCATCATCAGAATCATCATCATAATCGTCATCATAATCATCATCATAATCATCATCATTATCATCATCAAAATCATCATCATCATCATCATCATAATCATCATCATAATCATCATCATAACCGTCATCGTTATCATCACCATAATCATCATCATAATCATCATCATAATCATCATCATCATCATCATCATAATTATCATCATTATCGTCTTCATGGTCATCATCATAATCGTCATCATAATCATCATAATAGTCATCATAATCGTCATCATTATAGTCATCATAATCATCATAATAGTCATCATAATCGTCATCATTATAGTCATCATAATCAACATCGTGATCATCATCATAATCATCATCATAATCATCATCATAATCATCATCATGATCATCATCATGATCATCATCATAATCATCATCATAACCGTCATCGTAATCATCATCATAATCATCATCATAATCATCATCATAATCATCATCATAATCATCATCATAATCATCATCATAATCATCATCATAATCATCATCATAATCATCATCAAAATCATCATCATAATCATGAGCATAATCATCATCATAATCGTCATCATAATCATCATCATGATCATCATCATAATCATCATCATTATCATCATCATAATCATAGTTATAATTCATCATCATAATCATGAGCATAATCATCATGATAATCATCATCATAGTCATCATCATAATCATCATCATAGTCATCATCATAATCATCATCATAATCATCATCATAATCATCATCATAATCATCATCCTAATCATCATCATAATCGTCATCATTATAGTCATCATAATCGTCATCATAATCATCATCATAGTCATCATCATAATAGTCATCATAATCGTCATCATTATAGTCATCATAATCATCAGCATGATCATCATCGTAATCATCATCAAAATCATCATCATAATCGTCATCATAATCATCATCATAATCATCATCATAATCATCATCATAACCGTCATCGTAATCATCATCATAATCATCATCATAATCATCATCATAATCATCATCAAGATCATCATCATAATCATGAGCATAATCATCATCACAATCGTCATCATAATCATCATCATAATCATCATCAGAATCATCATCATAATCGTCATCATAATCATCATCATAATCATCATCATAATCATCATCATAATCATCATCAAAATCATCATCATAATCATGAGCATAATCATCATAATCGTCATCATAATCATCATCATAGTCATCATCATAATAGTCATCATAATCGTCATCATTATAGTCATCATAATCATCATCATAATCATCATCATAATCATCATCATAATCATCATCATAACCATCATCATAATCAACATCATAATCATCATCATAAATCATCATCATAATCATCATCATAATCATCATCATAATCAACATCATAATCATCATCATAACCGTCATCGTAATCGTCATAGTAATCATCATCATAATCATCATCATAATCGTCTTCATGGTCATCATCATAATCGTCATCATAATCATCATAATAGTCACCATAATCGTCATCATTATAGTCATCATAATCATCATCATGGTCATCATCATAATCATCATCATAATCATCATCATAATCCTCATCATAATCATCATCATTATCATCATCAAAATCATCATCATCATCATCATCATAACCGTCATCGTAATCATCATCATAATCATCATCATAATCATCATCATAATCATCATCATAATCATCATCATAATCATCATCATAATCATCATCATAATCATCATCATAATCATCATCATAATCATCATCATAATCATCATCATAATCATCATCATAATCATCATCATAATCATCATCATAACCGTCATCGTAATCATCATCATAATCATCTTCATAATCATCATCGTAATCATCATCATAATCATCATCATAATCATCATCATAATCATCATCATAATCATCATCATAATCATGAGCATAATCATCATCATAATCATCATCATAATCATCATCATAATCATCATCATAATCATGAGCATAATCATCATCATAATCATCATCATAATCATCATCAAAATCATCATCATAATCATGAGCATAATCATCATCATAATAGTCATCATAATCATCATCATAATCGTCATCATTATAGTCATCATAATCGTCATCATAATCATCATCATAGTCATCATCATAATCATCATCATAATCATCATCATAATCATAGTTATAATTCATCATCATAATCATGAGCATAATCATCATCATAATCATCATCATGATCATCATCATAATCATCATCATAATCATCATCATAACCGTCATCGTAATCATCATCATAATCATCTTCATGATCATCATCATAATCATCAACATAATCATCATCATAACCGTCATCGTAATCATCATCATAATCATCTTCATAATCATCATCGTAATCATCATCATAATCATCATCATAATCATCATCATAATCATCATCATAATCATCATCATAATCATGAGCATAATCATCATCATAATCATCATCATAATCATCATCAAAATCATCATCATAATCATGAGCATAATCGTCATCATAATAGTCGTCATAATCATCATCATAATCGTCATCATTATAGTCATCATAATCGTCATCATAGTCACCATCATAGTCATCATCATAATAGTCATCATAATCGTCATCATTATAGTCATCATAATCATCAGCATGATCATCATCATAATCATCATCAAAATCATCATCAAGATCATCATCATAATCATGAGCATAATCATCATCACAATCGTCATCATAATCATCATCATAATCATCATCAGAATCATCATCATAATCGTCATCATAATCATCATCATAATCATCATCATTATCATGATCAAAATCATCATCATCATCATCATCATAATCATCATCATAATCATCATCATAACCGTCATCGTTATCATCACCATAATCATCATCATAATCATCATCATAATCATCATCATCATCATCATCATAATCATCATCATAATCGTCTTCATGGTCATCATCATAATCGTCATCATAATCATCATAATAGTCATCATAATCGTCATCATTATAGTCATCATAATCATCATAATAGTCATCATAATCGTCATCATTATAGTCATCATAATCAACATCATGATCATCATCATAATCATCATCATTATCATCATCAAAATCATCATCATAACCATCATCATAATCATCATCATAATCATCATCATAATCATCATCATAACCGTCATCGTAATCATCATCATAATCATCATCATAATCATCATCATAATCATCATCATAACCATCATCATAATCATCATCATAATCATCATCATAATCATCATCATAATCATCATCATAATCATCATCATAAACATCATCAAACTCATCATCATAATCATGAGCATAATCATCATCACAATCGTCATCATAATCATCATCATAGTCATCATCATAATAGTCATCATAATCGTCATCATAATCATCATCATAGTCATCATCAAAATAGTCATCATAATCGTCATCATAATCGTCATCATTATAGTCATCATAATCGTCATCATAATCATCATCATAGTCATCATCATAATAGTCATCGTAATCGTCATCATTATAGTCATCATAATCATCATCATGATCATCATCATAATCATCATCATAATCATCATCATAATCATAGTTATAATTCATCATCATAACCATGAGCATAATCATCATCATAATCATCATCATGATCATCATCATAATCATCATCATAATCATCATCATAACCGTCATCGTAATCATCATCATAATCATCTTCATGATCATCATCATAATCATCATCATAATCATCATCATAACCGTCATCGTAATCATCATCATAATCATCTTCATAATCATCATCGTAATCATCATCATAATCATCATCATAATCATCATCATAATCATCATCATAATCATCATCATAGTCATGAGCATAATCATCATCATAATCATCATCATAATCATCATCAAAATCATCATCATAATCATGAGCATAATCATCATCATAATAGTCGTCATAATCATCATCATAATCGTCATCATTATAGTCATCATAATCGTCATCATAATCACCATCATAGTCATCATCATAATAGTCATCATAATCGTCATCATTATAGTCATCATAATCATCAGCATGATCATCATCATAATCATCATCAAAATCATCATCAAGATCATCATCATAATCATGAGCATAATCATCATCACAATCGTCATCATAATCATCATCATAATCATCATCATAATCATCATCAGAATCATCATCATAATCGTCATCATAATCATCATCATAATCATCATCATTATCATCATCAAAATCATCATCATCATCATCATCATAATCATCATCATAATCATCATCATAACCGTCATCGTTATCATCACCATAATCATCATCATAATCATCATCATAATCATCATCATCATCATCATCATAATCATCATCATAATCGTCTTCATGGTCATCATCATAATCGTCATCATAATCATCATAATAGTCATCATAATCGTCATCATTATAGTCATCATAATCATCATAATAGTCATCATAATCGTCATCATTATAGTCATCATAATCAACATCATGATCATCATCATAATCATCATCATAATCATCATCATGATCATCATCATGATCATCATCATAATCATCATCATAACCGTCATCGTAATCATCATCATAATCATCATCATAATCATCATCATAATCATCATCATAATCATCATCATAATCATCATCATAATCATCATCATAATCATCATCATAATCATCATCAAAATCATCATCATAATCATGAGCATAATCATCATCATAATCGTCATCATAATCATCATCATGATCATCATCATAATCATCATCATAATCATCATCATAATCATAGTTATAATTCATCATCATAATCATGAGCATAATCATCATGATAATCATCATCATAGTCATCATCATAATCATCATCATAGTCATCATCATAATCATCATCATAATCATCATCATAATCATCATCATAATCATCATCCTAATCATCATCATAATCGTCATCATTATAGTCATCATAATCGTCATCATAATCATCATCATAGTCATCATCATAATAGTCATCATAATCGTCATCATTATAGTCATCATAATCATCAGCATGATCATCATCATAATCATCATCAAAATCATCATCATAATCGTCATCATAATCATCATCATAATCATCATCATAATCATCATCATAACCGTCATCGTAATCATCATCATAATCATCATCATAATCATCATCATAATCATCATCAAGATCATCATCATAATCATGAGCATAATCATCATCACAATCGTCATCATAATCATCATCATAATCATCATCAGAATCATCATCATAATCGTCATCATAATCATCATCATAATCATCATCATAATCATCATCATAATCATCATCAAAATCATCATCATAATCATGAGCATAATCATCATAATCGTCATCATAATCATCATCATAGTCATCATCATAATAGTCATCATAATCGTCATCATTATAGTCATCATAATCATCATCATAATCATCATCATAATCATCATCATAATCATCATCATAACCATCATCATAATCAACATCATAATCATCATCATAAATCATCATCATAATCATCATCATAATCATCATCATAATCAACATCATAATCATTATCATAACCGTCATCGTAATCGTCATAGTAATCATCATCATAATCATCATCATAATCGTCTTCATGGTCATCATCATAATCGTCATCATAATCATCATAATAGTCACCATAATCGTCATCATTATAGTCATCATAATCATCATCATGGTCATCATCATAATCATCATCATAATCATCATCATAATCCTCATCATAATCATCATCATTATCATCATCAAAATCATCATCATCATCATCATCATAACCGTCATCGTAATCATCATCATAATCATCATCATAATCATCATCATAATCATCATCATAATCATCATCATAATCATCATCATAATCATCATCATAATCATCATCATAATCATCATCATAATCATCATCATAATCATCATCATAACCGTCATCGTAATCATCATCATAATCATCTTCATAATCATCATCGTAATCATCATCATAATCATCATCATAATCATCATCATAATCATCATCATAATCATCATCATAATCATGAGCATAATCATCATCATAATCATCATCATAATCATCATCATAATCATGAGCATAATCATCATCACAATCGTCATCATAATCATCATCATAATCATCATCAGAATCATCATCATAATCGTCATCATAATCATCATCATAATCATCATCATAATCATCATCATAATCATCATCAAAATCATCATCATAATCATGAGCATAATCATCATAATCGTCATCATAATCATCATCATAGTCATCATCATAATAGTCATCATAATCGTCATCATTATAGTCATCATAATCATCATCATAATCATCATCATAATCATCATCATAATCATCATCATAACCATCATCATAATCAACATCATAATCATCATCATAAATCATCATCATAATCATCATCATAATCATCATCATAATCAACATCATAATCATCATCATAACCGTCATCGTAATCGTCATAGTAATCATCATCATAATCATCATCATAATCGTCTTCATGGTCATCATCATAATCGTCATCATAATCATCATAATAGTCACCATAATCGTCATCATTATAGTCATCATAATCATCATCATGGTCATCATCATAATCATCATCATAATCATCATCATAATCCTCATCATAATCATCATCATTATCATCATCAAAATCATCATCATCATCATCATCATAACCGTCATCGTAATCATCATCATAATCATCATCATAATCATCATCATAATCATCATCATAATCATCATCATAATCATCATCATAATCATCATCATAATCATCATCATAATCATCATCATAATCATCATCATAATCATCATCATAATCATCATCATAACCGTCATCGTAATCATCATCATAATCATCTTCATAATCATCATCGTAATCATCATCATAATCATCATCATAATCATCATCATAATCATCATCATAATCATCATCATAATCATGAGCATAATCATCATCATAATCATCATCATAATCATCATCATAATCATGAGCATAATCATCATCATAATCATCATCATAATCATCATCAAAATCATCATCATAATCATGAGCATAATCATCATCATAATAGTCATCATAATCATCATCATAATCGTCCTCATTATAGTCATCATAATCGTCATCATAATCATCATCATAGTCATCATCATAATAGTCATCATAATCGTCATCATTATAGTCATCATAATCATCAGCATGATCATCATCATAATCATCATCAAAATCATCATCATAATCGTCATCATAATCATCATCATAATCATCATCATAATCATCATCATAACCGTCATCGTAATCATCATCATAATCATCATCATAATCATCATCATAATCATCATCAAGATCATCATCATAATCATGAGCATAATCATCATCACAATCGTCATCATAATCATCATCATAATCATCATCAGAATCATCATCATAATCGTCATCATAATCATCATCATAATCATCATCATAATCATCATCATAATCATCATCAAAATCATCATCATAATCATGAGCATAATCATCATCATAATCGTCATCATAATCATCATCATAGTCATCATCATAATAGTCATCATAATCGTCATCATTATAGTCATCATAATCATCATCATAATCATCATCATAATCATCATCATAATCATCATCATAATCAACATCATAATCATCATCATAACCGTCATCGTAATCGTCATAGTAATCATCATCATAATCATCATCATAATCGTCTTCATGGTCATCATCATAATCGTCATCATAATCATCATAATAGTCATCATAATCGTCATCATTATAGTCATCATAATCATCATCATGGTCATCATCATAATCATCATCATAATCATCATCATGATCATCATAATAATCATCATCATAATCATCATCAAAATCATCATCATAATCGTCATCATAATCATCATCATAATCATCATCATAATCATCATCATAACCGTCATCGTAATCATCATCATAATCATCATCATAATCATCATCATAATCATCATCATAATCATCATCAAGATCATCATCATAATCATGAGCATAATCATCATCACAATCGTCATCATAATCATCATCATAATCATCATCAGAATCATCATCATAATCGTCATCATAATCATCATCATAATCATCATCATAACCGTCATCGTAATCATCATCATAATCATCATCATAATCGTCATCATAATCATCATCATAGTCATCATCATAATAGTCATCATAATCGTCATCATAATCGTCATCATTATAGTCATCATAATCGTCATCATAATCATCAGCATAGTCATCATCATAATAGTCATCATAATCGTCATCATAATCATCAGCATAGTCATCATCATAATAGTCATCATAATCGTCATCATTATAGTCATCATAATCGTCATCATAATCATCATCATAGTCATCATCATAATAGTCATCATAATCGTCATCATTATAGTCATCATAATCGTCATCATAATCATCATCATGATCATCATCATAATCATCATCATAATCATCATCATAATCATAGTTATAATTCATCATCATAATCATGAGCATAATCATCATGATAAGAGTCATCATAATCATCATCACAATCGTCATCATAATCATCATCATAATCATCATCAAAATCATCATCATAATCATGAGCATAATCATCATCATAATAGTCATCATAATCATCATCATAATCGTCATCATTATAGTCATCATAATCGTCATCATAATCATCATCATAGTCATCATCATAATAGTCATCATAATCGTCATCATTATAGTCATCATAATCATCAGCATGATCATCATCATAATCATCATCAAAATCATCATCATAATCGTCATCATAATCATCATCATAATCATCATCATAATCATCATCATAACCGTCATCGTAATCATCATCATAATCATCATCATAATCATCATCATAATCATCATCATAATCATGAGCATAATCATCATCATAATAGTCATCATAATCATCATCATAATCGTCATCATTATAGTCATCATAATCGTCATCATAATCATCATCATAGTCATCATCATAATAGTCATCATAATCGTCATCAATATAGTCATCATAATCATCAGCATGATCATCATCATAATCATCATCAAAATCATCATCATAATCGTCATCATAATCATCATCATAATCATCATCATAATCATCATCATAACCGTCATCGTAATCATCATCATAATCATCATCATAATCATCATCATAATCATCATCATAATCATCATCAAGATCATCATCATAATCATGAGCATAATCATCATCACAATCGTCATCATAATCATCATCATAATCATCATCAGAATCATCATCATAATCGTCATCATAATCATCATCATAATCATCATCATAACCGTCATCGTAATCATCATCATAATCATCATCATAATCGTCATCATAATCATCATCATAATCATCATCATTATCATCATCAAAATCATCATCATCATCATCATCATAATCATCATCATAATCATCATCATAACCGTCATCGTTATCATCATCATAATCATCATCATAATCATCATCCTAATCGTCTTCATGGTCATCATCATAATCGTCATCATAATCATCGTCATAGTCATCATAATCGTCATCATTATAGTCATCATAGGCATCATCATGATCATCATCATAATCATCATCATAATCATCATCATGATAATTATCATAATCATCATCATAATCATCACCATAATCATGATAATAATCATCATCAAAATCATCATCATAATCATCATCATAATCGTCATCATAATCATCATCATAATCATCATCATAACCGTCATCGTAATCATCATCATAATCATCATCATAATCGTCATCATAATCATCATCATAATCATCATCATAATCATCATCATAATCATCATCATAATCATCATCAGAATCATCATCATAATCATGAGCAGAATCATCATCATAATCGTCATCATAATCATCATCATAATAGTCATCATAATCGTCATCATAATCGTCATCATTATAGTCATCATAATCGTCGTCATAATCATCATCATAGTCATCATCATAATAGTCATCATAATCGTCATCATTATAGTCATCATAATCATCATCATGATCATCATCATAATCATCATCATAATCATCATCATAATCATCATCATAATCATCATCATTATCGTCATCAAACTCATCATCATAATCATCATCATAATCATCATCATAATCATCATCATAACCGTCATCGTAATCATCATCATAATCATCATCATAATCATCATCATAGTCATCATCATAATCATCATCATAATCATCATCATAATCATCATCATAATCGTCTTCATGGTCATCATCATAATCGTCATCATAATCATCATAATAGTCATCATAATCGTCATCATTATAGTCATCATAATCATCATCATGGTCATCATCATAATCATCATCATAATCATCATCATGATCATCATCATAATCATCATCATAATCATCATCAAAATCATCATCATAATCGTCATCATAATCATCATCATAATCATCATCATAATCATCATCATAACCGTCATCGTAATCATCATCATAATCATCATCATAATCATCATCATAAGCATCATCATAATCATCATCAAGATCATCATCATAATCATGAGCATAATCATCATCACAATCGTCATAATAATCATCATCATAATCATCATCAGAATCATCATCATAATCGCCATCATAATCATCATCATAGTCATCATCATAATAGTCATCATAATCGTCATCATAATCGTCATCATAGTCATCATCATAATAGTCATCGTAATCGTCATCATAGTCATCATCATAATCATCATCATAATCATCATCATCATAATCATCATCATAGTCATCATCATAATCATCATCATAATCATCATCATAATCATCATCATAATCGTCATCATAATCATCATCATAGTCATCATCCTAATAGTCATCATAATCGTCATCATAATCGTCATCATTATAGTCATCATAATCGTCATCATAATCATCAGCATAGTCATCATCATAATAGTCATCATAATCGTCATCATTATAGTCATCATAATCATCATCATGATCATCATCATAATCATCATCATAATCATCATCATAATCCTCATCATAATCATCATCATTATCATCATCAAAATCATCATCATCATCATCATCGTAATCATCATCATAATCATCATCATCATAATCATCATCATAATCGTCTTCATGGTCATCACCATAATCATCATCATAATCATCATCATCATCATCATCATAATCATCATCATAATCGTCTTCATGGTCATCACCATAATCGTCATCATAATCATCATAATAGTCATCATAATCGTCATCATTATAGTCATCATAATCAACATCATGATCATCATCATAATCATCATCATAATCACCATCATGATCATCATCATAATAGTCATCATAATCGTCATCATAATCGTCATCATTATAGTCATCATAATCGTCGTCATATTCATCATCATAGTCATCATCATAATAGTCATCATAATCGTCATCATTATAGTCATCATAAGCATCATCATGATCATCATCATAATCATCATCATAATCATCATCATAATCATCATCATAATCATCATCATAATCATCATCATTATCGTCATCAAACTCATCATCATAATCATCATCATAATCATCATCATAATCATCATCATAACCGTCATCGTAATCATCATCATAATCATCATCATCATAATCATCATCATAATCGTCTTCATGGTCATCACCATAATCATCATCATAATCATCATCATCATCATCATCATAATCATCATCATAATCGTCTTCATGGTCATCACCATAATCGTCATCATAATCATCATAATAGTCATCATAATCGTCATCATTATAGTCATCATAATCAACATCATGATCATCATCATAATCATCATCATAATCACCATCATGATCATCATCATAATAGTCATCATAATCGTCATCATAATCGTCATCATTATAGTCATCATAATCGTCGTCATATTCATCATCATAGTCATCATCATAATAGTCATCATAATCGTCATCATTATAGTCATCATAAGCATCATCATGATCATCATCATAATCATCATCATAATCATCATCATAATCATCATCATAATCATCATCATAATCATCATCATTATCGTCATCAAACTCATCATCATAATCATCATCATAATCATCATCATAATCATCATCATAACCGTCATCGTAATCATCATCATAATCATCATCATAATCATCATCATAGTCATCATCATAATCATCATCATAATCATCATCATAATCATCATCATAATCGTCTTCATGGTCATCATCATAATCGTCATCATAATCATCATAATAGTCATCATAATCGTCATCATTATAGTCATCATAATCATCATCATGGTCATCATCATAATCATCATCCTAATCATCATCATGATCATCATCATAATCATCATCATAATCATCATCAAAATCATCATCATAATCGTCATCATAATCATCATCATAATCATCATCATAATCATCATCATAACCGTCATCGTAATCATCATCATAATCATCATCATAATCATCATCATAATCATCATCATAATCATCATCATAATCGTCATCATAATCATCATCATAGTCATCATCATAATAGTCATCATAATCGTCATCATTATAGTCATCATAATCATCATCATGATCATCATCATAATCATCATCATAATCATCATCATAATCCTCATCATAATCATCATCATTATCATCATCAAAATCATCATCATCATAATCATCATCATAACCGTCATCGTTATCATCATCATAATCATCATCATAATCATCATCATAATCATCATCATCATCATCATCATCATAATCATCATCATAATCATCATCATAATCGTCTTCATGGTCATCACCATAATCGTCATCATAATCATCATAATAGTCATCATAATCGTCATCATTATAGTCATCATAATCATCATCATGATCATCATCATAATCATCATCATAATCATCATTATAATCCTCATCATAATCATCATCATTATCATCATCAAAATCATCATCATCATCATCATCGTAATCATCATCATAATCATCATCATAACCGTCATCGTTATCATCATCATAATCATCATCATAATCATCATCATAATCATCATCATCATCATCATCAAAATCATCATCATAATCATGAGCATAATCATCATCATAATCGTCATCATAATCATCATCATAGTCATCATCATAATAGTCATCATAATCGTCATCATTATAGTCATCATAATCATCATCATAATCATCATCAGAATCATCATCATAATCATCATCATAACCATCATCATAATCAACATCATAATCATCATCATAAATCATCATCATAATCATCATCATAATCATCATCATAATGAACATCATAATCATCATCATAACCGTCATCGTAATCGTCATAGTAATCATCATCATAATCATCATCATAATCGTCATCATAATCGTCATCATTATAGTCATCATAATCGTCATCATAATCATCATCATAGTCATCATCATAATAGTCATCATAATCGTCATCATTATAGTCATCATAATCGTCATCATAATAATCATCATGATCATCATCATAATCATCATCATAATCATAGTTATAATTCATCATCATAATAATGAGCATAATCATCATGATAATCATCATCATAGTCATCATCATAATCATCATCATAGTCATCATCATAATCATCATCGTAATCATCATCATAATCATCATCATAATCATCATCATAATCATCATCATAATCATCATCAAGATCATCATCATAATCATGAGCATAATCATCATCACAATCGTCATCATAATCATCATCATAATCATCATCAGAATCATCATCATAATCGTCATGATAATCATCATCATAATCATCATCATAACCGTCATCGTAATCATCATCATAATCATCATCATAATCGTCATCATAATCATCATCATAATCATCATCATAACCGTCATCGTAATCATCATCATAATCATCATCATAATCATCATCATAATCATCATCATTATCATCATCAAAATCATCATCATCATCATCATCATAATCATCATCATAATCATCATCATAACCGTCATCGTTATCATCATCATAATCATCATCATAATCATCATCATAATCATCATCCTAATCGTCTTCATGGTCATCATCATAATCGTCATCATAATCATCGTCATAGTCATCATAATCGTCATCATTATAGTCATCATAGTCATCATCATGATCATCATCATAATCATCATCATAATCATCATCATAATCATCATCATAATCATCATCATGATCATCATCATAATCATCATCATAATCATCACCATAATCATGATAATAATCATCATCAAAATCATCATCATAATCATCATCATAATCGTCATCATAATCATCATCATAATCATCATCATAACCGTCATCGTAATCATCATCATAATCATCATCATAATCGTCATCATAATCATCATCATAATCATCATCATAATCATCATCATAATCATCATCATAATCATCATCAGAATCATCATCATAATCATGAGCAGAATCATCATCATAATCATCATCATAATAGTCATCATAATCGTCATCATAATCGTCATCATAATCGTCATCATTATAGTCATCATAATCGTCGTCATAATCATCATCATAGTCATCATCATAATAGTCATCATAATCGTCATCATTATAGTCATCATAATCATCATCATGATCATCATCATAATCATCATCATAATCATCATCATAATCATCATCATAATCATCATCAAACTCATCATCATAATCATCATCATAATCATCATCATAATCATCATCATAACCGTCATCGTAATCATCATCATAATCATCATCATAATCATCATCAAGATCATCATCATAATCATGAGCATAATCATCATCACAATCGTCATCATAATCATCATCATAATCATCATCAGAATCATCATCATAATCATCATCATGATCATCATCATAATCATCATCATAATCATCATCAAAATCATCATCACAATCGTCATCATAATCATCATCATAATCATCATCAGAATCATCATCATAATCGTCATCATAATCATCATCAAAATCATCATCATAATCATGGGCATAATCATCATCATAATCGTCATCATAATCATCATCATAGTCATCATCATAATAGTCATCATAATCATCATCATAATCGTCATCATTATAGTCATCATAATCGTCATCATAATCATCATCATGATCATCATCATAATCATCATCAAAATCATCATCATGATCATCATCATAATCATCATCATAATCATCATCATAATCATCATCAAAATCATCATCATAATCATGAGCATAATCATCATCATGATCGTCATCATAATCATCATCATAATCATCATCATAATCATCATCAAAATCATCATCATAATCATGAGCATAATCATCATCATAATCGTCATCATAATCATCATCATAGTCATCATCATAATAGTCATCATAATCGTCATCATTATAGTCATCATAATCATCATCAGAATCATCATCATAATCATCATCATAATCATCATCATAATCAACATCATAATCATCATCATAATCATCATCATAATCATCATCATAATCATCATCATAACCGTCATCGTAATCGTCATAGTAATCATCATCATAATCATCATCATAATCGTCATCATAATCGTCATCATTATAGTCATCATAATCGTCATCATTATAGTCATCATAGTCATCATCATGATCATCATCATAATCATCATCATAATCATCATCATGATCATCATCATAATCATCATCATAATCATCACCATAATCATGGTAATAATCATCATCAAAATCATCATCATAATCATCATCATAATCGTCATCATAATCATCATCATAATCATCATCATAACCGTCATCGTAATCATCATCATAATCATCATCATAATCGTCATCATAATCATCATCATAATCATCATCATAATCATCATCATAATCATCATCATAATCATCATCAGAATCATCATCATAATCATGAGCAGAACCATCATCATAATCGTCATCATAATCATCATCATAATAGTCATCATAATCGTCATCATAATCGTCATCATTATAGTCATCATAATCATCATCAT